>PVJD01001765.1:0-241690 GCA_004026545.1 Mormoops blainvillei
ATAGAAGAAATAGGAACAGATCAAGTCTTATGGATAATTTAGTCCACACACAAGTCTGCTCAGTCTCTTACTAGATTAACATGCTCATCACCTACTCAACCTACCTAATGAAAGGCAAGAAAAACTTGAGAGGCATTATACATGTAGAGAGGCTAGATGGTTTTTTATACACAATACCGACATTCAAATAAAGTTTTTTTGTTTATATCACCATAAAAAGAACAGGAGGTTGAAAATAAAAGCAGACCTGAGGTGACCCAGGTATTGGGTTTAGAAAACATAGTCCTTTAAAAGAATAGTAATAAATATGTTCCAGAGAATAAATGACAGGATAGAAATTTCACTAACTGAAGTCTTTTAAATTTTTAATTAAGTGGGATATCGAAAAGGAAAATAAGTACATAATTAAAAATAACTATATTGATGGGTTGAGGGGCAGATCATACACAGAGGAAGAAAATGTTAGTAACTTGGCAGATAGGTCAGTAGAAAATATACAGGCTAAAGACCAGAGAGAGAAAGAGGTGGAAAGTGTAATAAACATTTGGGGTAAAGGGAAAAAGTCTAAACCACATTAAATGGAGTTGGGGGAGTAGGGGTGGAAAAATTATCTCACATTCCTCACAGTTGGGAAGGAACCTCTCTATTCCACAGCCCAGAAGAGTGGATTGGGAAAACCACTTCCAGCCTCCCATAACCCCCACCCTTCTTCATCTGGTTAAACAAAGCAAAGAACTTGCATTGCTGAGTCCCTCTGTTTTCTTCCCCCTTTTTCCAGCGTGCGGAGCTTCCAGGCAGCGATGGGGAGAAGTGTGCAGAGCACTGCTTAGCGCTTGCCCACTGATCCAAGTCTCAGTCTTTCATTCATTTTTGTCCCTAATGAAATCCATGTGTTGATCTTTGCACATCTTTTCCTCATGATTTATTTCTCAATTGGCTCAAAAGTCAGGAATGATTTAAGAAGGAGACAAACGACTCATCTTCAACCTCGAAATAATGAGTAGGTGTGAATGTTCTCAGGGAAAATGCATCTATTTTCAGTTTCCATTCCCCAAACACACACACACACACACACACACACACACCATGCATGCTCATTTATAAATGAAATAAGATTAAATTCCTATCAAGAACCACATTCGTAGGAGGGAAAATAAATTGCAGAAGGGCTGCCTGAAGAAGAGTATGTCAACTCTGGTAAGGTCTGTGCCCGGTCATCTCTTGATACATTGTACGGGATTATCCTAGGAAGCATCTGGGGTACAAGACTGCGTGACTGAATGTTAAGACTTGGTTGAGGCATAGCCTCCAATTGACTAACTGTCAGCAATTAGCCTTTGATCATCCATACTAGTGAAAGAAAAACAAATTCATGAATTTTGTTTCAGAACATAGGAAGGCCTGGGCTTTCCAGCTATATCCACATGACTCAATCAGTCTGAGATTAAAAAAGAATATTGACAATAACTTCTAGGGAAGTTCCTAGACTTTGGCAAATACAAGAAAGGTTTCATTCTTTTTTAAAAATAAATTACACTTAGTGGAAATTATTTATCGTTTTATTAGTAGTAGCCTTTCTAACATTCTTCCACTTTCTTCTTACTTCTGTTATTGACATTATCAACGTACAGTGAATCTTTAGACTCTTTCTGCCCTACTTGATTACAGTTGCTCTTTCTTTTAGTGTCACAGTTTTTTAACAACCTCATTACTTATTGTTATTACCAATCACTCACAATTAATAATGTACACAGAAACCTTTATACTTTTACTTTTTGATACTGTAGCCTTCATGATATGCAATTGTTTGATATTCCTTTTGGCAGGGATGTGTCATTGCTCTGATTAAGAGCTATTTTGAACTAACTTTTATCTTTTAGCATTTAAATGATCTACGACCTTCTGTGGCTTGCTGTGTTTTTCTCCATTATTTATTCTTCCTCCCACGTTAATGTCATCTGTCGAAATTTCTGCTTCTTTTTTAAACTCCCGCTCTTTGTTTAAAAAATTTCAAGTCAACCTTAGACTCCCACGCCCTAAGTGTTGTTTTATAACTTACATGAAAAGCTTTTTTTAAGAATAATTTAATGCCCTGCTTGGAAACTCTTAAAATTATAGAACTAAATTTTAGGCACTAAGAGCTGATAGGACCTTAGAAAAAAATCTGTTTTGAAACTCATATTTCCAACACCTTTAATTGATAAAGAAGAAAACTGAGCCACAGAGAAGTGAAGTCATTTGCCTGCCTCAAGTCACACAGACTTTAGTGTGAGTCATGAACAGAATTTGTGCCCTCTGGACACCACGCTGGTCTGTCTTTATTATACCATGTTATAGCTTGTACTAGCCCACAGGCTGAACCCTTCTAAGAACATTGTCAGTTTCTCCACATCCTCCATTCCAACTTCCTTTTACCTCCACTCTTCACCCCCAAATTCTCCCAAAGCCTTAAATTTATAAATTTCCTCTTACGATCCTGGGCCAAGGACAAGTGTGTATACAGTTTCAATGTCAATCCCAAATATGTTGGTCTCTCATTCCTTCAGGATTTCTAGGACTTTGCATTTAAATCTCATAGCACTTATTTGACTCTTGCATGTGTTCACATATTTTATCCTTCACTGAATTGTGACAGTAGCTGTGACTTATGCATCTTAGCATATCACATATAGTTGGCATTCTGTAAATGCTTATTAAATAAAAGAAAGAGTAAATGAACTCATTAGATGTATTCATTAATATTAAGGAGATCTCTCTGGTCTACCAGTTGAGTCCTTGTGAAAAGTGAAAGCACTGAGAAGCTGAATATTATGAGAGATGTCAGGGAAGATCCAGCAATAGTAATTGACATAATGTTCTCTATTCCTAGATAATGATACTGTACTGAAACAACACTGCTCAACCAGAGCTGGAAATTGGAGGTGGAGGGCAAGTAAGAGGAGTTCTATAATGTCATTTAACTTTGATTATTGCCTGATTAACAACATCAAAATACATTTAAAACAAGTTAACAATTGCAAAATATTTCATATTACTACCAGCCAATTGATTTAAGGCAACTTGAATTCAGTCAAGATAAATTACATAATAAGATAATTTAACTTGGCAGATAATTTAAATTATTATTGCCTTGTCTATAATGTATACACTTACTCTTTCTGAACTTTTGAGGTAATGAGTAGCTTATGCAATATTGACGTGGGATTTTTCAACAACCCTGTCACATTTATTCCATTGCATATTAGACTAAGATTCTAGTACATTTAGTAAAATAATGAGTTGCTTGTTCTTTGTTTTTTGTAAAAAACCTTTGGGTTGTAAAAAATGTAGCCTTGACCAAAAGTAGATTTGGTCTTTGTCTCAGACTCTGAGAGATAAACTCTTAGGATGTCATGCCAGTATGTTTTACCAATATTTGGTCATGTATGTTTTTCTTGCTCCTCTGGGTCATTAGAGACCTGAATATTGACACGAACATCATTAATAATGATGGATTTTCTGTTTGGTAGTTTTAACTCTTAGATTCTAAAATGCTTCAGGTATAAATAATATTTCTGCAACCAAAACTATAACATACCCCAACCAAGTCCTTCTGTGCAAAAGGCACGTGAATAGTATTTTTAAGGCACCAGTGGCACAAGTTCAGAGCCTGTGACCCATCCTTGCCATTTTCCTGATTCCAGGACACAAATTATAACTAAATCCAGGCATATTTATTTTCTCAGTATCCTTTAGTTCAGTCCAAGCTTTCTATCTCCACCAACTGGGTCCAAGTACCTATTAACTCTTGCCTATACTTTGCAAATAGCTTTATTTTAAAGAATACATTGAGCACACTTTTAACAGATAAAAACTATGCAGTGAAAAGCCTAAAATCCATCTCCTTGTTTCCACATTTAAGACTTATATATTTACTTTACATATGTCATATTTCAATGTATTCTCAATAAAATAATATAACCTAAGGAATTTCTGAGCTAACGCATATGTGTTTACCACACAAAAGGAGTAATCCTTGGGTTTTCTTCCTAAGGTGCCAGGTACCCAAGATTGCCATCAAAATTTTGATGGTATAAAAGAAGATTCTTATCATAATGCTTGTTAATATATGAATTTGATCAAGGTTTTCTCAAAGTATGTTTCAGTGTATGCTCTACAAGCTGAACACAGGCTCTAAATGAGAAGCACTATGCTTGTTATGAAAAAGCAAAAAATAGTCACTATTATTAACATCTCTATTTTCTAGATTCTGAAAAATGAGCTACAGGTGGTTAAGCACTTGCTTCAGATCTCCTGGCAGGTGAGGTACAGATGTTGGGACCTTAAAAGGGCAGTTTGACATCTACACATTTTGTACCCAGTTACATCTCTGTGTTGTTTCTAAAGGGAATGGAGTCAGCTGGAAAAAATAAAAATTATATTGTATAAGACACTCATTTTTATTCAGTGGGTGTGTGATTCACTTGTTAGTAAGAAGTGAAAATATAATTGAAACCTAAGATAGTCCTGACTCCAAATGTTATAGCCAATAAATCTCTCCATGTCAAGCTCTTTTATGAGAAATCTGCCATCCATTTTAGCTACAAAATGAAGTGCAAAGGCCACCCTGACATACGCAGAGGGAATCTGTGGAGTCCTGAGCACTTCCATTTTCTGGAAAGCATCCCTTGTCCACATAAATTCATGACTATTCCTCAAATAAGAAAAATGAGTTAAATAAAGCTGCACCCTTTAAAAATTTGAAAGAATTCATACATTTGTGAGGGTTTGAGTGATTTATTACCTTTTTATTGAATTTATTGAGGTGACACTGGTTAACAGAATTATACAGGTTTCATGAGTGACTCTAAAAGTAGTAAAAAGACTTTCCATAATAATGTCCCATAATTTAGTTACCCACTTAGAATTATAGAATGTTGCAGGAAACAATGAAATATGCAATTAAATGCACATATTCTAATAATGAAGAAACTAAAAGTGAGGGTGACCACCTAGGCGATATTTTGGAGTTTTTTTGCAAGACTCATTGGCAGACATCAGATGAGACACAACTACAAACCCCCAGATTTTTTTTTTAACCACATCAAACTATTTTTCTTCTATAAAATTAATCATATAAAATGTCTTTCAAATCTAGCCTAAAGGCCATGTAAATACAAATGACCTCAACTAGTTTGTTAAAAACTCCTAGGTTTTCCTATTAAATCAGAAATTCCAGAGTCATTACTATAATAAGCATTTTTATAAGCTTTTCTTGGATAAAGTTTGAGAACTACTACTTTTCAAAATATAGATCATTTATTTGTTTACTCATTGTGATACAATAAAAAGATCCTTACTTGAGTTTACTTTATTTCCTCAGTGATTCCGAAGCTATCTTGAATTTCCTTTCCTTATTCCAAATGAAAATGGGTTTGTGTATTTATTGCTTTTAAAGACAACTACTCTAAAATTCTTAGTAAATGTGTTGTATTTGAATGCCCATTACATGCACTTGACTAGGGCATCCCATTCGTTATAGCCAAAACTTTTTAAACAATGCAAAAACTATCCTAATATCTGTGCTTTCTTGCTGTTAACTGTAATGTTGAAAACTGTAATTGCTTTTATTCTGAAGTCACAATTTCTTTAGGAATAATTTGGTAGGTAAGGAGCCTGACTCTTAGTGAGATTTCTGGGGCCTGATAGAGGCAATTACAAAGGCTTTACCCAGCAGGCCACATGGGGAACGTTGCTGTCTGCATACCAGTGAATCAGCGTCTCTGATGAAAACATACTCTTTCACATATTTCCATTTCTAGCCCAGGTGCCTTCTTCCTAGATCTCTTTATCTGAGTCCATGCACAGTGATCTTCTGCTCACCTCTGGAGGTCTCTTTATGGGAAGAAGGAAGCTCTTAAACTTTTCCCCAGTCTGACTCAGTACCCAGTACTTTTCCACTCAGCTTTTTCCCCTTGCCGGCTCCCCTAGCTCATGAAACTGACAGAGCCTTTCTTCGAGGTTCCTTCAAAAGTGAGATCGCCCCCACGCCTGTACGGTCAGCCTGACCCTTGAACATTGTACTATTCAATCAGGGAAAATGGACTTGGGGTTTCTTTCACTCTTTTATAACTCTTGCTTAGGTCAGTGTGGTAAATGATTAAAGACTTAACATTTTTGTTTATGGCTTTTTGCTTCCACTGGCTACTCTGACTGATACCTGGCAACTCGGCTTCCTCTTCCTACTGGTTCCTCCCAACAACATAGACTTATATTCCTCTCCTGTTGGAGAGACCATCCTCTGGCTTTGTTAATAATAAGTACCAATTATCTGGTTTTGATTCTGGACCACCGATGTTCTCCTGCTCTCAGCACTCCTCCTGCTCAGACCTTCAAACCTAGACGATAATTACTTCTCTGCAGCCCAGTTTTGAGACCACACCGTAGTCCCCAGCCTGCAGCGGCAGACGGTGGGACTCCTCAGCCTTCATAACCTAGCCAGCCAATGTCTTCTAATAAATGTCTTCAGACGGATGGATAGATGATGGCTAAATAGATAGGTCTCCTGTTAGTTCTCCTTATCCCAAGGACCCTAACTAATATAGGCCCTTTAGTGATTGTCCGCTGTGAGCCTTTGGCTAAAAATATTTAGCACACTCAGGCACTGCACATAAAACATCGACACCCAAAATTTGCTTAAGCACGTAACCATTTTCAGCTTCAACGTGGAAAGTGCTTTAAAATTGTTAACTGCCACCTGTGATGAGCTAAACTGGGTCCCCTCAAAATTTGTGTGTTGAAATTCTAACTCCCGGCACATCAAAATGTAACCGTATTTGGAGATAACAAAGAAAAATGATATCATTACGGTGGGTCCTTACCCAGCACGAGTGGCTGGTGTCCTTATAAGAAGGGTAGATTACAGATACATGCAGAGGGAAGTCCGTGTGAAGACACAGGGAGAAGACCGGGTAGCTGTGTGTAATCTAAAGAGGAAGGCCTCAGAAGAAACCAACCTGACCGACACCTTGATTTTCGATTTCTAGTCTCCAGAACTGAGAGAAAATAAATTTCTGTTGTTTAAGCCACCCTGTCCGTGGTACTTTATTGTGGCAGCCCTAGACAATAAATACACCACCCTTACTGTAAGAGAAAGCTGGACTTTTTTCAGACCTATCAATAAACTGAGACTGTGGGGAAAACTCAGCCTAAATCTAAAAAACCATGGGACTCCAGAAAACCATAGCTGAGTCCTGCTTACGGGGATTAGAGCCATAAACCACTGGCAACACTGAAATGGCAATTCTGGCGAACTGCTGGCGGCTTAGTGTGACCTACAGTGACCGTGAGAAACCCCCTGGGAGCCACATTCTCAGCCCTCTCAACCTCCCCCCCCCACACTTTTCTGGGCTTTACCTCCAGGAACTTGCCGGGGTTTTCAGGTGTGGGTTGTGAGTACTGGCTTCCTGCCAAAAATCACAGTATGGAAAGAAGGGTGAAAAAGAATAACTTCACCGTCTCAGCCGCATGATCAATTATCAAGAGTGATGCCATGCCGATAGCATATACCTTTGACATGTTGTGGTGGTAAGATCACTTCACCTCTGTGATGTTCTCCCCAAAAATCCATAACCTGAGACTAATCGTGAGAAGAACATCAGAAAAACGCCAGTTGAGGGGCATTCTACAAACTCTCCGACTATTAATCCTCGAAACTGTCATAATCCACAAAACCAAAGTAAAGCCTGAGAAAATGTTAGAGTCAAGAAGAACCTAAGAGGACACAATGGCTATATGCAATCTGGTACCTAGAATGATACTCTGGGACAACAAACATTAGGGGAAAGTTAAATAAATGTGAAACAATACAGGCTTTAATTAATTTTTTAAAAGTAATATTTGATACTCATGGTCCTCTCTATATTGCATGTTATATGTTATATATTATATAATATTATAGACCTATACTTGTGTGAATATACGCACACACACCAAAAATGCACCCAATCACTACACAAAGAAATCATTACAAGTATATAAAGTGGAAGTAATAGTTTTCCTCCCCTCCCCCGTCCTTATTGCCACTATTTTACAATGTTTTATGTATCTGTTCAGCGTTTTCATACCATAATTCATATTTATTTTTAAATTTTGAACTAATCAGACTGTACTATATGTATTATTCTGAAACTTGCTTTAATTTGTTTAAAAGTAAAAAATAAATCTGTTCACTTCTCATTCCACTAGTTATTGAGTATATACAGAATTAAAAGAACATTTTCCTAATTTTAATAAACTTAACTTTCACAAGTGTTTGGCATGTAATAATAGGCAATCAATAAATATTTATTGGATGAGTCAATGGGTAATTTGCATTTCTCAAAGCATAAATGATAACTGGGTGCGATGACCATTTAAATGAATGTTGTGAGAGATACTAACTTACTTTTGCAGCTGAAAAGGGTAAATGAGGAATTTTCCAAATAGAGAGAGATCATTTGTGCAAATTTTTTAGGCTTTTATTCATATTTGGATTTTTTGTATTCAATATCTGGAAATATAAGTAAGATCATTTAACTGCAGGACAAATGAGAACTCTGAAGCTGTTAGCTCATTTTATTTCACTGTTGCATTATTTTTGGCCACTACATTTTAATCTACATACAGAGAAGGAAAATATAGATTTAAAAAATAGTATTACATATAATCCTCACATTTTAAAAAAATCTAAGTGACATTCCATGAAATATGAAAATTTAGCATTCTCATAACATTTCTACAGCTTCCCAGTGCACACATAATCCCATGGTTTTCTCTAATTTCTTGATATGAGCATGTTCTGACTGTTACATGGGATATACTCGGACAGAAAGTTCAGCACCTATTTCACAGTCCACAACACATCGATGCCTATGCTACATAGGAGCTCATAGCAAAATTGAGAGAAAACCTCAAGTAGCATAAGGGGGCAGGTTTACTTGGTATCTGAAAATATCTTGACATGTGAACTGGAGTCACTGAGATTCTTAAAATGCCCCTTGGCTTTTGCACTCAGCGTGGTGAGCGGGAAGCAGAGGGATAATTCACCAGTGCTTGTGTCACCTTGTCTCAGCTTCCCTCAGTCTGGCTGGCTCCCTCTGCCACCCAGTGAAAGCTCTATTCTTTGGGCAAAACACATTTCTCTCTTACTGTGTGAGAGCAGCCACAAACATTTCTCTTTCAACTCGGCTCCAGTCAACATAGCCCTTGAAGGCCTGTCTTTTAAACCAGAGATTTTCAACCAGTGCGCTGCACGAAGTTTTACAACATGCAGTACCTGACTGTTTAGTCAGGGGCACTGACCTCTTTTCTCTTAGGTTGTCAAATAAAAAATTGACAACAGCCAACCCAACAAGAGCCATCAGGTGTGAATGAACCAAAATTATACCTATTTTTTGTCAAATCAGCAAAAAGTATATTATTTGGTGTGCTGCAGAATTTTAGTAATTAGTTTACGTGTGCTGTGAGGTGAAAAAGGTTGAAAATCGCTGCTCTAAACTAATAACTTATCAAGGTACTATTTTTATCAAATAAAGTTCCTTAATTAAGAGGAATAGTGCCAGTTGTTAAAATAATTATACAATGACTGTCAGCACATCATTATACTCAAAACAGTGGAGGCATCAGGTAACATTAATTTAGGAGAAATTTCAAGAAGTAAATGGAGGCACTTTAACTATAATCAAATGATATAAAAGTGTATTGGTTGCCTCTTGTCCAATTTGGTGAAACTATAATGAAAAATAGAAATTTTATAAGTAAATCAATGGAAGAAAGAATACTCTAACACAGATGTTGAACCAAAAATGGGACGGGTTTTCTTGAGAAGTACTAAAATATCTGTAATTCTTACCCTTGAAGAAGATGCTGACCCTTCATGACATAATGAAGGATTTCTATTTTGGAAAGAAAATAGACAAGTTATAATGACTTTTTCCAACTTTGTGAATATATAAGTCAAAGACAAAGTTTTTTTGTTGTTGTTTTGATCAGGAAATTCTCTTCCTCATTACTCTGTAAGATGTTAAACACCAGTGATGAATTCAAGAATGACCTATAAAATATGAAATTATATGAAATAGAATATGTAAAAATACTAACCACAGTTTAACACAGTGCTCATTCATCTAAATTTCCTTACAATCTCTTATGAGTTTGGGGGATATATGAGATTTTTTTTAAACTTACACTCTTTCACTCCGTTGTATCTCCAGGAATATGCTGGTATTAGTCTTGTCTAAGGACAATGAAAGGGGGGGATCAGTTCAAGTTCAAGATGGGACTATCTCAGAAGGAAGCTATGAGGACATAGTAGATAAATAAAAACTGGTGAAATAGGGGCACTTTTCAGAAGGAAACTAAGAGTAAAGAGGGTAGAACTAAGAAACAGTAATAATGGAACGGAAGGAGGCATGGTGGGATCAAGGAGGGCCAGTCCAGTGCATGGTAAGATTTTCACATAATAAAACACCTTTCACAACATTCTTGATGTAGTCCAAAAAACATTTGCCTTTTCAGGGAAAGCAATTAAATTAGTAATTTTCTACAGCTGTCTTGGTCAATTTTTTTCTTTCTTTTTTTAGGGAGGTATAATTGACATATAAATTATATTAGGTTCATGGGTACAACATAATGATTCAATATGTGTAAATATTGTGAGATGACCACCAGAATAAGTCTAGCTGATTTTTTTTAGCTTAATATGTGGCATAAATAAATAAAGATCCCTCCAGAATGACAGAAGTGACATCTACCAAAGTGACATTGCATTGTTAATGGCTCTAATGAGCCTTTTCACTCAAGGTCCAGCTCTAATACCGGGCTGCAAAATCCTGCATTTATCCTCTCAGGCTCTCTTTCCAAGTAGAAATTCAGCCTCCCGATCTTTAATTGGCTTTCTGATGGCAGTTCTGCCTTTTCTGAGCATTGCTTGGTAAGCATAACACTGCATTTGATTAAGAAAAAGGAAATGCCTTTCTGCATTTAATGGAAAAGCAGAAGTTATATTTCAAACTCTACCTAAATATTCAGTGTCAAAAATGTACTTTTAAACATGCTGCAGATATTTAATGGTCTTTCACAAGTGTCAATATTTTGTCCCAAATATTGCATTTAATGTTTCTTTTATTGCATTTTTGATTTATGAATTTTTTTATATTTTCTATCTTCCTGAAGTATGGTAACTCTAAGTAATTTAAAATACCTATAGACAAACATTAATACATATTTATATGAATATAAAGCCCAGCATTCATATCTTAACCTTTTCAAAACATGCCAACTATTGGTGAATATGTGTCTTTTATTCAACCAACCTCATTGCTTTCTTGTTTTATGCCCAAGGCTTAGCGATTGGAGTTTCAAAGCATCAAGCTTTAATGTTTTTGACTGATGTGGAAATTTTGCTTACTTTAAAGATTTTTTTGTTAACTTTGCCTTTTCTCATATTTTTCCCTGTTCATAATCACAGTCTTTGTGAATTAATAAATATTGTCACTTATTTAAGCCCCAAAACAGAGTGGGGTATTTTTCAATGCCTAGGGGGGGAAAAAAGCTCTGTCTAATGTATGCAGACTTAACAATCATTTTTCCTTCTCTTAATACATTTAAATGTGAAAAGATAATGCATGCAAATAGAGAGCTCACTGCAAAGAACTACTAGTGTATCTATAATTAAGTTTAAGAAGAGTGCCTGTTTTTATGGCTTTATGATTGTTATTCAACAAAAGCTTCAAATTTAAAAAACAAAGAATATAATTTTCTTTCACTTCAACTCTTTATTTTAAGAAGGTGAAGAAAAAGGAGAATACGTTTTAAAATCTAACCCCTATTGTCAGATAACCGCCAGCACGGATAATGTCATGAGATGTGATTGCGTTAGTACTCGCAGGCTTCGTTGCATACCCACAAGCCCGATGAAGACTACTAGACTTCGAATCAGAAAATCTATGTTCTAAGCCATGTTATGCAATTAATTAGCCATGTGACCTGAATTATTCATCTCAATGCTCTGAGTCTCAGTGTCTTTATTAAGTCAAGTTGACCACATGGTTTTCACAGGCTCTTCTAATGACCTTTCATGATGCTGTTATAATCAAAGATAAATAATGACTCTTTGAAGCTGAAGTTTTTTAAAAAGGGTTACATTTTCTGAAGATGGCTAATTAACATTCAGAACTTTAATTCTACAACAATGGAGATGTGCTCAAGGAAAGACATTGAAAATGTGAAACAATGCTTTGGGTGATATGAAAGGAATAATGTTCCTTTGTAGAGCCAATGATCTATCCTGGAGTCCTGGGAAGAGGTTATCTGATTAACTTCTAGGATGGAGAGAGAAAAAATAAATCCAGACCCTTAGCCTTACATTATTTTCAAGGAAATTTACAGATAATCCAGGGTATAAATATTAGCTGTGCTAGAAATTGCATCTTAAAGTGCCCAACTAAGTTCACAAGAAATGGTTATAGCTAAATATGTTCCTCCTAACATTCATCCTCACATCAAAGTGGAGTGCCAAAGGATTCCCAAGCACTATTATAGAGAGAACCTTTATGTCCTTTACTAGACATTTAATATTATAAATAATAGCTATACACAGTGTTTATCATATTAAAGTTTATACCCTTGAATAATTTTAGGATATTTAGGAGAGGCAGCAAGGTGTAAAGCCTTCAGTCTCAGGAAATAGACTACCTGTATTTTAAACCTGGCCTTGCCCATTGCAATCTGTGAGACCATGGATACTGGACACTGTATACAACTCCTTTGTGCCTCAGTTTCCCTGTCTGTAAAATTGGACTAATACTAGTACCACTGTAATATTGACATATAGCATAGGATACAAGGTTGAAGAGAATAGGTCATATCTATGTATATGTGGTTCATATTATCTTCATCTTCATGATCATTATTAAGCACACAGCAAAGCGTGACTACTCAACACATGGCATTTGGAGTGTAAGGACAGATCACTTCTGTATAATATAGGAACTCTGGGATCCATCATGGGAGCTGGAACAGGGAAAATTTAGCAACAGGATTAGATTTCAACTTCTGTTTTCTACCATATTATAAGGCTCTTGGGGAGTAGGGATATGACTTCAGAAACAGTTTTCTCTTCAGAAATTCTAAAAAAGAGAGCATTTATATATGTTTGTACTTTTTTTTTCATGGTAATATAGATATCAGAAAACTATCTTGAAGTTACTGAAAAGAAGACTCTCATAAGGGGGATAAGATTGAATATTGTGGACTTTGGGACCTTCCCTTCATCTGCAGTCAGACTGGCTCCATGGCAGGGTGCCAAGGAGCTTCCCAGAGGCGCAGAATAATGCTTTTCAAGAAGATGGGAGAGTAACCCAATTGTCTGAGAAGAAGTGGTAAAGTGAAGTCTGTATTTTGAAGGTTAATAGGAAACTGTGACCCATACCTAACGACATAAATTCACTGTATGCTCAGGGATGACGTGGTTCTGAATCTGTAAGAAGGCAAATACCCAACAATGTATATGCCCTGTCCATTTTCTTCTCTCTTAATATGGGCATAACCTATGAATATGATGAGATTTGCTACCAACATGAAGTTATGGTACATGGCACGGTTGACCTTAAGAAACGGAGATTATGTTTGGTGAGATTGACCTGACCAGGTCAACCTTTAACAAATGAACTAGTCTCTTTCTAGAGATAAAGATACGATAGGAGGCAGATTCTCCATTACTGGCTTGGAAGATGGAGAGTACAGAAGCACGGTAAAGACTTAAGACTAGCTTCTAGGAACTAAGAATGACCTCTGGTCAACAGCCAATAAGAAAGTGGGGACCTCAGACCTACAGCTGCTGAATTCTGCCAATAAAAACCTGAGCTAGGGACAGGACTTCAAGTTCCAGAAAGAAATGCAGCCTGGTTGACACTTTAATTGCAGCCTGAGCGACTAAGCTCTTGCCTGGGCTCCACCCAGACTGCTGCCCTACACACCTGTGAGTTAATAAATTATTTTAAGCCACTAAATTCATGGTCATCTGTTACACAGCGATAGAAAACTAGCCATGTACTGAAAAGTTGACAAACTCACAGTGGTTGATTCAGTTTTTCCAAAGTTGTAAGTTTCACTCAAAAGTTTGCATTGTATCAACAGCTATTGCCAGTTTGGAAGCTCAATTCATTCTCTGGAGAAAATGTGTACCAAAACCTAGAGTTTGAGTAACCAAAATGTTTCAGCCCTTTCTTCCAGTCAAATAGGAAGGTCTGTCCAGAAGGTATCCAGCCAAGTAGTAGGAAAAATAGAGATGTTTATAGAAAAAGATACAAGAAACTTTGTGCATGGAGCAGTGACACCTCAGTCCCCTTCATAGTAAGCGCCTTGGGACCTCACACAGTTCTCCCAGTTGCTATCAGCTGCCCCGTCATATCTCCTGAATCTCATCAACGGTTTGAAGTCCCTTCCCTTACAAAGCTGATTTCAATTTTGGGAAAAGCCAGACATCACAGGGCACCAAATCTGAGCTTTAGCAGAGCTGAGTCACCTGGGTAATTCGATGTTTTGCCAAAAAACTCTGCATGAGATGTGATGCATGAGTGGGCACATTATTGTGATGAAGCTACCAAACACCAGTTGCGCATATCTGTGGCCTTCTGAATCATCCAAATAGCTTCCATGGAGGAATATTCAAGTTGAAAGCAAAATTTTATGCAGTTTTGTTGCTTTACTCACTCAGTCAGTTTGAATGTGACAGCCACACAGTACACACTCTCACTCAACAGTGTCTACTGTCGCCACTGTCTAGTACAGTGAAGTCATCGTTGTTCATACATGTGAATTCCAGTCCACTTTCCTTGGCTGCCAGGTTACATCAATGTTGTGTAAACTGTCCTCATTATATTAACAAGGGCTGGACTTTTCCCAGACAGAAATCGAACACCAGCTTTTTACCCACTATTGCTTTTGTACTATCAGTGCAAATGTTAACCTAATAAAAATGCAAATAGCGTTTTCATATTATTATGGAAAAACATTTGAACTTTGAACCATTTGAAATTATCTCAGGGATCCCCCTCCACCCAGGTTTTCACAAACTATGCTGAAGAACTGTTGGCCTAAAACACAAAAGTACTCATGCAAAGCAAGGGCAGCAGCGGGATGATCAGATTCCAGAGTCTCCCTTCTTGTCTTGGAAGTCCAATGACCTCAGGCTTTACAATACAATTAATTAGGGCCCAGTCAGGGATCATATAACTTCACATGGAGACTACTGTCAAGCAGAATCCGAATAGGTAAGCATTTTTCTCACAGAGTTCCTGGCGCCATGGGATTGGCTGTGTCACGGGTCCATCAGGAGTCACAGATACTTTCACTAGGGTTTTAGGAACTCTAGAATCATATGTATTTCTCAATCAGTCCTGGAACTTTTCAGTAGCCTAGTTTGCCCCGTAGCTTAACTTTTGTCTTAAAATGTTTTTATTGTATTTAGTACTTGTGGACTTTTAGCAAGTTTTATGACCCAGAAAATCTCTTTATAAAGACTAATAAAGTGATCTTTATCATACTTCATTTTGCCATGCAATAATATGAAAATTGATATTATAAAACATGGCAATATTACACATAGATGTCAAATGGAGGAAATAAGGTCTGTTATAGCTTTGCCTGCCCCTCCTTTCAACACAGGAACCTATTTGGAACTAAGTCCTAGAAACAAGTTCATATATAAGATGTATAATCATTTAATTCAGAAATGCATATCCATGATGCCAATTATTGGCATTCTAAGTTATTCTGATGACAGGAGATCCTTCGTACGATATGAAAATATTAAATGACAGTTTTATTTCTTCTCCTTTCCTTCTTATTTTACTGCTATATCTACTATAACATTAGGTTTCTATATTATAAATACTAATAAAAATTGATATTAGACACTCACGGGTATGAGGAAGCTCTAAGATAGATAACTGGGGATTCTGAAATTCCTTCAAGGAGAGAAATACGGTGCTTGGGAGTTAATAGGAAACATAAAAACAAGAGATGTGTCCACATCATAGGATTAGAATTGTACCTTTGAGCCGACATGGACTATATTATATACTAGCAGGTTTTTAAAGAACCCTTATTGAAATTTTGTTAAAACTGATACCATGCTGTGTTCTTTGCCTTTTTTCCCTATCCATCTCACATTTAACCTTTGTTCATGTTATTCATTCAGGAATTTATTGCCTCGTTCTAATCTTAGGAGCCAGGAATTTTCCAACAACCCACTCGAACCTGCTATTAACGTGCAGAGCCCCAAGGTTTCACCTTTGCTGCCTATCATCCTTCTTTTGTTTCAAATTCCCCCATCCTCTTATGCACCTTAAACTTTTTTCACACTTAATTGGTTTTGGGTATTATCTCAGATGACAGTTACTAAATTGTGTTGGCTGATGCTAGCTATAGTCTTTGGCACTATTTAAGCTGCTTTTTAGAGTTGATAGTTGTATCTTGTGAACCCAAGACACACATGCTGAAGGGGCTATGACTGAGTCTAATAATGTGAAGTTTACTTGTTTTGAAATTCCAACAGCAGGATTCGAATACAATTCTACTACTTAAAATATGTAACCTTGAATAAGATGTTCCCCCAAAATTATTTCCCTCATTTATATCATAAAGATAATTCTCTTTCCTATATATCATTTTTAAGCATGAAATTAAATCACATGTTAAAATGCTTGGAAATTTAGAAGCAACCAGTAACAGTGAATAGAATTTGATTCTTTGTTTCTCATTATCCTTTGATGGTTATTCTTTTTCTCCACTCGCTAACTTGAAACCTTATCTAATATAATGATTTCAATACTAAATCAAGTGGGGCAAAAGTAGGTTTATAATCATGAGTACGTGACACAGTTTATCTTGTATTATTAGTTATTAATTATTGTATGATTTTTCCTGTAAATAACTATAAGTTTATTTTTGCCCCACCTTGTAGATGATGATGATCGCCCCAAACTTTACACCTTCAGACTGTATTTCTCTTGAAATTTCAGACCTTTATATCCATCTGCTTGCGCACGCAATTGTTTTGAGCCCTCAAAACGCATGTGTACAAAATTCAAAATTGATCTTTTTTCCAAACCTGGTATCATATGGCTCTTTTCATTCAGTTAACAAGCACTCTATCCTTCCAATGATAAAGGAAGAAAAACAAACCTTTAAATTATCTTTGTTTTTTTCACAACCTACCAATCCAGATATCTGTTGCCTCTTTCTTCATAATATATTTCTAATTTGACCATCTATCACTACCTCACACAGATACACTAAAATAGGCCATTACCATGACTCATTAGCTGGCTAAATGGTCTCTGCTTTGCTCTTGGTTGCCAACAGACTATGCCCCATAAGCTATCGGAGTGTCTCACTGAAACAGTCAGATGGATCACTTTGCCCCGTGTGCAGGCCTTTAACACCTTCCTATCCCAGTCAGACTAAATTCTAGCAGTCTTACAATAGCTAACTTGTTTGGTTTTTTTTTAACAAGCAAATCATGCATGCATCTAAACCCAAAACTTTATTGTTGTTGTTGTTTTTACCACTGCTTTTACACTCTCTTTTTAAAATATATGCACGATTTGATCGGACAGACCCATCAGGGTATTGCTAAAGTTCTACCTTCTCAGTTAACCTTTCAGTGACAAAGAAAATGGCTCCTCAAAACACACACAGTCCCGGTCCTCCTTTTTTCTTTATTTTTCCATTATTACACTTATCACAAACTAATATATTACATATTATACTTTGTTTGTTTATGTTCTGCCTCATCCAAGTAGAATGTGATATCCATGAAGCCAGAGATTTAGTCAGTTCTATTCACTAGTATACCTTCACTGTCTAGGATAGCTTTGGTGCTTACTAAATATTTTCAAATGGAAGAATGAATGGACAAACTTATTTTATGAAGAAGATAAAACCCCCACATATCAAATGAACATTAGTATTTCCCTTCTACTTGTTTCTGTAACAGGTTATGCTGTTTTTTTATTGAAAGTTGTTAATAATATTAATATGACAAAAAGGAATAAAATTTGGAGCTAATATGAAAAAAAATGAATAATGAAATTCATCCACAAATCTTTGAGAAATATTTTTCTCTGACTTCGGCTTGACCTAGGACTGAGCCTATTCTTTTGAGGGTAAAAATCATCAAGGATGATTTCGGGACCTATAACATAATCACATACCTATCAGTTTTGCTGGACACGTAAAAAACTTACAGGTCCTGCAGATCTCAAAAATAGGAGAAAGCAGTACATTGTGTTATTTGGTTAAACTGCTGCTCAGCAATTTTCTTAGTGAACACACACCCCCACATACACACAGTTAAATTGGTCAATGTGAAATTTTTAAAAATCCTTGCTTTCACTTTTGTTAAACTTTGTGTGTGAATAATCGATTTATTTTTTCTATATTCAAACTCTGCAAACCCTTCAAAAACATGTTTAATGATTTCATATTATTTATTTAGTATTTGTGGACATAACACTGCAGCTAATAAAGATTCAGGCAGAAGTATATAGCTCCCACACAAGTTATACAACAAATATTCTATTTTGCTAATTCATATTTGTAGGGGGAATATATTCCAAAGAATATTGTGCCCCCAAGCTACTGCTTACAGACTTCTCCCCAGGTTTTTATGAAGTAGGGGAGGGCTTTGCAGAGATATCAGCACCAACTATACTGATTATATCAGTGAAAAAATAAAAGAAACTTTAAAACATAGAACTTAATTGTTATGCATCATCTCTTAAATACTGCAGCCATATTTCCCTCCCTCCTTCCCTCTCCAGGATTAAAAAAAAAAAAAGATAAATTTTCTGTATATTCAATTCCTATATTGAATAAGACTAAGTCCCGGCACTGTACTAGGAATTTCTAGATTTCTACCTAAAAGCAGTTTGAAGGGATGAGGCCTCATGTATTTTGTTTATTTGAAGAATCAGTGCCAGGAGCAGTGAAGTAAATTTCATGGAACACATTTTTGAAATAGCACAGATCTGAAGTCATAAGTTGATATAGATTCTAACCCTTTGCTGTTCCTAAGCAGATAGAAATGCATCTGTTACATAAATGAGAAAAAGCTGTATGCTAATTGAGCATGCTTTTTAATAAACCTTTAAAAATACTCAGCGTATAAAAAATTTGTGAAGGAATTAATCTAGTTTAAATATTCTCTAAAAAATACAAGTGAATTAGAAAAAAATAAAGTATTTGTTTTCACTTTCCAACTAAGCCTATATTCCAAAATGAATGTATAAAAATATAAATGTAAAAATGCAAAATAATAGAACCATACATATAAAAATACTAAAATCACACACGCATTTTGTTCTAACCCATTAGAGAACTGAGATCACAATAACAAAATAGCCCGGAATTCAAAGTATTATTGATTTTTCCAGAAGAAACGGAACATGAATACTGGCTTACCTCGGCAGCAAAAAACACCTCCATTAAAACAGGTAAAAAATTAACTAAACTTTTTTAAAAATTGAGCGTAGACTAATGCAACAGCAGAGGAACTTGGGTGCTGTAGATTCGAGGGGAAGTTGCATCTTTTCATAGGTTCTTCTTCCTGGGCTTCTATTGGGTGTTTACAAGAAAGAATGGTAGTAAGAAGGAAACTGGAGTAAGGCTCCTTTGATGATGTATATAGGGGAGGAGAATACCCACCAACACAAAAAAAAAAAAAGAAGAAGAAGAAGAAATTTCACAAAGGACCTAAGAAACAAGAAGCCTTAAGCCAATGTGGAAAATGTAGAAAGCCTGCATTCCCCAGAGCATAGTGAAGACCTACTACAGCTGGAGGAAATTAAAGAGAAAACCCATCCAAACCTAGATGAGAGGAAAGAAACCATCGTGGGCCAGACCATTAGAGGCAGCTGCTGCTGGGAAAGGAGCTGAATCACAGAGAAATTACCACTTATTGGGCATAGAGACAAAGGTTCTGCCAAAGAATGAGGCTGAACGAGGACAACAAAGAACTTTGACCACACACCACCAAGTTAGAAAGTGCCACGTAACAAGCAAGCAGGGACTACTGCTGGAGAAAGATAAGAGAGGAGAGAGAGTGCTTAGGTAAGATAAGAGGGAAAAGAGAGTGCAGATCCATACTGACTCACAAAGAAGGCCTAAGGCAAAGAGATGGAGTGGAAAAATTTGGGGGGGGAAAAACCCTAACAAGCCACCCTACACTAAGAATGAAACAGAACAGAGTAATTTAAAATGGCTGTGAGTTTTTTGATGATGTTAATTTTTCTGATCCATGAACAAGGTATATGCTTCCATTTATTTGTATCTTCCTTAATTTCTTTCTTCAGTGTTATGTAGTTTTCTGAGGTCTTTTACTTCCTTGGTAAGGTTTATTCCTAGGTACTTTATTTTTGTTGTTGTTGTTATAGAGAATGGGTTTTTTTTTCCTGATTTCTGATTCTGATATTTTGTTATTGGTGTACAAAAGCGCCCTCAATTTCTGAATATCAACTTTGTATCCCGCTCTTTTGCTAAATTCACCTATTAGGTCAAGTAGTTTCTTGGCGGAGTCTATGGGATTTTCTATGTACACAATCATATCATCTGCAAAGTGACATTTTTACTTCCTCCTTTCCAATTTGGATGCCTTTTATTTCTTTTTCTTGTCTGATCACCATGGCTAGGCCCTCCAATACTACGTTGAATAGAAATGGTGAAAGCGGACACCCTTGTCTTGTTCCTGATCTTAGAGGAAAAGATTTTAGTTTTTGCCCATTGAGTATGATGCTGGCTGTGGCCGCTTACACATTCAATGCAATGCCTATTAAAATACCAATGACATATTTCACAGATATAGAACAATTCATAAATTTATATGAACCATAAATGACCCTGAATAACTGCAACAATTTTGAGAAAGAAGGACAAAGTCAGGGGGATCACAATATTGGAAATCAAACTATACTGCCAGGTTACTGTAATCAAAATAATCTGGTAGTGGCATAAGAACAGACACATAGATCAATGGAACAGAATAGAGAGCCCAGAAATAAACCCGTGTCTCTAGAGTCAATTAATATTCAACAAAGGAGGCAATAGCATAAAATAAAGTAAAAATAGCCTCTTCAACAAATGGTGTTGGGACATCTGGACAGCCACATGCAAAAAAATGAAACTCAACCACCAGCTTACACCATACACAAAAATAAACTCAAGGTAGATAAAAGACTTAAATATAAGTCATGAAACTATAAAAGTCCTAGAGGAGGCATGTAAATCTCAGATATTCCACGCAGCAATATTTTCACTGATCTGTCCCCTAGAGCAAGGGACATAAAGGAAAGATTAAACAAATGGGACTTCATCAAATTAAAAATCTTCTGTACAGCTAAAGGAAACATCAACAAAATGAAAAGGGAACCAACCGTATGGGAAAATATATTTGCCTATGATACATCAGACAACGGTGTGTTCTCCAAAATATTTAAAGAACTCACATGGCTCCACTCTAGGAAGACAGAAAACCCAATTAAGAAATGGGCAAAGGACCTGAACAGACACCTCTCCATGGAGGACATACACAGGGCCCAGAGACATATGAAAGGATGCCCAGCATCAGTAGCCATTAGAGAGATGTAAATTAAAACCACAATGAGATACCACTTCACACAAGACAGAATGGCCACCACTATCAAATCAACAAAACACAAGTGATGGGGAGGTCATGGAGAAAAGGGAACTCTAATACACTGTTGATGGAAATGCAGACTGGTACAGCTACTGTGGAAAATAGTTCGGAATTTCCTCAAAAAACTAAAAATGGAATTGCCTTTTGACCCAGCAATTCCATTTACGGGATTATGCCCAAAAAATCTGGAAACACCAATTCAAAAGAACCCGTGTACCCCAATGTTTATAGCAGCACAATTTACAATAGCCAAGTGTTGGAAGCAATCTAGGTGCCCATCAGTAAATGAGTGGATCAAAAAACTGTGGTACACTTACACAATGGAATACTATGCACAAGAAAGAAGGAAGGAGCTCTTACCATTCACAACAGCATGGATGGATCTGGAGAGCATTATGCTAAGTGAAATAAGCCAGGTGGTAAGAGACAAATACCATATGATTTCACCTATAAGTGGAGACTAATCAACAGAATAAACAATCAAGTTAAATGTAACCAGAGACATTGAAATGAAGAACAAACTGACAGTGAACAGAGAAGAGAGGGGAGCGGAATAGGGGGAAACAGGGGAAGGGTGGTCAAGGAACAAATATGGGGGACTCATGGACAAAGTTAAGCGGGGTGGCATTGAGGGTAGGGGGAAAATGAACAAATCTGTACTTGAACAACAATAAATAAATAAATAAATAAATAAATAAATAAATAAATAAATAAATGAAATAAAATTGCTGTGAACTAAGGTGAAAATAACACCATCAAAAGGCAGAACCAGCTCATCTCCTATCTAGATTGACGCAATTTCTGTGCTAACAGCATAGAGGAAAGAGAGTCATGCACATTTCCAGACATAAATACCATGTACTTTTGTCCCTGCTTTTCTCCACACTATGCCTGTCAACCAAGGTAAAATTTCATGACACACACACACAAGTCAAGGAAAAAAGAACATAATACTTGTTAAGGCACAACATATTCAACAGAATGAGACACAGAGATGACACAGGCTTTGAAATTAATACACGGGTAAATTAAATTAGCACAGCTAATATGTTAAGCCCCTCAAAAAATGTTGGAGAACATATAAAAATGAGAAACTTTAGTAAATTCAGTTTCATTTTGATTTGTTTACATGGCATATCTCATATCTTATTACTCTTTCCTCTGGATACTTTTATCTATCTCTGTTTTGATTTTAAAGTGGATTTCTCCTAGGCACATATGTTAGACCTTGACTTTTTTTTCTCCAATCTCACATTTCAACCCTTTGATTGGTGCATTTATGACAGTTTTATTTTATATAATTATTGATATGGTTGACTTGAAATTTATCAACTTAATAGTTGTTTTCGCTATATTCCATCTGTCCTTTATTTTTTCTTGTTTGTCAATCTACTGTTGGATTTAATTTTTTTATGGTTACATTTTATACCACTTGGGTTATTATTTATAGCTTTTCAAAAATATCTATTGTTTACAACAGTCCACTTAATTCATCAAGTGGAGTTGTTAACTATGTTGATATCAGAAAAGAATACATCAGTACAAGAAATCCTACCAGTGATAAAGAAGGACTTCATAGAATAATATAAGGGACAATTAACCAAGAAAAAATACTAAATGTGTAAACTAATAAAAATAGAAACACAAACTCATAAAGTAAAACAAATATAGCTATAAGAAGAAATAGAAAAACCCATACCTATATTTGGAAAATTTCAACAATTGTCTCTAAGTATTGATAGAACAGGTAGGCATAAACTCAGTAAAAGTATAAGTATTATTTGTCATTATTTCACATTCTTAATTGGGACTTCAATAAATATTACCCAATAAAAATAAAAATATAGGGTCAAACAAAAATCTATATAGAAAGGTTTATAGTAGAATATTCATAACTGCTAAAAAGTAAAAACTGCCTTCAGCTGTTGAATAGATAAGCTGGGTATGACTCAGAAAAAAAAGGAATATTACATAGCAATAAAAAGAAATGAACTACCAATACACTCTCAAAATAGATTAATCTAATAATTAAACCATGTGAAATAAATGAGGCTCAATACACACACACATGCACATGCTACATACATATACAGATATGCACAAAATCCTAGAGGTAGAACCTGCTTGGCCTAACTTTACTCACATACTTGCCCTCTGTCATCATGTCCTCTGTTGCCAAATGGGATATAAAGGACCAAATCATCAAGGAAACACTGAGTGGCCTTACCAAAACAAAGAGGAAAGAACAATGTGCATATAAAAATCATATATATATGATGAGGTCTGTCCAGAAAAAGCCCAGCCATTGTTAATATAATGAGAACAGTTTACATGACATCAGTGTAACCTGGGACCCAAGGGGAGTGGACTGGAATGCGTATGTGTGAACAATGACAACATCACGGTACTAGTCAAAGGGTGCTGTAGATCGTGTACTGTGTGGCTGTCACATTCAAAATGACTGAGCAAGCAGAGCAACAAATCTGCATCAGATTTTGCATTAAGCTTGAACATTCCTCCAAGGAAACTATTCAGATGATTCAAAGGCTGTAGCTATGGACAAATGGTGATTGGCAGCTTCATCATCATAACATGCCCACTCATGCATCACATCTCCTGCACAGTTCTTGGCAAAACATTAAATCACTCATCCCCTCTACGGCCCAGATTTGGTCCCCTGCATCTTCTGGCTTTTCCCAGAACTAAAATCGCCTTTGGAGAAGAGATTTCAGACTGTGGATGAGATTCAAGAAAATATGTATGACAGGGCAGCTGATGGCAACTGGGAGAACTGTGTGAGGTCCCAAGGTGCCTATTTCGAAGGGGACTGAGGGATCATTGTCCTATGTACAATGTTTCTTATATTGTATCTTCTTCGATAAATGTCTATTTTTCATATTATATGGCTAGATATCAGTGGGGGCTGAATACCACCCCCACTGACTCTTACAGTGAAGTCATCATTGTTCATGCATGTGCATTCCAGTCTACTCTCCTTGGCTGCCAGACCATAACGATGTCATGCAAACTGTTCTCATTATATTAACAATGGCTGGACTTTTTCCCAACAGACACAGCTATATTTCTATGTTTATTAAAAACTCACATCCAACCAGAAATTATACAAAAAATGTTCAAAACCTATGTAAACTAGCATAATATCTCAAAGACATGTCTATGCCTGATAATCAACCTCATTCAAGCCTACTTCTTAGAGATTCAGTACTTATTAACCCGCTTTCTTTTTGTTACAGTACTTATACAATGAAAAACTACTTTAATAGGAAGTTGAGTTTCATGAGCAGGTGAGTCTAATATTACAACCTGTTCACAGGAGCATGAAGACTTTAAGTGAATTTACATATTAACTTTTTTTTAGGTATTTTCACTCTCTCGGTGGTTCTGCATTCCTGTGACAAAGTGAAATAAAAAGAAGACAGGAGACATGGACTGCACATCTCTCAGTGACATAAAAAATACAATTCTAACGTGTGTATTAGGTACTTTCCGAAATACATGGTGAATAAAATAAATAACAGTGGAATAAAGTGGATGCTGCACGTGGAATGGCATTTTATAAATTCTGGAGTCAGCCTGACCTGAGACGCACGCGGTAACAGCTCACTGTAAGCTGAGTTCCTAGGACGGAGGGATCCTAGCCCAGCTGGACCCAGAAAGAGTTTTCGGTTGCCTTTGTACCTCATATACGGGTGCCTGATGAAACACATGAGCATGCATAGAGCAACACATTATTGCAGCAGGAAGCAGCCTCAGGAAGTCACTAAAAGGCCACATGAAAACAAAAATCAATTTCAAAGAAAGTCACTGAATCACTAGAATTCCTCTGTATGACTTCTTGAAAAATGTAACCAGTGAATCTTGGCGAAGAAAACTGATGTTTATTGACCAACTTACTATCAAACAGGAGACTGACACATTATGACATTTAAGTTACGCTCCCAAGAGCCCTGGAGTTAGGTGATAGAATCCCCATTTAATACAAGGAGAAACAAAGGCTCGGTGGCCTTTAGCCTGTCACAGGGCTCTAAGGCCTGGGAAGGAAGGAGCCAGGTTCTGCGCCGGCGCTTTACTGACTGCTCCCCCACATTTCCATGCTCCACAATCTTCTCCCACACATTTTTTCATTACATATAATGAAATGTTCATATAATATTAAGACTATGGCATCACAAAGTTTATTGATTCTCAGTGTGTAGAACATCTTAAAAATCCCAAATCGTATTCCCATAAAACTCTTTCAGAGTAACTATTTTAATTTGTATGATTTTTTCTAAAGAACTGCATTTTTTAATATTAAATGTCCCCGAAGCCATCTCTGTATAACACAAATTGAAGTAGAAACACCAATTACCTTCTGTTCTAAAAATATCTCAGCAGCCTATTCGAAAACTTCAGATCAGCACATTCACTTTGGGGTCTTGAGATCAGCAGAATGACTGTAGGGTCTTGCTTAAATTCTATCAGAAGTCATTGTAAGCAAAGTACTGGGAACATAATAAGCACTCAAGAAATTCATAAATGGCCAAAATTTAATTTTTCGCAATCCTCCTTGAAATTCAATTGGCTGTTCAGACTCCATCTTGCCTTAGCTGTGAAAAATATACTTTAAAAGAAATACATTAGGCATTGCTTTACCCATGAGGATGGATCAGAGCTCAGTAGAATCACCAAGGATTTTGTACTCCCTAAAATCACAAATTTCAATAGAAATAAAAATCTTGCAAAAATGTTACTTAAAAAAATAAAAGCAAAGCAAGGCAGAACTAACATTTACGTAAAGGGGCTCTTCACTGATGACTCCTCTGACATTTCCGAGTGTGTTCTACACTGAAGGGATCAGGACAGACCCTGAAAAACAAGGGGAGACTGTAGAACTCAAACTGCCACAAGGGATTAAAAATCAACTTGAAGGAAAGACAAAATATAAATCCTGCCGTAGTAATATGTCTAATAATATTTATGCATGCAATGTAGCAAGGGGAAAGTAAATACGAGCTGTTCTCAAGCTAAAGAGAAGTGAAGGCTGTGACAACGAGCATCAGCGATGATGCCCATATATGGCTAGCTCTAAGCTTTTCCTACAGGTTGAGATGAGCCACATAATAGAACCAAAGTAAATAAAAGCCCTGCTGTTGTTGCGTGTTGGCTGTGAGGTGGGGCAGTTCTGATGGAGAGAAAGTACTGCATCCCCCAAACATTCCATTTAAATAATTGAGGATACCTGGTATTAGGGAACCACGCCAATTTTGCTGATTTTTCTTTCTTTCGTGTGTATGTGTGTGTGTGTGTGTGTTTCTCCATTTTTGGTGAACTGAGAAAATTAAATGTGACTATACCTGCCAGTTACATCCTCCAGGAAGGAAACACTGTTTTTATTTTGAAGAACATTATAAAAATACTTGGTTTACTCATCACTTAAGTCATTTTGTGTAATTTATACCTAGTACAATATTACTAATTTTTTTTTTTAACTTACAAAATGGATTTCTCCATATGGATACTTTTCCACCTGGAGAGTTTAAATAAAGTGTCCATTAAGTTATGGAGTTCTGAAATATCAAACATTTACCCAGCACAGGATATTTTCAATGATATATTTTAATATATTTTATTTTTAAAACTTGTTAAACAGATTTAGGAAGCATTATACTCCTTCTGAAATGTAGTCTTTTTATGTTCATTATAGTTCTGCTTCTAATTTCAATCTTCTAAGAAATGAACTTGTCCTATATATATTAAATCATAATCTTGCCTTAATGATTATTTATTCTAAGCACATGAGCACATGCAAAATAAATATATATGAATATGTACAATCTATATAAGACTATATATATAATATGTAATCTATATCTTTGGGAAAAGTTGCTTCTGTCTTAAGGAAGATTACTGTTGGGAATTGAGATATGTATTAAACAAGTGGTTAGAGGACATGACATATTATACATTGAAACCCACAAAATGCTCAGAGAGATAGTGCAGGTGATCCAGTGCAGTCTTGCGGAGGAAGGAAGGTCCTGAATTAAGGCCATTTTTAAATTGAGGACCTAAAGAAATGGAGGCAGAGAAAATGACTAACATGTTCCAGAAGGAGGAAATGGCATATTCAAGGGCAGGGAGTTTCAAGTTAAATGACATATTTCAAAAATTAAATGCATTTCAGAATGGCCGGACAAGAGAGAACAGTCCAAAGTCTGGGGAGAGCCGAGGCTGGGAGGTTGCGAGGAAGCAGAGTGGGCCATGTGTTATGTACTCGGGCCGTATATGTAAGAGCAAACCCTGGAGGTAATAAAATACGTAAGCACTAATATTAAAAACTAGTTTTGGAAAATTATTCTAGCTATAATGAGGAGCTTGGGTGTCCAGAGCAGTGATAAAAAGAGGACAGACAGCAGTATATGCAGGAGAACTAGTTAGCAAGTCGTTGCCCTAGTGGACAATAGTGATATTATATATTATGGGGTAAGAATCAATGTAGAACGTGTGATACATTTGGGAAATAGAAAAGGTATGATGTGGGTAAGGTAAATATCAAAGCCAACTGGCAGTGCCATGCTTGTGTGAGTGCGTATGTATCTGTTAATCAGCTATTATAATGCAGCAAGGAGAGAAATATTTAAATGATAATGATTTGCAGAGAGAATGACTTATCAACTGCCTCGATACTAATCAGTTTGTAACTGCAGGAAGCAATCATACTTCTTTCTTTTAGCTATAAGCTATCTCTTTTGGGGGGTAGTTTTTCTTAATTACATTCATATTTTCATATAATCTTCATATCAGAGCTTGACATCACTTTCAGGGTCTCTCCAGGGTGGGAGGACCATGTCCCCTTCCACACAAAGGTTGCCCAGGTTGAGAGGGCTTCCTTTCCTCCTTTCTTCCACATGTGTGAGGCTGCAATGCAGCCACCATCTGCTTTTGGTTTCCACCAAAACATACCAAGCTGACCCGTGTGTGAACCATGCTCCGGCATTTTTCTCCTCCTGTCCTTGATCTTCAGGGATCGGCTGAGGGAGGTGTAGTTGTGCTTCGGTAGTGGGAACTCTCCACTATCACTCACACAGCCTTTGTGTGTCCTTTGACCATGTTTTTGCTCGGTTCCGCTGCACCTCTTCGATCGTATAATGGATTGCCTGAGCCCACCTGGTCTTTGTGAACCTGACAGCACCCAAATCGTAAAGCTCCCGATGTGTGGTCATGCGGTTTCGCACGGTCAAGATTCTCTCCTCTCCCAGGGCCCAGTAGCATTCTGGGAACTGTTCTACAAAAGACATGCCCGTTTCTCCTCCAGGTGGCATGGCACTGCTACAGAACCTGAGTGTTGCAATTCTCCCACTGTGGCTTCTTCCTTACAGGGTCCGCATGACATTTCTACCCCTATTAGTAGTTCTAAAACCATTGATTATTCCAGATTGTACGTGCCAAGCATCAGGGCTGCAAGCACCACGGTACAGGTGTACCTCAGAGCCTTGTCCTGCTCTGTGTACTATTCAAATAAGGCAGATTTCTCCCAGCATGAGGGTCAGACCAGTTTCCCGGCTGGAAAACACACCTTCAGAATATCGTTAAACACTAATTGTTCAGAACTTGCAAGACGCAATGTTTCATCTTTGACTTTGGAGAAGATAATTTCCCGTTATACCTCTTATTAACAGAACCCTAAAATGTTTATTGATTGTCAAGCTCCTGAATTTTTTAGGGTTTGCCGCCACCCCCCACCCCAGTTGGGAGCATGTGTGTCACATCAAAGCTTCTGGCTTACTAACTACTCTTTGGTTTGGCCTGATATCGTGGGTCAATATGATGCTCTGTTGGATGTCCCTTTTGTCCCAACTAAACAGAGAACAGGAGAGTGAATACATCTTTGGAGAAAAATGGGTAGTATACACTGTTGTCTTCTCCTTATGAATACTAGTTGTTTCTGAGCTGCTTCTCTTGTGAGACTAGGAAGGCATGGATTTACAACATTGCTGCAAGGTACCCACCACATGCTGTGTTAATTTTTGGGCACAGCAGTTGCAACTGGAACTTCCCGTGGTCGTGTTAGAGTGGTGGTGCCAGCATCCCTCAGTACCCACCTGATTTACTATGGCAGACTGGTGAATTAAAGGCAACAGGCTAGATAGCTATATGTTTACCCTTACGTCATTTTAAGACCTTCTCAAAAGGTGCTGGTCTCTGCCTCCTCCCTCCACACGCACAGATATGAGTTATCACTTCTGCTTAACACTCTTGGCCAGAAGGAGGAGACATTTCAGTAGCTTCCACTTGACCCTGTCCACCATTATATCTCTTACTGCACAGGCCAAGGATGCAATGTGGAGGTTACTAGTCAGCATGGTAGTTCCAGCTCAGGGAGCTGGGAAATGAGCGCCATGTTGGTCCACAGACCCAGTACCTATTTCCCCTAGTTCAGAATGCCATTTATTATATGTCTCCACACTAACAGTGATACCTTGATAACATTTCAGCTCTCTTAGCATCAAAGGGAGCTTAGACACTGTATCCAGTAGTCCTTAAAATGTTTAGATGGTTCCGGTTTCTTAACGCACACTTATCTGAGTAAATACCTGAACACAGAGCTTCTATAATTTGTTGTGCCCTGTGCAAAATGAAAATGCATGGCCGTTTATTTAAAAAGCAGGAAAAACAGCTTTTCCTTTTTTCAGAAGTCTCTCAACCTGTTGTGGTGCATTTTATTTGCTGCTTATAGCTTCCCTCTGGCACAAGGACATTAGTCATGTGAGAGTAGACTCTTATCCCAACCCTGCCTGCACTCAGCCCGGGCCTCGGTGCTCAGGTCCCCACCGAGGGCCCTTGGCATCAGCAGGTGCAGGGCAGAGGGGAGAGTGGACTCCTGAGAACTTGTCCCAGGGAGGTGAGAAGTTGCTGGAAGGCAGGATCTGAGCTTTTGGCAGGAATTCCATCATTCCATCAGAAAAAAAAAAAAAAAAGATTAAAGGATAAAATCTTTAAGAATTTCAAGAAGGCAATTTCAGAGCATTAAGTGCAAGTGCCAGTATATGCCTCCTGAACACAGGGTCTGCTCAGCTCCACTGGTCTATGGTCATGAAACCATCCTAAGCTGTAGACTCCTTTGGGGAAGGGCTGGAGAAATCATTTTCATGAATATTCACCATCGCGCTGCAAGCTCTTTTTCCTGGAGATACAGTTTCCCCTTTAGTCAGGGCGTCTGGACCGCAAGCTGGCTGAGTTCTGTTTGGGGTTCAGCTGCCTTCGGTTTCCTAGTCATCTATTTGTGCTTGCATCTTGTTGGGTAAATAAATACCTCCAACTGGGCTCTATTATTTCGGGAATCCATTATCTATTAATAGATTAGTATTAATATTATTGATTACCAATTGGAGTATTGCCATCAGAGCCTAGTTCCAAAATGGCTTCTGGTTTGCAGCCCTGCCTTAGTCACTGCTTTTGGAATTTTTGTTTGTTTTTCCCAGAGAACAATTATTCTTAAGTTTAGATATCAAAGTAGAACAATGTACTTGGACTAAGCTTAGGTTCTGGTACCCATGGTAAATTTTTAGATTTTTTTTCCTTTTAAACCCTCTTCACTTCCCTTTTAGGCCACCCGTATACTACAAATTAGACCTGGGCCAGTGAACTCTGTAATGATTCTGGTGTGACGCTTACCTTTGTGTTTCTTATCACTGTGGCAATAGGTGAACTCTCTGGGTGTTCCTGTGGGACACAGGCATTGGTGGGTGTCCAGCCTTTATGTTCCCATTCCAGCATTGACACTTCTCTGGAGTCTTTTACATGTCCTTTCTCCACCTGACAGAGAAATCGTGGCACCAATTTTCCTTAGGATGGGCCACCAATTTTTCTATGCTTCCAGTGTTAGCATAGGTAGCTAGTTGATTATAAAGGAAGGTAGCAAATGGAATCAAACACTAAGCTTAATAAACTAAGGAGCTGAAACAGATATGAAGATCAGACATTAAGCCTCAGTCACTAGGAAGCCACCACATCCACAGGCTCCCTAGGAGACTGACGCATCCTCTGTCTTCAGGACTTAATGTCCCAAGAGGACAAGACAACTCTCTCCAGGGAACAGCTGGCCTGTACTGGGATTATGGGGGTACAGGGGGAGAGAAGTAGGGGAATTCCTTTGCTGGGAGCACGTGCACTAGGAGCCAAGATGGCGACCATAAAGGGGAGGTGTCTAACCTGGGAAAAAGACAAGATTGGTTGGGGGAGGGTCCAGAAAAAGCCCACAAAGAATGGGTAAGAGATCAGTTAGTTTGAAAGAATGCCTGGTAATATAAACAAATCTTACCAAAGGCCTCTCACAGTAGCATGAGTTTGTTTTCCCTTTCATTCCTGTGTTCTCTCTCTGTAGCAGTCACACGGCCCCCGCAAGGGCCTGGGTACAGCAGTGCGGCTGGCCAACGCTCAGCCAGAGACAGAGACCAAGCTAGCCAGACAGGGACAGAGGCTGAGTTGGACTAAACTTCGGCATGGACTGAACTGAGCTACGCCCTGCTGATGCAGGACCAATGGCGTAGAATTTCTGGACCCTGGCCCTTCTTCTGGGCTTGGTGAAGATGAGGCTGGACTTGTTCCACAGCAAGATGGAACTGAACCACCTGGCCATGAATGAGACATTGGAAATGTGGGGGAAGTCATTTATTTCTACCTCAATAAATCTTACCACTGCACCTCATCCTTCCATGAGAGGGTCCCTGGTAATGCTTTTCTTGTGATTCTGTGGAAGGACCCCATTTCCACTGGCAACACCAGGACCCACGTTAACAGTAAGCTTGCAACACCCCCTAGGGTCCTAGGAGTACTTGGCATATTACTTTCAAATCAACACAATCTTCTCTATCTAATCATATAATTCATCACCTTTGATCAATCAGTCACCCTGAGAATCTATCCCACATCCCAGCCACACAGCCCAGCATCCCACCAGCACGGCATAATAAGGTCGGTCACTTCTTCAGGATCTAGTCCCTTCTTCTCTCCTTTATTAGGCCCAAAATGTGTCCTGCTGGGTTAACTGTCAATTTAATAAAAAGGAGAATATGAGGGCATATCCTAAGGGGGAATGTGTATGGTGTGGCGGGAGGATGGGGGAAGATTTTGAAAATTTTTTTTGTATCAAATTTCTTTTTTTTACTTTTCATTGTTGTTCAAGTACAGTTGTCTCCATTTTCCTCCAGCCACCCTCCCTCTCCCCACCCACCCCCACCTCCCACTTTCAATCTTTCCCTCCTTTGGCTTAGTCCATGGGACCTTTATGCATGTTCCTTGATGACCCTTCCCCTTCTTTCCCCTGTTATCACCCTCCTCCACACTGGTTACCGTTAGTTTGTCCTTTATTTCAATGTCTCTGGTTATATTTTGCTTGCTTGTTTGTTTTGTTGATTAGGTTCCACTTATAGGTAAGATCATATAGTATTTGTTTTTCACCACCTGGTTTATTTCACTTAGCACAATAGTCTCCAGTTCCATCCATGCTGTCATGAAGAGTGGGAGTTCCTTCTTTCTTTCTGCTGCATAGTATTCCATTGTGTAAATGTACCAATATTTTTGATCCATTCATTTACTGATGGGCACTTAGGTTGCTTCTAGTGCTTGGCTATTGTTTTCAAGTCAAGGAAGTAGTGCTAACTGGAAGGAGTAGGCCATTTCTGTAGCCCTGGAAGTTTCAGAGATAGCAGGTGATTGAAAACGTTTGGAGACATCCGCCCAACCAGCCCCATTCTTATTCATTTTCTAATTGAGGCTCTGACCTTGGTATGACAGACATCTTTTGGGGGGAACTTATCATTCTTTAGAATAGTGCCTGTTTAACTATTAAGTTCTAGGCCTGGTGCTTGTGTTTCTCTGTTCCCCCTGTAAGAGGAGAGAACTTCTTTCCTAAGGTTTCAGGGAGGCCCTCTGGCTTTCACACTCAGTTTTTAATTGCTCTTTAGTCCCTGGGGTCTTTTGTCATCTTTACCTAGGTGTCAATGTACTTAGCAATAGCCTTCTAAACCCGCTGTCTTTATAATTACTCTTTGCTTGTACATTATAAAAAAATCTCACACTTTGCAATAGCCAGTACATTCTCTTCCATTTGCACATTATCCGAATTTACCATTAGTGAGAGTCTTAATAATAAAACTGCTTCCTGTGCTGGGGGATGTCATCTGAGTTCCACTTACTACCAGTAACTGGGATGCAAGGTCATTCAGCTTCATAATCCAATGTTATCACTCCCTTGCTCGAACCACTTCTGGCATTAGCTTTTGCAGCTTACAGCCTCTAGAAGCAGAAGCTGAGGTGGAATAGGGCATGAAAGATATTTATAAGGGATCGCCACTTACGGAAGGGAAGAAGAGAAAGCAAGACTAAGCAGAGGAAAAAGTCAATGTCATTGGACTGCAAAAGCTTCAGCTAATTACACAGGGACTGCTGGAGCTTCAATGGCCCATCAGAGGTGCCCTGTGTTGGGTCTAAATGCCTGGCTCTTTAAACCCCTACCTGCATCAGTAGTCATTGAATATGAGCCACTTTGAGTAGGCTATGCCCTTGGGCAAGGTGGCTCTCTCTGGCAGAGGCAAAAAAAAAAGCAAAAACAAAAAAACCCTGTCATTTGGAGATTTTCTGCTGACATCAGGCACAAAGCACCATTCCTTGAAGGGGGCGTTGGACAGTGCCTATCTGCCCGGCACTCTCCTCTCTATTGCTCGTCTCTCAGAAAGCATTTCAATGCATTTGGGATGAGCCCTGGAAGAATCACAGAAAGGTGGGGGATCTTTAAGTTCATCTGACGGGGCACGTAGAGTTCCTCTAACTTCAGTGGCTCTGAGTCCCTTAGATAGTGAGTGGATTTTGATGCAACTTGTAATTTGATATCTTTTGGCCTGAACCAACATCAGCCATCTCCATCTAGCAGCAAGCCCAATGTCACCTTGGCGCTCCCTGTTGCAGAGTCTATCTCCTACCATCCATCTGTCCCCGTGCCAGCTGTTTGACCACAAGCCTCCAGGTGCCACTTGGTTTAACACTTAGTTAATTGCATCTATTACCTAGAAAGTCCCCGGAACTCTTGCTGGCTCTCAAATGTGCTGCTTTTGAAATTCAATTTCATGGAGACTTCCTCATTTAGTAGCTGTGGGAGAGGGTACTACTGTTTGTTCACAAAATATTCTCATTAATGTTCTATAGCTCCCAACTTTGCAGGTAGATTGGGCTATGTGACTAGTTTTGTCCAAGAAAATGTAAGCAGAAACGACAAGAGTAACCTCTAAAATGAGGCACTGAGAAGTCCACACAGAATTCTCCAGAATCTCTCTTTTCCCACCAAGGTAATTAAAGTTTCTGTCTATTCCCAGTGGTGGAGTCTCCACCCATTGTTTCTGGGTGACTGTACAGCTTAGAGACACTAATGCAATAAATGAAACATCAGTAAGAAACAACTTTTGCTGTGCTGAACTACTGAACCGTGGCGGCTGCTTCTGAAAGTAGCTCCGCCTGTCCTGTTCTAGTACACGGGACCGCAGGGAGCCTGAGATTGGCCTGGGAGAACGGACTGCCTCCTTTGGCATCCACACCAACATGGCTATGCCTCGGGCTGTTTGGGGTGTGGGGTATTTGGGGGACAAGGCAGTTTATAGTCTGTCTCCTTCTGAATGGGAAATGGGGAAATCTGCTTTCGGCACTACCTTCAGTATATTTAATACATCACTAAATCCTGGTGTGTCCTAGAGAGTGAAAAGTCGGTACCAAACAAGGCGGCCCACGCAAAATGCTTTGAATCGTGCCCCGTGCATAGCAAGAGTGGTGGTATTAACTCACTAGTCTCTGGAATTTCACTCCATGAGAGGAGAGATTTTTGTCTATTTTATTTGGTGTTTCTACCTCAGCACCTGGGACCCTGCCTAACACAGAATAGGCTTACCATCCATATGCGTTAAATGAATGATGACAACATAATGTAATATTTGATCTCCCTCCTTCCCCTCTGGGTCTCTATCTTTGCTTCTTCCAACACATTAACTCCCCAGGGCCAGAATAAAGGGGATGCTTTCCTCCGACGCCCTCTGGTCATACGTGCTTCCTTGGCAATGCTGCCTCACTCCTCATTGCCCACTGCTGTCTTCCATGCTGTACGGAAGAAATGTTCTCTCGGGTCAATCGTGTTGTCCTCATGGAAGGGCACTTCCCGCCTTTGAGTAACCCTCACACAGAGATGGACGGCAACGAGAATACGATGATGCAACGTGAAATCCGGTATTAACAAAAACTGTTCCCCTCGCATGTCCTTTTACTTTCACAGCACCAGGTTGGTAATATTTATCCTCTGTGCTGTTCTCATATTGGCAATCTTGTAAATAATGTTGACATTGTTAATATTTTATTAAAACATTTACTATAGAACCAAGCGTCTCTATGCTGTAATTGCATTTATTTACTTACCTGTGTCTGCGCTTCTTTCATTGTTAAATTTCCCTGCATTTTCTATCTTTACCATTTTTAAGGACGCTATCAAAACTGTAGATTCTCCTTTGTTCCCACTCAAAAAATTCAGGCCTCCCTGCTTTCGTCCGTTATCTAACAGATCGCTCTCCATGTTAGGCTGGCACGTGTTTACAGCACCTCACAGCACCCATCTCCTGAGAGCGTCCACTGCTGTTCAGACCCCCTGTCTTTTTGTTTCATGATTTCATCCCTGCTTTTTCTGGACCACACCTTCAAATGAGTCCCTAAGAAAGAACATGAGAGTGATAAATTGGCAGAGTAGTATTTCATTCGGTGGATATGGAATTGTAAGTTAAAAACCCTTTCGTCTCACAACATTAAAGGTGTTGTTCCTCTGCTTTTAGTTTGGTTTAAGAAATTGTGATTTCAATCTGATTTTCTATTCTTTTGAGGTAAGTTTATGGCCTGTTTCCTGTTCAAGTGTTTTCTGGTAATTTATCTGTGTTATAAAATGTCAAAATGCTATACCCAAGTATAGATCATTCTTTTGTTTTGTTTCTGAATACTAACTGGGTCTTTCCTGCCTTAAGACAGTATTCTTCTTAGTTCTGAGAACTTCTCTCTGGTTGGTTTTGTGATAACTTCTTTAGGTCATTCTTATCTCTTGTTGTTTTATATTCCTCCTATTAATAAAGTGATAGATCTGAATTGATTTTTTTATCTTTTAACTTTTTAACTTTTTCTCATTTTTATGTTCTACTTTCCAGGAGATTACCTCAATTTGTACCCCTATCATAATATAGCAAGTGAATTTAACTTCAGCAATTTTGTTAATTTCCTATGGATCCTAATTGTGTGCAGCATTCTTATTTTATAGATGATTTTCACATTAAATTTTTGAAGATGTTACAGGAGTTTGGAATGAAATTATTTGCTCTTGATTAATTTTAATTCCCTCTGTCTCCTTAACCCTGGGGTCACTTTTTCTCTTTACTTTTCTTGGTCTTATTTGTTTTTCGGGTTCCAACCTTCGATCGACTATCTGGAGAACCTTTGTAGTGCACCCATGATGACAAATAAAGCAAGGAGTATGCTGGCTGCAAGGCTCTGTGTGTATGGGGGAGGCTATTTGACTGGCAGGCCCAATTTATGACAAGTAGCTACAGAGGTACCATCTTATTTTAATGTCCTTGACTCTTGGGTAATTAATTTTTAATTACTTACAGCATATCCTATATACAAAATAGTATTCGTAGCGTAGGAAAAAACTTTGTAAGTTATAACAAAAAAGAACATCTATGTCCTCACCAATCTGATTAAAAAACAGAATGTTTACTTATTATTTGAAACCCCCAGTGTGACTTTGATAATAGTATCACAACTCTTTTACTTAAATTCTTAGGTTCTGGGCCTTTCTGGGATGTATCTGTGGACATCTGCTCCCTAGAACATAAATGTAGCCTGTTCTACCTTTGTGATGTACCTAAATTTTTCTCAATCTGTTCCATCATTCTTCCACTTACTTCCTATTTCCAAACATTTGTTAAAAGTTCTTTTCTCTTAAAGACCCACCTTCTGTTCTTTTTATTGGTGTAGGTCCGTTATTTTTAAAGAGATCTCTTGTTTATCATTAAATGGTATCTCAGAGAGTTAGAGTATGAAATACAGTACTCTGGCCTCTTGTACTTAAATCATCAAACACTTCAATACCTGTCACTTAAAGTATGGAATTATCATAACCACTGTGCAAGGAACATTAGCAATGCTGCCGCTTGCCAAAGAAACTTCCAAATTAGGATTCCATAATTAAATTGGAATTGATTTCCTAATGTTGTTTGCTTCATGTCTACGTATACGTGGGGAAAAAACCCTCGGTTTACTTCTCAGTGAGATGAGAATAGTACTTAAGCCCAAGCCCCACTTTCACTCAGTGTGTAGTAATAGAAGCTCCCAAGGTTTGAATATCAGTAGATAAAGTAGGAGTCAGGAAAACAGGATTGAGGCACAGCATTTTGTAGATCAAAGAACACAGACTTTAGTATAAATCTTGGAGCAATCGCAAACAGTGGGTCAAAACTGAAGCAAACTTCTTAATTTATCAGATGATCAATGTCAGTATCTCAGATATAATAAACCCTACATGGGTGTCAATTATAAATTTAATTTCAGATATACTTCAGAATGATTATATTGAAAATACTAAATGGGACACCAGTAAAGCCATTAGCCCTTCCTTCCACTTCCTTAGAACAGTGTGTGCTGCAGAACAAAAATATTGGCCAATTGGACTCTTGGTAAAATCCACTGCAAGAAAAGAATTTTGTCTACCCTTCCAGCCTTGGTCTTCTTTCCTCCTATCAAAACTTACCCTCTAGGCCCTGGCTGGTGTGGCTCAGTGGATTGAGTGCCAACCTACAAACAAAAAGGTCACCAGTTTGATTCCCAGTCAGGGTACATGCCTGGGTTGTGGACCAGGTTCCCAGTAGGGGGTGCTCAAGAGGAAACCACAAATTGATGTTTCTCTCCCCCGTTTCTCCTTCCCTTCCCCTCTCTCTCTGAAAATAAATAAATAAAATCTTTTTTTTAAAAAGGCTTACCCTTCTGGAACCTAACTCAGCGAGTGCTATTAAAGGGGTGGAGGTGAGAAGCTGAGTCTCTACATTATGTCCTCTGTAAATAATTTTATTCCTTCAAACGAGTCATGCTATTAGTTGATGCATTGCTTAAACTGTCAAAAATCAATTCAGAAGTTAAATATTATTTATGATAATTTCAGGTGACCTTTGGGTTTTAGAAAACATGTTTAATAATTATTCACCTACCAAATTGCTAATGTCTACTGATTTTACCCTTTTGTATTATGCACACATTTTGAAGGTTTTATATAAAAGCAATTTATCCCTTAGGTATTGGAAGGACTTTCAAACGCAAACGGAAGTTTTATTCAATCATCAGAGCCCCTCCCTCACCATAATCTGAAATCCTTGCAGAAATCTGCCTTGGCTATTTCTCGTATTTATACCAACAATATGGATTGATTGATTTCTCACCTTTCCTAGGGACTTAAAAATAAACAATTGAAGCTTCATCATCTTTGGGGCTGAGGTGTTCACTGAAATAACAATGGGAAAACAAGTGCACTCTCTAGGAAATTATCCCCATGGCTACAATGAAGCTTGTTTTCAGCTGGTACCCCCACTGAGGTTTAAGCCTGTACAGAAAATAAGTAAATATATAGATTCTTATTTCTCCTTCAAGTCAATTCAAAACTGTTATTATTAGTTCCCCTCGTGTTCAAAACATGCTATTAGATATGAGCATTAATACAAAATATCTTGACATAGCCTCGCACTCAAATATATGCATATATACATATATACACACACACACACACACATATATGTAATGCAACAGTAATATGTTATAAAATATTTAAATATCATGAGCACAGACGTGGTAGGTTAGGGTGGGCTTTAAGGAAGAAGTAGGTTGTCAATGATGGGTAGGATTTTGACAAGCAGAAATAGAGAGGGACACATTCCCAGCATAAGAAAGCAACGCGGGGTGTGTGTGAGGTGGTACAGGGGTTTTCACTTTATAACAGTCCTTACTCTTGGTGGTATAGACATTAAGACTGAGACAAGGTTGTTTAAGAGCAAACAGTACATTTTGAAGATACAATTACAGCATGTAAAATTTCAGATTAAAAAAAAAAAGAATCAGGTGCCTGAAACTGCAAAGCTTCTTGTTTTGTCTCATACTTCCGTTCCTTTCTGTTGGTCTGCTTCACTGTACGTTTCGCTAGACAAGCCTCCCTTGTTCTCCTGTCTGCGAGGTTTTCCAGAGTTCTGGGATTTACTTACGCTTCATTAGAAGATTTACCAAACTGGGACTGGAATCTCTTAGCCTCAGTTCCAAAGTCCCCAAGGAAATAGTTATTGGTACATTTTGTTTAAGGTTTGAACCATGGTTCAATTTTCCTGAGGCATTAAAATCACACTGAGGAAAGGCAGCCCTGTGAGTCCTATAGGGGCAATCAGGTGAATAAGGTAGAATAAAAGTCTCAAGTTCCTATTTAAAAGGAGAGATCTGGACCAACTACCCTACAAGTATACACTTAGCTGGTGAATATTCGAACATCTGACATTTTCAATGTAATAGAGTATGAATGTCGAAGTATATAACACTAGAAAAGTTAGTTGAGACGATATCGTGAGAACTTTAAATGAAATTCTAAGGAATGAGAATGGCATTATTTACAGAAGAAGAAAACATTGAAATATTTCAATAGGAATATGGCAGGCACTCTTAGTGGCATCGATAGGAAGATTTGTATGGAAGCAAAATACAGACACAGGGACTAGCTCGACAGAGACTGCAGTGTTTCAGATTAGAGTCGTGGGTCAAGGTAGGAAAGGAGATTTCTGGGGTGAAGTTGAGTTCATTGGATTTGGTGTCTGGTTTTATATAGGAGAAGCAGAGAAATGTCATAAAAGATAGAGAACAGATATTCTGCAATAGCTTGCTCATGTTTATACAGCTTAGAGTGATTTTTTAAATGAGAACACCTATCATCTTTTTTCACTGACGTGGGCCACATGCTCAGACTTTTGAGTATGTACTGCCTGAGGGCCAGCAGGATGGGTGCGTGACTGCGAATGTCCATAGAACAAAGCACATGGCACGGGTGTCCCAGGGAGGCGAGCTACAGTGTGTAATGGGTTGTCCTCAGGAAGCAATAGGTTTTAAATGAAGAGGGGAGTTTAGAGACAAATTAATTTGGGAAGTGCTGAGTTAAACAATGTTATAGAAGTTTCTTATTCCCAAGGCAACTCTGGGCCATTAATATATTACTATTTCATGTGAATCTTTAAAAGTGGCAGTACAATACGCAGACCCTCCTATGCTAGCTACCATGAAACCACTTTTTAGAGGGAAGGCTCTGTGGACTAATATTGCTTGAAATGCAGTATGAAATTTTGCTAAATGTAGAGCTTTTGTAGGATCAAAAATGCTCTATCACCATGGTGAATATCATTAGGCTATTTTACCTTAGAATAGAGTGATTCAAGTTCAATCAGAAGAGACACCTTGCATTGTATTAAAGAGACTAGAAATGACCTACTTTCAAATCTGTGGCCCAAATGCTCAGCCTTCTGAGTGTGTGCTGAGTGAAGGCCAGGAGAATGGAGTTGTGACCTTTGCTTCCCTAATAGAAATAAATATATATCATGATTTCTCCAAGGGGAAAATTATACTGCTTATTGGACTACCGAAGAATTGCTAGGACTGTGCCTTAACAGAGAGAAGTGCTGCCTACACCGACGCTAAGGCCAGGGAAATAAAATTCGGAGCAACTTCACATGAGAGACCTAAAGGACAGTGAGCAAAAATAGTTCAGTGTTGCAGTATCTAATATCCCACTGGATTATGTGGAAGAAGGGTTTTAGGAAAATTACTTTGAATAGCGAAAGTTAATATTGTTGATATCTGGACATTATCTTTGGTCAACTCTTCCACTTAGACACAATTGTAATCATTTTTAAAAACTTTTAAAGGACAGGGTGTTTATTAAATAAATATGCATTCTCTTAGTCTTATATCACAATAAATCTGAACATTCTGCATCACTCTTTATCCAAACGTGTTCCTCCAATTCTCCATGTCGTAATTACTCTGGAGGACTCCACTGGAGACATTCAGAGTCAGAGTCTGTAAAGATAGAGCCTGAAGACCCACAATTAAATAAGTACCCAGATGGGCTCATGCACACAGCATTTTGAGAGATATTATGGTGGGTTTTTCTTCTCCTAAAAATGGATAATTGCCACTGTCATTTTAAAAGAAACATGCATAAAGGACCTATCAACAAAGCTAAATGGGGGAAGTACTGAGGGTGGGAGGTGAGGAGGGGTGGGGCTGGGGAAAGTGGTGGTAGGAAAATGTTGACAAAAAACAATAAACAGGGGGAGGCTAAGAATAGTATAGGAAATTGAGAAATCAAAGAACTGATATGTACAACCAATAAACATGAACTGAGAGGTGTGGGGACCATGGGATGGGGTGCAGGGTGGAGGGGATAAAGGGGAGAAAAAACTGAGACAACTGTAATAGCATAATCAAGAAAATATATCCCCAAAAATGTCCAAAAGTACAGACCAACCAAAAACACAATATACATTAGTTCAGTTGATCACATAGTATGTGCTTTCACTGTGATGGCTTCAAAGCTGTATGATGTACACCTTCTGCTCTGAGAAGAATGTATGTGACTATTATATTTTTGGTATTAAGCCAATAAATAAAAAGAAATTCCTTGGTGTACTGTGAAAGTCACGGAAATATAATTTGGCATTTCTAGAGTGCCATCCTACAGGTAAAAGTTTTTTTGGAAGTCTAATTCTCAAAAATGGTTTACAATTAGTTTACCTCCTGAGGTGGATGTAAATGATAAGACATTCGTATACAATGCATTTTTAATCTGCAACTCCTCCCAAGCCTCCTGAAGAAATGTCTATCAAATTGAATAGCTGACGGTCTTTGAGCACTTAGCTCCAAAAAGAAGATGACATTTTTTCATTAGTTTAAGATTTATATGCCAAAGTATCTGTCACAATAATAATAAAATCTGACAGTGCAGATCACGCAGCAGAGGTAATGTGTTCTTTGGAAGATATAAATGACAATTTGTTCAAATCAGAGATTTAAAAAAATTTAGAGAAGCACAGGAGCTCTAAAACTTCATATTTTACCATTTCAGAATCATTCATTTAAGAATATTTATGTCATGTCAGCCATATTCATAACTACTTTGTATGTAAGAATAAATTATAAATTATTATTATTTTATTACATATTGTTTTTGACTATTAACATTTTAGAAAATGATCAGGTGTCAATCAGCTCATACACATCTATAAAGAAAGACGTTTTTAGGTGTGCATTCTAACATAATTACTCTGTGCTATAGCTGAATTCTCTGTGTCCCCCCCACTTTTGGTAGCTGAAGCACATAAAATTTCAATCCATTCTATACCAGAGAACTGAAATATATTCACATATCTCAACCACTAAACAAAGCAAGCAAGCCTTCCCAGAAAAAAAAAACAACAACATATGGAGAATTAATGTGGTTCAGCTATCACTTTCCACATTGCATCAAAAATCTCGGTTCATGCTATTGTGCCCTGACCTGACTGCATCGCTCAAGCAAAGGGCCACGTTTCACCCACCACTGCCACCCCCTGCTGTGCACTGCATTACAGCAGGTGCTCAATATGGGGAAGCCAAACACAACTGAAAAGCAGGTAGAATGAGTTTGCTGCATATCATTAAACTGCATAAGGGCTCCAAGTGAATTACCCGTGACATTATAACCACAAACACTTCAGTGTCTCCATTCAAAAAAGAAAATAACTAATGGAAACACCACATTCCATATTTTCTTTGGATCTATGTTCCCAAATATTCCAACTAACTGCATGTTTTGTTTGAAGTGACTAGCGGAAAAATTTGGCCTCTTATGGCACTATTTAATGCTAAGAGATAATAATTTATCTTAAAAGAATTAATAAAGCTTCTAAAGTACCTTATGTATTTTCGAGAAGTAGCTTAAGTTGCAGGAGTTTAGCTTCTTAAGACTTAATTTTTCTACACATGGAAGGCTTATTTTAGTTTCTTTACCTAAAAAGACCTTTAGAACAGTCATCATTTTTTATTCTCTAAGCTACATTTCGTTGTCAAATCATATTTTACATGAATACTGCAAAAACTTCAAGTTGCGCCCTCAGGGAAAGAATCTCATCCCATCTGCAGCCCAAGAAGGATTAATCACAGATAAGTAGAATGTGAAGCTATAGCATTTTATAACATCACTAAAACATCATTACGTAAACAGAATGCCAAGAACTTTCAGAAATAGAAAGAGAAGCTCTCGTATTAAAGCTTCCATTAGAAGTAAAACTCCCTCTATAGAAAAAGTCTCTAGGAAAACTGTTTTTGGGGTGTACATAGTCAAACACCTGCCCAAAGTCCTGCAATGTGTCCGGGAAGAAGCTAACAAACCTACCCAAATTTTTTTGGATCAGCGTGTCTGTTGTCCTTCAGTTCCCCTGTTCTTTCACATTATGAAATCTGTAAATCTTCACTTCTGTTCGTATATAGGGCTTAGCTGAGATCAAATTAATTTTCCTAAGTCCTAAAACAAACCTTGTTTAATGTTTATTTTCAAAACATTCATGACACAAATGGCTGGAAACATCCAACCAGCAAACACCACATAAAAACCCTCAGGGTCCATCATGTAGGTAATCACATGTTAAATAAAAAGAAGAAAACAAATTCACGTTGTGTTCATGTGCATGTATGTACGTCGGTATGAGTGCAAGGCACGCATGTATGTGCAACCTGTAGCTGTGAGAGGCTGTTTAAAAGGATTCACAATGCAGGAGTTGGTGTGTAGGTTAAGTCTGAAAAACCAGGGACAGATACATTGGAAGTGAGCCCTCCATAACCTCTCCTTTTCTTTTGCTTGGTTACTCTTTTATACTAAACAATTATAAAAATACACAAGATACTTTTTGTTTTCAGTCAGGGTGCACTGGCTAGTATTCTAGTAATAAACAATACCCAAATCACAGTGATTTACATCAAGAAGGGTAGCTACCAGGCCCTTTCTGCATGTCCATTGCATAAGAGCGGGGGAGCTCTGCACTTCTTCCTATTGTACTTTCAATCGCAGCAGCTGCCATTTTGAATATTGCAGCACACGGTGTGAGAGAGAGGGATGGGAGAGAACTCTGCAAATAATTTTTCTGCAAGTTGAAAGCTCCACCCTAGACAGGCATAAGATATTTTCATTCTCAACTTATGGCCTAAAATTCGTCACTTTGTTTTACCCACCCATAAGAGGGCCAGCAAATACAGTCCTATCAGATGACTAAAGGGGAAAAGACCCACATCTGGGCGCTTAGCACCAGTGATTCCCTCTCATATGGACTTCGATCCCATGAACAGGTCTTTGCACCCGCAGAAATACAGACAGGATAAATGAGGTGTCCTACCAACTAAAGTGGCAAGCCTGGGCGACACGGCTGGCACTGTCTTTTAAGGGGAATACCCAATTAACTCTGTCTCTTTGCCCACCACTGTCCACCACTTCTCATTATCCCGAGTCATTTTATTTCACAGTCTGAAAAAGTGTCTGGCTCATCCCTGAGATTATGAGCTCCCTGAGAAAATTCACCATTTCTCATTCGTTTCAGCGCAAGGCCTGACATATTGTACGTACTCAGTAAATCTAATAAGTAAATGGATGGCTCTCAGAATGCCTGGAATCTTTTAATCAAGGGGCTGAAAGAGATTTATACCATACTCAATTTTTATTATTTCTTGCAAATAAAGCTAAACTTCAGGTCTTTATAGCATTGCTTTATTCAGCTCAGGTATAGAATCAACCATTTCTATAGATAGTTAGTCATAACTTTTAAAAGTCAGGTTAAGTTCTCCTCATATATGATGTCATAAGGAGATATTTTTGCCACTGCTGTATTTTAGAAGCCAATGTCTAGGAACAAGTAGAGGTTGAAAGCCAAAATTCGATGTCAAAGACAATCTAAATAATGAAGCCTCGAGGTTTAGAGATTTCCTAAGATCATTTTAATTTTATCTCAGAAACATACACATCTGCAATTTAATATGATTGTTGTTTTTTTTTAAGTGCATGTTTTCTTCCCTCTCCTTTTACTTGTTATCCATACTGTGTGGGTACACTACGTGTGTGAAGTACTGATCTGTGGTTTCAAGTTGAAAACTATGTCATACCGTGTCCACAGAGGAAGACCTAGAAGTGATTGCCTATTTAAAAGTTCCAGTTTCATAACCAGGAAATCTTACTTAGCAGGTTATTTTTAAAAATAAGTTAGGCTTCTGCCACAGGGCCGATTCTAGATTGATTGAGTCCTTTGAGGGTTTATCCATTTCAGAAATGAATAAAGAAAAGATGTTACCAAAGTTACTAGAGCTTTATCCTACTCAAATTTTAGATAATCTTGGCTTTAGAATTTTACTTTGTCATAATAATCTTTCTATTAATCCCTTACATGGAGAATAGATCCAGATGTAATAAAAGTCACTTCTGAATATAAATGTCTGTAAGACCTAAGCCAACAACAAAGTGCAGTGATGAGGGTAATTTATTACTGTATATTGCAACTTAATGAAATATAATTGGTTTAAGCCATCCCCTAACCTACCCCCTGCAAAAGAACAATGGTAGGGAGGGGCCTCAGGGGAAGGGCTAGGCTCTCATAAGTGCTAAGTCTAGGTGTGGGACAGACTTCGCTTAAGACTTGATTGAACAACTAATGTGGGAACACCAAGAAACCATGTTTTTTTCCCTTGTAGTCACTCACCCTGGTCCATCCAATTCCCTAGCCATGGTGACTGTATCATTTAATTATTGCTGTTTAACAAAGCGCCACAAAACTAAGTGGTTTGAAAGACAATTATTTCTCACAATAGTGTTGGTTGGCTATGATTCCTCTACTGTCCTCGCTTGCGCAGTTTCATTAAGCTGAGGATCAGATGAGTTGGAAAGTCCAAGGTGGCCCGGCTCACGGATCTAAGAGTTGAAGTTCTCAGTCATCTTGGACACCGCACATCTTCCTTGCGGTCTATCACCCTCCAGGGAACTAAACTGGTTTCCTCGCCAGGTAGTCTCAGGGCAGGGCTCCAAAAGGGCAAAGGGAAAGCTGTAAAGCATCGGTCTTGGAGCTTCTCAGTGTCATTTCTTCCATCTTCTACTGTTTAAAAGCAAATTGGAAAACTAGCCGAGATTCAAGAAACGGGGGAAGATCATCCATCTCTTGAGGGCAATGTGGAAAAAATCGCACTGTAACAGGGCATGGCCACAGGGGGTTTTGACTCATTCTTCCACAAGGTCCAAATATTTGCTGTGTTTCCAAGCCTCATATCTTCACAAAACACCATACCAGCCAATGAACGGCAATGCATGTTTTGGTAGTTCTTACAGAAGAAGGAAAAAAGAGATTGATTTCTTTCCTCGAAGCTCTGGCAGCTATCTGACCCATACTTGGAGCCAGGAAAATGGCTCTTAAGCCAAATGGGGCCCAACACCACAGCTAGGAGTTGAGTAATTGAGTCAAACAGCACTCAATTTGCACGGCTGACAATTAGAAGTGGGGCTTTGCCAAAACAAGATTAGGGAATCCCTTCCAGGACCAGGAAGGCCATATGCTGGAACTCAAAAAAAAATTTATTTTCTCAATATGCAATACACCCTGCTAAGAAATGAGAGTACAAACTTTACCCTAAATCTCTCAGCAAAGACAGTTACGCCTTTTCTGTTATATTAGTTGTTCTTTGTTGGCAATTTGCACTTAGGATAATATGAACTAAAAGCCATCACCCTCCATATACTCTTTGACCTTATTATTCTCTCTGAGACCCTGTGTTTTCAAAGAATTAGTTAATGATCATGATAACAATGTTGAGGAAATCAAATAAGATAATCTATGGTAAATAACTAACAAAGTATCTTGCACCTGGTAAAGACCTCCCAAGAGACACATACAGACCTCCGTCAGCATCTGCCTCGTTATCAGCAAGCCAAAGAATAGCTTAGTAAAAATTATCTATAAATGCACTTATATTCTAAATGGCCCCCTTTCACTGAATATTTTTACTTTAAAATTTGGGCTATTACATTCACATATATGAACCATTTGAATAAGTAAACACAATTAGGGTTAGAACAACAACAACAAAGCATGTATGACCTCTCTGTGTTGTGCCAAAACAATTCTTATAGGTGTGTTCTAGAAACACACATGACACTCCAGGGATTCTAAGGAAATTTTATAACCACAGATAGCAACATAATCGAAGTACATCAACAGTCACTTACTCTAAGTCTGCACATTTGAAGTGTAGTCACAACATGACTAGAAAAGAAACAGGATATTATAGTTCAAGAAATTTCAAGATGGCCTAGACCGTGTACCAGAATCATTTCACAACTGGTCAGAATGACCTTAAATAGAATGAAATTAGAACTTTTCTCTGAATTTAAAGTTGAAATACATGCAGGTTTTTTTTATTACATAGTTCTATAGCATGACTCACGCAGAATTTTAAAGAAAAAGAACCTAATAACGGATACAAGACAGGGTTAACTTTAGCTGTGGATTTTATGTATTCTCTCTCTTTCCGATCTCTAAATTGCACTTGATCTTAGTTTCTGGCTTTGGTCCCCTTTTGATTTGATTATTGAGTTTTGAGGTTCTATTTTTAAAGTAACTGAGTTGCTGAAAGCCTTTTACTTTTGTTCGCGTTTACTTGGGGGGCACAGAAATGTTTTGGTAGCTTTATCCTCAGGCCCTTATTTCTTCCCAGTAGCAAGCACCACTCAAAAGTATGAGAGCAGCACGCATTAGCTCTAACATGCAAGCCCTCTCATTGCCTCAGAGACACTCGGGCAATTTATGATCATTTGTTGCAAAGAGGCTCTGCCATTTCTCTCGGCCAGAAGGAAAATAGCATTGCCTCCTCAATTCCATCTCAAGGACTCGGCTAATGCAGCCCCGGTGCTCTTCTCTGGATAGAAAAATCTACAAAGACTTCGAGAGCTCGGATCAAAGATTTTCACTGTCAGCCACCAGAGGCATTCTGCCCCCTGCCTGCCACAATTACAGAACTTTCTAGCCAGCAGAAATAGGCAATCTGAAATTTCTTCTAATGCTCCTGTCAATATTGAACCAGGGATTGCCTGAAACAGAGTCATTCTTTTCACTTAGTAGCTCAAGTGCATTGTGAAGAGTCTTCAACAGCCTGTGTCAGTCTGGGACATGAGGCTGAGAGGCTCGGCTACACCCAATCATTAATGTCCCCCACAACTTGCCATAGAATCATGACTCGCTGCTGGGTAGACGGTGGGAACACTGGTTCCAACACGCAGACCTCTCCCACCAGATGAGAAAACACACACACCAAAAAAAAAAAAAAAAAAGGAGCTAGGGTGAAAGAAGGTGACAAAGTAGATTTTAGAGCAATGAAGTCTAAAGAGAAAAAAAGTTTCTACATTCAAGTCTGTTAGTGAAGAAGGCACTAAAGGAATTGGCAGGCCCCAGTAATTTGATTGGTTCTTTTGTCCTTTAATGCGAAACTACCCAAGGCTGAATTAAAGCTCACTAGACCTATGAGCTGTGAAAGGGGTAGAGAAATACCTTCGTGGGCACAATAACTTTCCCTTAAATTAGTACAACAATGTCAACATTTCTTATTGAAAGGAAACCAGTATGTCTAGAACCACAATCCCACCAGATGTGAAATTCAAAAGCCAGCATTGTTATGGATAATGCAGCTTACTCCTTCTGGATACAGGTAACTTAGAGAGGATAATTAAGAGTATGTACAGCAATATGAGAAAAAGCTTGTGTCTCTGCTATGCATCATTAACTATATAGGATTTCCAATTCATGTAGCAAGGAGACCAGTTAAGTGGTGTTGTGCCCCTTAAACATCTGAAATTTTAATAGCTTGCCAGTTCTGTAACTGCCACTTATCCTGTTATCATGAGCTAAGACACTTGAGAAAAACTATTCTCTTTGTGGATTCTTGTAAACATAAAAACTAAAATAATGTTGCCTCCATATTTTTTCAAATTGAAAATATAAATTCAACCTTAAGCCCTTCAAGTTCCACTAATAAAAATAGCAAAAACATCTAGGGACCTGAGAAAGAAAAAAATAGAAAACAAAAATCTCGACATAAAATGAAATGCGAGACCTTTTAAAAACCATTTTCAACCAGGGGAAACACCATTTAATTATTGTTGAGTTTAATCTGTAGTTTAAAAAGCAAGGAGAAGCAAGAACGAGTCTCTACGTTCATTCAGTGAGACCTTCCCATTTCAAAACAAATATTCTTTGAATGACTAAGCACAGGGAGAGAACTCAGACATCCTACTTTCTAGGAGTTTATAATCTGATGGAAGACACCAAATATCAACAACCATCTATAACAAAGGAAAAAATAAAAATGGTGAAAATCAAGGAATATTAAAGCACAGCACAGGGTACAAATGAAGGGTATTTGATTGATTTTAAATGGGATATATAACAATGCTTTCCTGAGGACACTGGATTTTAAAGGCAAACTAAGATTTCAGCCTGAAGAAAGAGATCACAAATCTACTGGAATAAGAAAATAGTTTGAGGGAATGTAGACGGTTAGGGGCATAGAAGGCCCATTTAGGGGATAAGGGGTAGCACAGACCAATAGTCTAGATTTGCACAGAGTGTGTTAAGATAGTGGCTGTGTCACGAGAATCTTGATTCAGAGAGATTTAGATATTACATACTGTCTGTCTTGATATTGTGATTAGATATACATAATAAAGATATTTACCAGCTGAACCACATTTAAGCATACAGTTCAGTGGCACTAAGTATGTTCACACTGCTCTTCAGCCATCATCACCACTCCCCTCTCAAGCTGTTTTCATCCCCCCAAGCTGAAGCCCTATACCCGTTAAACAAAAAATTCCCAATCCTCTATTTCCCAGCACTTGAAGCTACCATTCTAATACTTTCTGTCTCTATAAATCTGATTACTCTAGGTACCTCATATAAGTGGAATCAAATAGTACATGTCTTTCTGTGGCTGGCTTATTTTACTTAGCATAATGTTTTAGAGGCTCATCTTTATCGTAGCTTGTGTCAGAGTCCCATTCCCTTTTTAAGGTTGAATAATATCCCAGCCATTGTCAATATAATGAGAACGGTTTGTGAGACATCAATGTAGCCTGGCAGCCGAGGGGAGTGGCCTGGAATGCGCATGTGTGAACAATGATGACTTCACTGTACTAGTCAGTGGGGGCTGTAGATGCCATTGAATGAGTATGGGTACTGTGTGGCCATGACAGTCAAAATGACTGAGTGAGTAGAGTGACAAGTCAGCCTCAAATTTTACATTAAGTTTGAACATTCCTCAGCAGAAACTATTCAAATAATTCAGGAAGCTGCAGCTATAGACAATTGATGATTGACAGTTTCATCACAACAATGCAATTATTCATGCATCGTGTTTCATGAAAGGTTTTTGGTGAAATATCAAATCACCCAGGTGACTCACCCCCCTACAGTCCAGATTTGGTGCCCTACAACGTCTGGCTTTTCCAAAAACTAAAATCACCTTTGAAAGGGAAGAGATTTCAGACTGTCAAAAAGACTCAGGAAAACACAATGGGGCAGCTGATGGCAGTTGGGTGAACTGTGTGGGGTCTCCAGGTACCTACTTTGAAGGGGACTGAGGCATCATTGTCCTATGTACAAAGTTTCTTGTATCTTCTTCAATAAATGTATCTTTTTCATAGTACGTGCTGAATACTTTCTGGACATACCTCATATTTCAAAGTAGAAATGCTACATCATATGGTAGTTATATTTTTCAATTTTTCAGGAAACTCCATACTATTTTTCAAAGTGTAGGCACCATTTTACGTTGCTACCAGCAGGGCATAGGTTCTCCATGTCCTCACCAGCATGTGTTATTTTCTATTTGTTTGTTGTGTAATAGCCATTGTCATGAGTGTAAAGTGGTATTCAGGGTATTTTAAAAAATTATTTTTCAGAACAACAATGCAAGAATGACATTATTATTCCAACTTCATGGATAAAGAAATAAACTGAGAGGCCTGAAGTAATATTTCCAAGTGTCTTGGTTAGTATGTGGTATAATTTGGATGATATTTGAAGCCAGGTATATAAAAATGCAAGTATATGTTTTAGTATAAGAGCATGGCATTTCTTCAGTAAGAAATTAATCAGTATGGCTGGAATTTGTGGCAGATGAGACATGATCTTATCAGCTCATCTGAGCCTTCTCTAATCCTCCTTGCTATGCCTTCCGTCTCATCTAAATGCGGGTGCCTTGTGCCCCCACATTGTGTACAACATGGGTCCTAATCCACCTGTTCCTAATTCATCGCATACATATTAGCAGACCCCTGCATTTGAACTCATAACCTGCTTTCTCATTTAGAACTTCTTTATATCCTTTCCACCAATTGCTCTAAACCACTTCTAGGTATTCTTTCCTGAAATATGTTATGGAGCATTTTTGGTTCTGGTTGTTTTGCCATGATGAAAAAATATATATATGATTCACCAAGGCCCCAGACAATGCTCCCCACCACGATTCCTTGGAAATGTGAGTCTTACTTTGTTTTCATTTTTTCGTTATTGTTTGTTTGTTTTTCTGGAACCTAGAGTGACATCAAGAAGGGGTCAAACTATTTTTATAAGATAATTTTGGAAGCAATGGGAGCATTAAGGATTCAATAAAAATAATTCAGAAGCCATTAAAAGATAGATTAGACAAAGGTAATGAAGATCTGAACTAATGCAAGTAGGAAGCACGGAAAGAGGTGGCAATGATGGGAGTGGTTGTGCAGGCAATGAGGAGAGTTTGGAACAGGAGGCTTGTGTAATGGCAGGGCTGTTAGCCTTGAGAAGGGGTAAAGAGTATGTTTGAAGGAGTGAATAATATAAATAAGTTTTGGAATCTATAAAATGTAACCTGAGCGAGGGTGTTTCTCTCAGAAAGGACTATTTAGGGTAGTGTAATGGTTAATATTATGTGTCAACTTGATTAAGCCACAGAGTGCTCAAATATTTGGTGAAACATTGTTCTGCGTATGTCTCTCGGATGCTTTTGGATGACAATGACGTTTGAATTGGTGGAGCGAGTAGAGCAGATTGCCACCTCTAATGAGGGTAGCCCTCATCTGATCAGCTGAAGGCGCCACCTAGAACAAAACAACCACCTCTCCCCCAAGGAAAGGGGAACCTCTCCTACATGACTACTTGAACTGAGACATCAATCTTTTCTTGCCTAGGATTTGAACTGAAACGTCAGACATCCTTGGGTCTTTATTCTGCTGACTTCTGAACAGTAATTATACCAGGGCTACCTGGGTTCTCCAACTCTCCCACTGCAAATCTGGGAACTTCCCAGCTTTCATAATAACTTGAGCCAATTTCTTAAAATAAACAAACAAGCAAACAAACAAATCCTGTTGGCTCTCTTTCTCTGGTGAACCTTGAGTATTATAGATTTAATTACAAAAATCTGCAGTTAGCGGGTAAGGGGTAGGCAGGGATAGAAAAGGTAAATTAGAAATGAAAAGATATAAAGTGTCATAAAAAGCAAGGAAGATGATCATTTTAAGAAAAGATGTGGTCCATAATATTAAAACCCACTGGATGGTCAAGGAACAAGGGCAAGAAAAGACTATGGGGTTCGACCACGGAGTACTTACTAGTGATTAGTAAGAGCAGTTTCCATGGAATAGTGGATCCAGAATTGGACTGTGGGAGACAAAGTAATGAGCCTGAGATAAAAAACAGAAGAAAGGTAAGTTATCTGCACTGCAGAAAGTGCAGCTAGCAAAGTAAAGTAGGAATCGGGGGATGGGCTAAAGAAGGAAGAGGATAAATATGTATTTTGGCACCTGAGAGGTGGGCACATGCAAATGTAGAGATAAAAAGATGCTGGAAGAAGGAATACATGTAGTCCAAGTGGATGTAATATGGAAAAGAAACCAAAAACACGTAATTAGGAGGAGTCTTGGGAACTCATGAGGGTGAAATATGAAAAGGCATAGGAGCTCCTTTTGGAAAGATTTCTTTGAGGTGAGTGAAAATTCAGAATCACATATAACTGGCATACTAGTCAAACATACAACTTTAATTAAAAATAAAACTTTAGCTGTAAAATCAGATATAACACAAAGCCACAATACATCGAGTTAAAGACAAAATAAAACTTTTGTTATGTCATAGAGTTATTAGTTATTTTGTCCCAGGAGTGTCACAGTGCTTCCTGTATGTAGCATGCCAGTAATTCCTCAGACTAAGACCAGGGGGTAGACTTATAGTGCCCTTGTTTTAAAGGAAATTGGAGGACACAAGGCTAAGGGATCTGCCTGAAATTGAAGTTGGAATACAATGACTTGCTTAAGTAATGGAAATGATGATAGTGCTTCCTACAGAACTATAATGATACAACAGTTTACATTTTGGGAAGAAAAGTGCAGTAGGATATAATGGTTATATAGCAGAATACAGTGTGTATATGGTAATTCATGAAAGGTCAATAACCAATAAATCAATGAATAGTTATTGTATATCTTTAATTCCACACAGGAGTAAGAAAGGGGTGGTTGGCATTTGGAAAATAATTAAGGAATAGATATTAACTAAATTAATAAGATGCCTTTTCTACTTTTCATTATGCAGAAATTAAATATATTCGTGCCTTCCCACTTTTCACACCCACTCTTTCCTATATTATACATATCACAGCTCTTTCACCCCTTTCGTTTATGGCCTTTCTTTTCTCACATATACAGACTGCTTTTTATGGCATAACATACCCCATGAAGTATTAAAGTCATGTAGGTTTATTGTTAATATGATTGAGAGGAACTGTAAATATATGAAAGTGCTCAGCAAGTGCATACAAGGTTACAGTGAATTTCAAATCAATGAAAGAATGAATGAATGAGTCAATGACTGAAATTAAATACACGTATCTACATCAAGGAAAAACTGGTATGTCTGCTGAATCCAACCATAACATCTTTTAAGCTTCTTACAAATTAAATGAACAAGAAAAAAATAAATAAAATTTAATTAGCAATAAAACTCTAATCAAAGAAAAAAAGAAAATTAGAAGGAATTTGAGGAGAAATATGAACAAAGTCACCAGTCATTTAAGAAAGGTAAGTTGAAATTGACAAAAATATCAGCATTACTGGATTAGCGATGTACAAGTAGAAAAATCAACATGTTGCTTGAAACACTGAGGGACAAAGGGAAAAAAACCAACAAAGAATTATTAGACATTGACTGTACGCGAGCAAAGTAGGTTCTCTTATTTTTGTAAGTTTCAACTGACGTAGTAGCCATTGCCACTCTCTGGAATAAAAGCAATTTGTCATCCATGAGCAACTGCCACAGAGAACTTCACCAGAGACATGCTGAGGTTGTATTTTTACCAGGCCTGGGTTTTCGTGTGAAAGTACTGAATTTGTCTGCACTGAGGAGAGCTGCTAAGCTCAGTGTCAAGGGGGAAATCCCATCTTATTAGCCATGATGCTATCTTTGTTCTTGCCGTCCGCTGTGGCCTGGAGGAACGGGGAGGGAGAGCTGCGCACGGGCCCAGCGGCAGGCAAGTCAGAATCCGGCGTTAAGGAGAGCCCTGTTATTCCACCTGGAGGGTCTAATCTAGGCCAGAGAATTTCAAGGGCCCCGAGACCTCGTCTTAAATCCCCACAAGCTAAAGTAAATCTGTTTTAAAAGCAAAAGACAATACGCCTTAACAGTACAGCAACATTCTTCCCTTTTTAAAATCAGATTGTAATGTGGTCCCACTGACGGCATATGTGGAGAAACACCCATAAATATGTAATGAGAAGCCGCATGTGTGCATAGAAAAGCTTGCATACGTTCATCAGAAAAGGAGAATGGTCCGAGCTTGGAGAAGTAATTTGAGAGGCTCTGAAGTTGAGAGTGTGTTTCCGAATTTTTCAAAGGCCGTAGCCCAAATGCACTGCTGGCTGCGATGGGGTAAAAGATCGGCATCCTTCATGCGGGTGTAATGGGCTGTTCACGCGCTCCACTAGAGCCCTAATGTGACGAATGAATGGGTTCACACACAAGCCTCCAAGAGCCGGATGGGATAAAGTGACAGGGATTTCTATCACCGTTTAGACAATGGTCCTCTGTTTTCTTCTCTTGGACACAGTCTCTGTTGGACGGTAACAGAAATCATCTTCCTTTAGTCAGAGGACAGCTGCAGCATCTGTTTTGAGATTCTGCTATAGTACAGATGTGCGTGGATTTTCAAAAATAAATTCCTGACTGTTGATATGCACCCAGCACCCACCCCTATAGCTCCTCCAGCCATCCCTGCCACCCTTATGCGCACATGCCATCTTGCCAGGGCTGAGAGTCCAAATAACTAGTTTTGCCTTTTCTAGGCTTATATGGGATAGGGATAAGGAATGATATTAACTCTTTTTTCAGTCTCTCAATAGCTAAGTTTGGAAATGAGTAAGAGAGAGCTGTGAGGTCAAATGAGCTTCTAAACTCTGTAAGGATGAGTCCAATTCCCAATCTGAGTGTTGGGATGAGGTCCAACCTCAGGGCCCAGAAGGATCGTAGACGCAGCAGGCAAGAATATAGGGGAGCTGCTCCCCGGCTTCTCCACCCCAACCTTTGCACTTTTGCACCTACATTTCATTATAATCATTTTTAAACATACAAAAAATTGAAACAACTTTCCACACCTAAAACTCGCCTGTTATCACCAAAAACTACTTCATTTACTACATATCTATTTCTCTATTCATCCTCTTCTTGCTCATTAATCCACTTGTCAATGTACTTTTTCAAGTTGCAGACAGGAGTGCACTTAGAAACTCAAGGATAGAATTACAAGGGTTTCCTTGAAGTAGACAGAGTAATACCTCCCCACGCAAATGTCCACATTACAATCCTCAGAACCAGTGCACATGCTATGTTATATAGCAAGGTGGCAAGCGCAAATTAAAGCAGCAGATGAAAATATGGTTATAAATCAGGTTTACTTAAAACAGAGAAATTGTCCTGGATTACCTGGGTGGGGACAACGCAATCACAAGGGCTGTTAAATGTAGAAGAGGGAGGCAAAAAGTTCAAAAACAGAGAAACAGTGTCATGATAAATCGCTGACTGAACACTGCTGGATTTGAAGGTTGAAGGGGCCACAAGTCAAGGTATGTAGGAAGCATCTTACAAGCTGGAAAAGACAAACAAACAATAATAATAAGTCTTCCCTAAAGCATCTAGAAAGGAACATCGCTGCCAACACCATAGGTTTTAGCCTGATGAGACCAATTATGATTTCTTACCACCAGAAATGTTAAATACTACATTGCCTTGTTTTATGCCACTAAGTTGTGCTAATTTGTCACAGCAGCAATAATAAACCAATATTCTTCTTTTACTCAATATGATAATGTAGTTACAGTTCACCCATGTAATTGCATGCATTAGAGGTCTACCCTCTTTCATGGCTGAGTGATCGTCTATTATAACCATGCTCATGTTGATGGTCACCTGAACTGTTTCCAACTGTAGACTGTAGTATTGGGTCATAATTACACACATTTTTAAAAGTACTACTACTTAATAGAATTAGGCGGGATGGGTTTGAGGATTCATGGTGATCTACCCTCACAGTGGCCAGCATCTGAGCTGACCAAGGGAGTCCTGGGTGAGGCTTTAGGGAGCTAGTCTTTAGGGAGACATGATGCTAACCTGGTGCCAAAACCTGTGGCCAAGCTCTGATAGAACAGCTCAAGAAGATCCAAGGAGGGCAGGGGCTTCCCTCGCATGGAGCAAGCTTTGGAGACTTCAGTATTCTGAAGTGCCTGCCTTTCTCCCTATGCCCAGGGGAGGTCACCGCCAAAGAGGAGGGCAGCCAGCTCCATGGTATGCTATCCCAAAGGATGCCTTTAATAATAATAATAATCTCTGTTGTTGTATCACCTAAGCCAGTGCAACCCAGACCCTGTTTATTAAGCTTTAAGCATTAATTACTGGATCTGCGAAATGAGGATAAAACTAGCTAAATTCACGCAGGGAGTAAGTGTGGTAATATAATAAAAGAACCTGATAAAGTAGACATAATAAACTGCTATTGTCCTTAATTTTCACAAGCCAACACTGGAAGTATTGTCTAGGAACATTAAAATCAGGGAATATATTTATTAATTCAATAAATATTGAGTGAGCATAGACTAGGTTCTAGATGTTCCTAGGATTAAAAATATTTATTTCACATGATTCTTCATCTCAAGGAGCCTAATGAGGAAGACAAAGGTGCAGCCCTGAACGTGTGCTTTGTCATGGTCACTATGAAAAAGGTAGGCATAGAGGGTCATAGGGTATTTAAGAGCGTACCCAGCCTAATCCGGGAGAACATCAAGCCAGATTCAAGAGGAAATTCTCCTGAACTAGGAAGAAGTGAATCAAGAATAAGCTAAGTGGAAAGGAGACTAAGGACAGGGTAGAGGAGTTGGGAAAAGCCCACGTTGTACTTGAGGAGAGACTATGATAATTCAGGTAAGTTAACACACCCACTATATACAGGTGCACACTCGCAGCCAAGTTTCGGCTCAGGTAGGAACAGATGATGTGGTTTTCCATTTTTTTTCTTGAGTTTTCAAGTCCCATAAACCGAAACTAGAATCACATGCCAATTTGGCTGCTTCACAGTTATTTGGTCTGGAGAAAAACAACTAATTTTTTAAAACCTCAATATCTTTATTTTTAAAAGGATTGTGAGACTAACTGACCTACAGCAATGTTGGAAGAATGAAATGACTAAAGGCTATAAGCCTCCTTTCTGGGGGCTCTAGGGGAGACTCCATTTTCCTGCCTTTCTAGTTTCTAGAAAGTTGCCACCATTCCTTGGCTTGAGGCCTGTTTCTCCGCCTTCATGGCCAGTAATGGCCAGTTGATTACTTCTCGCATCGCATCAGTCTGACACTGACTGTTTTGCCTCCCTCTTTCACGAAGGACTGTATGATTACATTACACCCACCCAGATAATCCCGGATAATCTCCCCATTTTAAGGTCAGTTCATCAGCAACCTCAGTTTCATCTGCAACCTTAAGGCCCTCTTACCGTGTAACATGTTCCCAGATTCCAGGTATTAGGATGTAGACGTCTTTGGGTAGCATTACTCTGCCTACCACATTATGAAATGAATATTTAGCATGAGGGGGAAAAAAATCACATCATATTCCTGACTGTTCTGAAATTCAAGTCCTTTTCTGTGTGTGTGTGTGTGTGTGTGTGTGTGTGTGTGTGTGTTGGCAATTTATAAGAAAAGTTTTTATAGAAATACTTCTGATTAAACCTGGGTTTTTCTCCTCACCTGCAAAAATCTACAACTCCTAGCAACTTTTCAGCATTTACAGCATATGTAAAATGATGACAGACCCTAAAGCTAAACTCTTTTAGCCTCATAGTTGATCTGCTTCTAAGAATTGAAAAATATCACTGCAGATATGATGCTCAGTCTGAAAATGTATCCCCTTATAATGTATGTTTCTGTGGTACATTAATGACATTGACAAAATTATTTTTGTTTCTTCTACAAAATCAATGCTATTGAATGGATATTGGTTTCTAGTATTAATAAGGAATTGAAATGTTGAAACTATCCAACATAAGGGTATTTTCTTCTAGTAAACTTTTCTTTATTAATATTTTATTTGTTGATCATTTTATTGTCTTTCAGTTACCAAATTTAGGTATAGAATTTTTTTCAAGATGCATCTCTTTAATCAATTGTAGTATATATTATAATCTACATATGAGAAACTATATGAAGAGATATTTATATTTTAGAAAATAAATCCTTCTTTTATGCTTGATATGAGGGAAAATTCCTCACCTCTAAACCAAAGTAGAATAAGAAAGGTTTCTCTTTGTTGTATCTTTAAAAGAAAAGCTTTGCATTTTGCAGGGTTACTCATAAAGATTTTTCTGGAATTCTGGCTTTTGTCTCAGAACTATCGTCCGGAAGTTTAGCAATGTGGTGCCTTATCTCATGATTTTGCTCTGACTGGGAGAGGGTAGCTTTCTGGTTCCTTCAGCTGTTCTTTTTCAGGCTAAGGGGGGTAGTTTGGAAAACAAAAATGCAAAAGTTATACAAGGTCTTTGCTTGGGAACAACCAAATCACAGTATTTAATTTTGCAAGACAATCAAGCGAGTGCTGGCCCCGTGCCAGGGTTAGCATACTGGCCCATAACAATCCTGGAAGAAAGGCACCACCCCTATTTTTCTCATGAAGATCTATAAGGTGAAATAATCGTTCATGGTTCTTGCATCGGAAAAAATAACTTACTTTGGGATAGGGAGAGAGTGGTCTCTGTTTTCCAGGAAGCATCTCCAAGCCTCTCCATCTCCTCTGCCCTCGACTGCTAACCATCAATAGTGCTGGGCTGGGCTGATGGAGTGCCCCCCATTACTGCTTGAAACATAGGAGTGCTAGGGATTAAGCATGCGGACCTGGAAGGGGATTTGAAAATGTACCAACATTTAAAATGATCAATGCCATTATCGCTATTATTTGCTTCCTCCAACCTGGTTACAGCCCTAAAGGCATTCGGGGACGGTGCAACACTGATTAATGTCTTTCACATTAAAGGTTTGCATTTGTAACTGCATGGAATCTATAATCTTTTTTTTTCTCCTCAAGTCAATATGTTAGTCTTTTGCTGATCCTTCACTTTCATCCAGTCCTAAAGCTACCTGTATAACGCCCCGCCCCGCCCCCACTGTCCCGCTGCCTCTTCCCCACCAAGGGAGAAAGCTCTGCCACAGAATACGGGAATTTGGAGACACACTTGGGAGGAAGGCCGCCTCCTCCTAGGAAGACCTAGATGCTTGGTGGTCAGGACTTGGTAGCAGACTTTGCTGTCACGTCAACTTTGGCCTATTAAACTTAATTTCTCAAAAAAAAATTAAAAGGCTTTGTGAAAACACTATAAAAGGGTTCTAAATACTCAAAGCTCTAAAATAAAACCAAGGTATGGGAATTCATGATGTGTGCAAATCCCCCTGGGGATTACCCAAAGCCATCCTGCCACCTGGTGGCCTGACACTTGCTACCGACAAAGCAAAGAGAAAAATAAGAAAAGGCCCAGGAGTCGGTTTGTGAGAAGACTTGTCACAGCTTTATTTCCAAGGAGCACTTGCAAGACTCCTGCAGCCAGAGCCTCAGCGCCCAGCACTGGTGGGAAGCAGGTTTTCCATGTATTTAAAGGGGCTCAAAGCTGGCCCTTCCCAGAGCACACTGGAGAGCACAGCGTGAGCCGGAGGTGTGCACAGAAACCTGGAGGCATAGGTGCCAAAAGAGACCCTCCCTTCCCAGAGGCAGGGTCTGAGGTACAGCTAAAGTAACTGACTTAACTCAGAGAGAAGCAGAGCCCAGGTTTCCCAGGAAGAAATCCCACGCAGAGCGTCCCCCCCGCCCCTCTGTGGGGCGCACAGCTTAGCCTGCGTGTTGGTTCAGCAGAAAGCACTCCGTGTCTGTGCAGGTACAGAATTCATATTAGCGGATAAATGCTGCCTGCTGCTACGTTACGCATCCTCTGTTAATTAAAAAGGGGAACAATGGATAAACTGTAAGAAATCGCTTAGAATCTGTAGAAATGGAATCAATAGATCCAGCTGAATATAATGAGCTAAACTTCAGTGGAAAAACAGAGTTGGAGAAAACCCAAACACAATAAATTTTATGTAATTATTCTTATATAATTCTATATTTAATAATATGCAGTGAAGCCTTTTGTTCCCATTTAACGTAAGACTGTAAAATATTTGGCTCTTAAAAGTATTAAGATGAGGAAATGAGAAGGAGCAAAAAAGAAACTCTTTGTTAAAAGCATTCTTTTGTTTTTCTCCCTGGTTGTGAATTTGTCCCCTGAACTCATTGCTGCCTCATTTAAAATTTTTTCTATGCTCCCAAGTGCCTCACTGCAAACTTTTCTTCATGTTTAAAAACAAATGGATGATTCTTAATTCATTTTGCTTCCCAGGGAGTAAAGGAAATTAAGAGTGGTTTCGCCACCAGGAAAGAATGCTGCAATGCAGAGGTTCCAATGACCACGTGCAAGAACAATCATATTTGCATGTTTTATGTTCATTTTTATGGAATGCCTCTCCCCATCTGCTACAAGTGGCAATATTCTAAAATCTACATTTGTGATGACCAATATCGGTAAATATATTTTTAAAGATTAAAAAAAACCCTAAAAAGCAGGCCAAAAAAAAAAAAAAGTGCTGAATACAGATTGGAATGTAAGAAGTCCCATTAAATGGGGTCACATTTTTGCTATGACTACAAACTTTTCAAGGGTTGGGGCCCCATTTATCTTGCATGTATGGTCTACTGTCTAGTAAAATGCCTGCTATCTGTATTGGATGCTATTATTAAATATTTGCCCTACTAATTTCAAATTAATTGTATTTTCTAACCTCATGGGAACCCATTCCCTCCTGTGACCGCAGCCTTCGAGCAGGAATTTCAGAGATGAATGGGCACAGGCAGGAAAGGAGCAGGGGCAGGAGGTCTGATGGGGTCCGACAGCATGGATTCAATTCCGGGTCACACCATACCAACGGGTGAGTTATTTAACTGCTATAAGACACAGCTAGTCCTATGTGAAACCAAAGATAGTAATACCGTCCTCCTCGCACGGTTTTTAAGGTTAGATTTTATCATCTCTATGTAAAAGGTGTAGTCAGCAAAGTGTCTGATGCCAGAAGCACTCGTCCTACCGTTAGCTCTCATCGACGCTGCTACACTGTATTAGTTTCCCACGGCTGCTGTAACAAGGCAATACCAACACCAATGGCTTAAAACAACACGAATCTATTAGCTTACAGTTCTGAAGGTCAGAAGTCCAAAATGAGTTACGGAGGATAAAATCAAGCTGTCTGCAGGGTCTTTTCTCCAATCCGGAGGCTCAAGGGAGAATCTATTCCTTGCTTTCTCTAACTGCTGAAGGCTGCTGCATTCCACCGCTCGTAAAAGCATTAAGATGCTGCATCACTCTAATCTCTCATTTCCTCATCACAGCATATTCTCCATCTTCTTGCCACTCGCATGTGATTATAGTGTAGTTATATTGTGCCCACCCAGATAACTCAGGATAATATCTCCGTCTCAAGATCCTTAACTTAATCACATGTTCAAAGTCTCCTAAACACAAGGTTCCTTTTATCATATAACGTATTAATAGATTCTGGGAATTCGAACATTGACATTTTGAGGGTTGTATTCAGCCTACCCTATATACCAACGTGATAATGAATCTCTTATATTCAGAAACATTTAGAAATTCATGAATCTGTGAATTCACTATAGTAGTCGTTTTATTCATAATCACTTAACTAGGGGCTTTTTGCTTGTTTGTGGGTTGTGTTTATTAATTTAACTGAATTTGGAAAAATCTTAGGAAATGAGGGCATTTTGGTGTAGTAAGTCTGAGATGGGGGAGAGGAGGTGTCCAAGATTTGATTTTAAAAAGCCCCATTTTTCTTGGCAATATTTTTTTCCGACATGTCTCCTCCGGCAAGGGAAACAAAATAACAAAAGAAACAAATGGGACTACATCAAACTAAAAAGTTTTTGCACAGCAAGGGAAACCATCAACAAAATGAAAAGACAACCTATGGAAGAATGGAAGAAGATACTCGCCAATGATACATTCAATAAGAGGTTAATATTGAAAATTTATAAAGAACTCAGGCAATTCAACATCAGAAAAATAAAAAACTCAATTAAAAAGTGGGCAGAAGACCTGCATAGTTCTCTAAAGAAGACATACAGGTAGCCAATGGCACATGAGAAATTGCACATCACTAACCATCAGAGAAATGCAAATTAAAACCACCATGACATATCACCTCACACCTGTCAGAATGCCTATCCTCAATAAATCAACGAAAAACAAGTGCTGGTGACAGTGTGGAGAAAAGGGAATGCTCGTGGACTCTTGATAGGAATGTAGACTGGTGGAGCTGCTGTGGAAGACAGTGCTGAGTTTCCTCAAAAATTAAAAAAAGGAACTGCCTTATAACCCAAGAGCAATTCTGCTTTTGAGTATATATCCAAAGAAACCCAAAACACTACTTTGGAAGACTATATGCACCCCCATGTTCGTCACAGCATTATTTACAATAGCCAAGCTATGGAAGCAACCCAAGTGTCCACCAACAGACAAGTGGACAAAAAAATAGTGGTGCACATACACAATGGGATGTTGCTCAGCCATAGTAAAGTGGGGAGTCTTACCTTTTGCAACAGCATAGAATGACCAAGAGGGTATTGTGCTAAGTGAATAAGTCAGAGAAAGACAAATACCACATGGTTTCAGTTATATGTGGAATCTAATGAGCAAAATAGACACAGGCTCAGAGCTACAGAGAACAGACAGTTGTCAGAGGGGTGTGGGGTTGGGGGACTGGGTGAAAAAAGGGACAGGATTGAGAAGTACAAAGTAGTAGTTATAAAACAGTCATGGGAATGTAAAGTCCAACACAGGAAATATGGTCAATAATACTGTAACTATGGATGGGGCCAGATGGATACAGCCACTCTATAAAGTATTATAATATATGATTGTCTAACCACTGTACTGTATACCTTGATCTAATACAGATTAATATTGAATGTAAACTGTAATTGAAAAAAAAAAGCCCCATGAATTACTTTGAATTTGTTCAACTTTCATTCGGCATATATTTATTAATGTTTTAGGAGCTGAAAAAATTAAAATCTCTAACCACATTTTTGTTGGAAAACTAAATAAAATTTCACAGGCATGACAACCAAAATATTTCTTTCTTATACTGCAAAAATCTCCACAAATAAAATATTTTAAAAGCCTAAATTAAGGATGAGATGAGGAAACAAAAACATAAAGGAGGCGTGTTACCATTGGAAAGAATATTTGCCGGAATTTAGTATCATTGTTTGTTTCACCTTAACCGACTCTGAATTTGCCACTGTTAAAAATGCTTTGTCTCCCTTCCCCACCTGTGATGGTTAATTTTATGTGTCAACTTGACTGGGCCATTCTCTTCTTATCTCTGTTTCAATTGACAGGCAAACTTGATTCTGCCTAGTGAGTCAGTAGAGATGAGAACATTAATTTATTTGAGCACATTTATGTCAACATCACTCCAAGGAAAGGTGCCAGTGTGCTATTCAGATGTAAAACATTTTAGGTCATTCTATTCTTACTTTTGTCCCTTAAAGCACTGTTTAAGTGATACATTCAATATACTGACAAGAAGCAGAGCCTGCTCTTTACATAATGAAGAGGACCAGTAAACGGGAACAGGGCTGAGCTGGGAACGAGAAGACCCCTGATCCAACCCACTCTGATCATGCATGAGCTCTTCAGACCTCTGAAAAATACACACGGCCTCTCAAGGTTTCAGTATCTGCAGACATTCAATGCAGGACATTTTAGTATCTGAGGTCATTCGTATTTGTGAGGTTTCATGATTATAACCTGATCGTACGCGTAAGTCCAGATACCATAACAATAACATCAGTTAAGTAAACATTCATGTTTACAATGTACCAGACAATGTTTGGAGTGTTTCATACGGTTGGATCGTTTAAATTTCACAAAATTCTGTGAGCTAGGTGTTGCTACTATCCTCATTTTACAGATAAGGAAACTGGGGCACAGAGATTATATCCCATCCAAGATCACAGAGCTTAGATTCAAGTCTTGGAAGTCTGGCTCCAAAGTCTTTGCCTCTTTTATTCTCCTACATTAAAGTAATTTTTCATACTCCTATGTATACAAAAATAATAAGTAATGATCATTCAGGATCAAAAAAGTTGAGTCAGTGTAGTATTAATATCATTTTATATTTGCTACTATAGCCCTATATATCCATACGTCTTTAATTTAATTTGGTGCGTTTTATTGTTGTTCCTGTAAATATCTTTCCTCCTTGTTCTGGTGTCCATTAATTTATCACCCGATTTATTATTTAAGTCTCAATTTCTTTCATGGGAAAATGATTGAAAAGTCACCTTAATAACATGAAATATGATACAGAAGCTAAATGATAACAGTCAAGGTCAGAAGTCTCTTGAACCTAACTTACATATACGCTGTGCTTACTTGGTGCATCAACTATCTTTCTATACATTCACTAGATTAAAATCTTCTTGCTAACAGAGACAACTTCTGAGTACTGAGGGAATAAATGAAATTAAAGCAGGCATTAGCCTCCCCATCTTAAAAAAAGAAAAAAGAAGCTCGGAAGGTTTGAATCCCCCAATCATGATAACACAGGCAGTAGGAGGTCAGCCAGAGTCTGAACCTAGGGGACTTATTTCTCAGAATAATGTGATTTTCACAGCGCCACATCTGTCCGGCCAGCAGTACTTGGAGAAGCTTTGCACCTATCACTCAATAAAGAACCAAATTACAGGCCTCCAGTTTCACAGACATGAAAAAAAAATATATTCTATTCTTTACCGATGTGAAGTACATAGATCATTTGTATTAATTTGACTCACTGTCATTCTCTCAAGCTCAAGTGCTTACAGCATTCTTTATCTGTGTAAGACCAATGGGTGAGCCACTTCTTGTTAGAGGTGATGTCCTTCTTGATCCAATATTAAGAAGTTTTGGTGCTATCACCTAATTAACTTTATAAACTCAGATTATTTCATGCAGTGTTTTTAGCTCTGTTTTTTTAATAAGTTTAACGTGGTTTACTGCCTATTGTATTGTTTCTATATATAATCTGACACAAAGATTTCCTCTGCTCTAATCTCTGTGCTAAATAGAATATCTCTTCCTACCCAAACGTAAAGATATACCTTAAATGTCATTTTCTCTAAAACGAAAAGCTTTCCTCACCTTCTTACACATTATCAGGATCCGGAATTTGTGTTTAAATTTCTGGTATCGTTTTTCCCACTAGGCTTTGAACTCTGCGGCAATCTGTATGGTCTTAGTTTTGGTCACCAACGCGGCCTCACTGCCGAGCCCTGAGAGGTGAGAGTGCGGGACACGCTCCCTACCTCTGACTGTTGCTTAGTGCTAGGGTATGTGTGTGCCTTCGAGTCCCGTGTCTGTTTAGGGTGGGGGCTGTCTCTCATGTACACATTCTCCGTCCCTTCCTGCAGTGCATTTAGGCAACCTCTGCCCTTAGCCAGGTTACCTGGCATTTTGGGAAGGTAAATTCGATAAGTCAAGGATAGAATTTTAAAGTGCTGTAATGAGCACACAATTTCACTCTCTCCTCCAACCCAGGTCTTTCAATAATTAAAACTACCATTTTAATATTCGCCTGGCAATTTATGGGTCTCCCTTCTCAAATCTGTACCCAGCACAGGAGAAAGGACAGGTGTGTTTATTTACCGGGACCCTAAGCTTTCCATATACCGGTACATTGACCAGGACCTTGAAGGAAGCCAGACTGGAGTTATGTGAAACAAAATACCATGTGGATAAATGGACGCTTCAAGTGTGGTTCTGGTCCTTGACCTTCTGGCATCGCAGCAGCTTGTCACAGCAGCTTATTGCAGCACATGTTTATGGTGTTTAACAGCCATTCTATAAGCAGCATAGGGCTCAGTAAGCACATCTCACACTGACTTTTGTGGCTGACCTTGACTGATGCAGGTGCAGCTTTGACCTAAGCAGGCATGAATGAGATAGGGATTAGATTATCGAGGGAAAGCGAGTCTTTTAGTTCCAGTTAAGGCTCGCTTGAGACAGGCTTCTCAGGCACTGAGGGGTGAAATGATTTTTGTCCCATGTCGTGTCTCTCGGCGTCAGCTGGCTGCGGCATCAATCTGCAGAGGCAGTTAGTGTCCTGGCTGTAACATGACCGCCGAGGCTTTAGTCTTTGTATTGTCAGTGTTTAGTTGGGCTACTTCAAATTCTTTCTTCCTGCAACACTTGAAAGGGCATCCGAATCCAAAAATATGCCAAGTGGCTAATCTCTTGGACTTGTGTGGCCTGTCTGCAGTCTCGGACAGCCACCTCCTACCACAGAGTCTCAAACTGACTCTAATTTAGTCACTGAGTGGCCTGTGAACATGGTATAAGATGTCCCAGACGCTGACCGGAGTGATCCCCCAAAGGACGGTGGTTTTTATGAACACATAAGGAAGAACAGGTGAGGGAGGCAAACTATGTTCGAAATGGTTTTTACTTGAACCTAAACTTAAGGCATGTTGAAGGAAATCAGCACACAATTAAAACTGCTTTCCTTGCATTCATCTTAGAAAAAGGTTTACAAATTGAAAAAAAATGCAGTAAAATATAGGATAATTTAAATGTTTTAACCGACTGTGGTTGAGGGAGGGGTTTTACCTTTAGAAAGAGCAAAGGACAGATTTTCAAAAGATAAAGAAAGAAAAGGACTTACCTAAGAGGTTACTTAAGGGTTTTTACCACCGGATCGGAATTCAGTAAAATGTAATATGAGCTACATATACACCAACTGTGTCTCCTCAAGTGATGGTGAGATTTCTCAACAGTGGACTTGAGTGACTTCCTTGCAAGGAGCTCATATCCAGCAAAGCATTGAGAAACATCATCTTATGACAGCAGATAAAAAGCCTGAAGCAACACCTGTTAGAAAACCATTTCATGAAGTCTGGGATTGCCATATGAAGCACTTATAGATCACTTGAACATTTGAGAAGGGAAAGCTAGACAGATCATAAAATACTTTAAGCCTTTTCAGGTTTGTTTCAAAATCATTGTGATAGTTGAAAATATACACGTTGCCCACTCGAAAGTTGATTCAATATAATTTTTTAGCATTTACTATTTGTCAGGCACTGTTCTTGCCTCTGGGGACATAAAAGCAACAAAGACCGCAAATCCCTATACACATGGAGCATATATCTTAGAGGGAGACATAGAAAATAAACGAAATAAATAGGTGAGTGCGACGCACAGGACAGAGCGGGAAGCGATGAGTAAAACAAGAGCGGAGGAGAGGAGGAAGAGTGGACTCGCTAAGGGAAGGACTAGTGACCACGGAAGTTCTTACTAACAGGAATAAAACTCAAAGGAAAGCAAAGAGTACACTTGAAAAAAATATACAAAAAAAGGGGAGAGGGGAATGAGATGGTACAATAATAGATTATATCTGCTTGGCATTATAATTCTTACTAGGTAGCCTGGTCATAAAACTTCTAGAGGGCTGTGTAAACAAATGAAAAGTCTGGCTTCAGAGGGGAAGGAAAGTGAAAGAGAGAGTGACTGGAGCACTGCAAGCAGGGTTTACCCTGCATGTGACGGAAAAGGAAAGCAGCTCGTGCAGGGAGCACGTAAGAATGTTCGGCAGGTACAACACCGAAAGCGCAGCTCACAAAAGGGTCATTGATAAGCGGAACTTCATTCAAATTAAAACTTTTTACCCTGTGAAATACAATGTCAAGAGAACAAGACAAGTCACAGGCTGGGGGAAAATATTTGCAAAAGACATAGCCAATTAGGACTGTTGCCTAAAATATGCAAAGCCCTTCTACAACTCAATAACAATAAAAGAAACACCTTAATTTAAAAAGCTGTCCAAAGCTTCCACAGACACTTCACCGAGGAAGATGCGCAGAGGGGAGATAAGCATGTGAAAAGATGCTCATATCATGTATCCCCAGGGAAATACAAATTAAAACCACAAGAAAACCAAAAAACACCAATTGGGCCACAAGCCAGAACACTGGCAGCGCTGGGGGGGACGTGGAGCAAAGGCCTCTCATCCGCTGCAGGTGGGGGTGCGGAATGGCTCAGCCGCTGGGACGGACAGCTGGGCAGTTGCTTTCAAAACTGAACATTTGTTTACCATGTGATCCAACAACCATGGTCCTTGGTATTTCCCCAAAGGAGTTGAAAACTGAAGTCCACACAAAATCCCTGTTCATGGCAGCTTTATTCATAACTGATAAAACTTGGAAGCAACCAAAATATCCTTTAGTAGGTTATTACATATATGCACTGGTATATCCAGACAATAAATTATTGCTCAGTGCTGAAAAGACATGGGATATCACGCTGTTAATGTAGACCGTCAGCTTGAGTGTCGGGGAGTCTCCCCACCACTGACCAAGGTGCAACTGGTTCTTACACCAAGCTGCCAAGAGCTGGAAACATGAATGGACAGGGTCCCAAGTGCTCCAAAAGCTAGAAAGACCCCTATGTGAGCCTCAGGCTAGAGAAAGAAGGTTGACATGATCTTTGAGACAGGAGTCCGCCCTTCTCCCAGGCTCTGCCGCACCTGCCTGGTGAGTTTAGCTCTCGCTGCAGCAGCCAAACCTCCATTTTCTTTGGCTGCAAAGCCATGAAAAGACATGGAGGAATCTTAAAAGCATATTGAGGGAAAGAAGCCAATCTGAAAAGACCACATAGTTTATGATGCTGAAAGGGCAAAACTTCAGAGGCAATAAAAAGATCTGTGGTTGCCGGGGTCTGGGGGGCAGGGAATGAATAGGCAGGGCACAGAGGATTTTTAGGACAGTAAAAATTCCCTGCAGGATATCAAAACGGTGAATACCTATAGAACGACAACACCAAGAGTGGATCCCAGGGTAAACTACTGACTGGCTCATTATGATGTGTCAGTGTAGGTTCATCAATTACAACAAATGTAGCATTTGTCTCTGGTGAAGTGTGTTGAGAAGTGTGTTGAGAGAGGCCCATACATGCGTAGGGCCAGGAAGTATATGGGAAATCTCTGTACTTTACCGCCCATTTTCCTGTGAACCTAAAACTGCTCTAAAAAATAAAGTCTTCATAATTTAAAAAAAAAAACTTAAACAATCAAGAATTTGCAACAATCAGGGGTATGTTATTAATGATAAAAAGTCAATACAAAAAAAAAGCTCACCTGGACTTTCTGGAAAACACTTACAAGAGAGGATGAAAGCATTTGAGGAATAGTCTACTAGAGCAGAAAAAGAAGAAGCAGTAGAAAAGATGTATTTCACCCTCAAAATACAAGTTACTTCAATTCTGAAGAACCCAGAAGCTGAGGAGAGAAAAGGAAGCTTCTGCAGTAAGCACATGTGGAAAGGTCTTCGCATTCACCGGGGCTCCAGTGAGTCGTAAGTGAGAGATCTGCTGACTGTGCAGATGAAACAAATGTGGGAAGAGGGAGCTTGGCTTGAGGTCCCAAGAGGAACTTAATAGTTTTCAAACTATAGAGCACAGGGGAAAAGGACCAGTTGAGGTACCATTAGTACAAATTTGCAAACTGTTCAAGGCTGAAATGTCTCCGATATCACTCTAAGAAACTGGTGTCTGTTTGCATAGGCGGGTCTTCCCCACCCTATCTGATAAGTATTGTGCTGTAATCAACACTAACACTTCAGAGAGTGGACTTAAAAGTTCACAGGCCTTAAACTTCGGGCAACTAGACTAGGCTGAGATTCTGGTGAGGAGAATGTCAAGAAGACTTACTCTTTGTTTTCGATCTTTAACAAAACCAGATTTGTTTGTAAATTTAAAAACTTTCATTAATTTGTGTCTGAACTGAATCAAGTACTGGGTGATAAGGATAATATTTACTTAATCACAACTCTTATAGATGCTATGCTCTCTAAAATTTGAGGGTTTGGGACCACTGCTGTGAAAATCTCATGCGGCCTATTTTTTGAAATTTTAAAACTAGGGCACATGAGAAACTTTGAATAAAGTATTGAAATTCAGAGGTCCTGAATGTTCACTTCCAGTAAATTGGACTGAAGTCAGGTGCTAAGGGAGTCTCTGCTCCCTAGTATTTGACTCCAAATCCTGTATGACTGAGATTGAGTAGAAAAGGAAATGGAAGAAGAAGAAAAAAAAGAATCACATTTGTTTGGACTCAAGTTCCTTTTGGGTTTAACTTAAAATTTTTTATTCAGTTTTAACTAAGAATGGGGATTAAATTTGGGGGTTTGGATTTCTTCTTTTGAACTTAATGATGGCAGGCAATATTCACCTTTGTAACTTACAACATTTTTAGAATTGTATCCCCTGAAATAATTCTGTGCTGTCATTTTCACACATTGCCATGCCCCTTGCATGGTACTACACTGGATAACCTAACATGTCAGATTTTAGATACAAGGTGAAGTAGAAAGGGAACTTCTTGGAAGGTTGAAGGTGGGAGTAGGAGTTCTTTTCATTTATAAACTCTTCATTTGTTCATTTTCTGGGACCCAAGTTAACTGAGTGTCAGAGGTACAAGAAGGTGAACCCAGTTGGTGATATGGGAATGTTACCAGGAGGTAGAAGCAGAGATGTTTGTGTAGACTCTCGGTCTTTTTAGAGAGGGCCGCCAGAGCTCTACGGGACCAGAACCTTTATTTTGAATCCAACAGGACTCAGGGGACATGCCTGGGAAAGTCAGGAGGGGTTTCCTCTGTCATCACGTTAGGCATGTTGCCTACAAAAAGCAACTCAGCTAACAATGCTATCAACCACCTACACGTACACAAAGTGTGGTGAGAGAAGGCGTAGAAAGCAGACAGCCAGGCCTGGATGAATTTCCTCTCTGCAGAATCTGTGGATAGAGAGCTGATGATCGCTCTCAGAGACCCAAGCCCCCCACTTCCCAGACTCTGCCTCCTTCTGGAAGCTAAACTGTTGGTCCACCATTCAGTGGAGTCCCATTTCTCAGATCCCACAGCGGGCCTCCGAAGTTGATATCTCTACCCTCACTTCAAAGATAAGGAAACCATTATTCAGAATTAAACAACTTTCTCAGAGACACACAGTAAATGACAAGAAAGGACTCAAAATTGGATCTGTCTCTCTTAAAAACATGTACTGTTCCCAGGGAGTAGCCCTCAAGAACCAGCCTTGTCTCCCCTACAAACCACATCTACCACAACTTAACCTTAGGCACTCTTTTTCCTTCTTCCATGTCATGCTAATTAGTGTTCAATAAATACCACATGTTCCCTTAGTTTCTTCTGCTTTTCCACACACTGCTTCTCCTGCCCTTTCTTACCCATCCTTCGACTATTCAGCAGTCTGTCTTGTTTTGTTCTAGAAGTCCTCTGCCTTCCCAATGTCCTTCCTCCCTCATTAATCCCAACACCTTAGTATTTATAGAACGAGCTCCTTCTCATTTTTCAGCCCTTGCAATCTAATGAAATACTCTTACAACATATCGCAATTGACCAGCATTTGATAGCACCGAAGACCTTAGAATAACCTGCAGACGCGGGCAAACAGTGGGACCCCCCCTGCCTGATTTTGGGTAATTAAACTAAACAATGAGTCTCAGCTTCGATGCCGGAGGGACGGTTCTTTTTACGCCTCACTCATCCATTCATTATGGAAGGAACGGAAGTGTGAGAACGTTGTCCCTTTTCTGACAGAGGCTCTTGAAAGAAATTACTCCTCCTCTGAAGTCCTGTTCAAGGTTTTAAAATTATATGTATCCTCATCACGTTTATTAACCATCTCTTTTAAAAAAAAAATTGACTAGTTTTCCCCTAATGAACTTGATGGTCTTTATCTACTAGATCTGTTTAACTGCTCTATATCCGTGATTTTATCTGGGGTTTCACCAACTGGCCCACCGTTCCCTGTGCTAATCAGGGAGCATATGAGAGCCCACCAACCTTACTGGAGAGCTCAAACTTCACACTGCAGTGGAGGAGGGAGCCCGCTGTCCTCAAATTGCTGATGGCCTCCTCTGAGCATCTGCTGTGTTTCCAGAGTAACTTCAGCACCGAGGAAAATGTGGTTTAGAGTTGGGACATGTTTCTGCACATTTGTGAAGTGTGGGCCGAGCGTGACATGCAGTTTGTCAAATTGTGTTCATTTGTGAGAAAGCAGTCCTGAAGTTAGGCCTCCTTCCCAAAGTTTCTCTTCTGTCATTTCTGAGATTTAAGAAAGGCTTCTAGACCAAGCACTGTCACTTTCATGTGATACTGCACCATCCACTGGCAATAAATCACACTTGTAACCACTTGAGGTGCATTTATTCACAGATGATATACATTTTACGATTCATGGAGAGCCAGCTTTACAACTCATCTGATTTGAAATGGGTCACAAAGAAGTGTTAGAGTTTCAAAACTCTACCAGGAAATTTTGCTATTTTTAGCACAGGAGGGGACTTTGGGGATGATCTCATGCCAGCCCTTCTTTTCATAGATTAGGAACCTGAGACCCAGGAAGGTTAATTGATTTCCCTGAAGTCCCTGAGCTAGTTAGTGGCAGAGCCGCACCCGAACCCACCTTTCTCCCAAAGGCTCTCTCTCCACTGTACCAGGCGGCCTTCGGTCTCTGGCTACGCAAGCCAGGTCTCTGAAGTCTATCGTGAAAGGATTATCTGTTCCATCCTCAGTGGCTGGGCCAGCAATAGATTCTTATATTTTTATCTCATTCAGAGCTCTCTGAACTGGGAGATTCTCATCTGCCAAACTTAATCTGCCAAAAATAGGCAAAGGGGAGTAATGACACACAGAGTAGTGACAGAATTAGACACAGAAAGCCATTAGCCGGGCACTTCCTGGTACGATCAACAGCCAAATTGTGGTTAGAAAAAAAAAGAAAACAGAACATTTTTTTCTTTCCCCTTACATGCGCATGAAAACCTGCACACAGTCTGGCCGAACCTGCGCAGATATAGCTCCCGTCAGTACCTGCACTGTGACACCTGCCTAAATGCCAAATGAATCTGCCGTATGGTAATGAATACAAAATGAATTAATAATGATGTGTGAATTATGAATACAATTTACTGTTCCTCAGACAAAACAGTGTCTTTTTTGAACATGCACCTGCATAAACTACCTCCTGCAGGCTTCAGTCACAGCCTCCCAGGCTGTCTTCTGGCACACCACCGCCATCTACTGTCGCCATGCAGAATGGCAACCTGCCTCGAAACTCGTAGGCAGTTTGCTCTGTGCTCCTTGCCGCTCTTTCTTACTACCGAACATGTATGAATATTTATTTACAGTAACAGTAACAGCCTGTGGTTTTTCTAGGCTGACCTCTCATCCTTCTTTCAGTTACTTTTGTTACAAATAACTTGAAACAACTCGAGCAAAAATACTAGACAGCTGGTTCTATCACCCCATCGATCTAAGCAATGTGTATAATCCCATCTTGAACTCAAAGCAGTTCTTTGCTTTAAAAAACAATTAAATAACAATGTATTAATTTCCCCCTTGCTGACTTTACATATAACTTGCTTTATGGAAGTCCACCAGCTTAGCAGACACTCGGAGGCTTCCAATCTTTTTCCACAGAATAAATGCAGCATTTCTAAACTCGATAGACAGACATCATTAAAACTGTGAGTGATACTGACTTTTTGCTTCCACCCTGTAGTGGACAATTGCTGTTTGCTCCCCACTTCCTCCCTGCCTGTGGCATCTATTAGTTAAGCACGTCTGTATTTCTTCTGTTAGAGCCGGGGGATGCTAAGAAATATTTTTCCAAAAGATCATTTTGTCTTCTCAGTGAACAAGAGAGCACAGAGAGTGTATAAGGAGGGAGAAGGATTAGGAGGCTGTTGTGGGAATTCAAATGAGCAGTAACTGTGGCTTCAACCAGCACAATGGTGATGAGTCGGCGAGAAATGGTAAGACCGGGGACATATTTTGAAGTTAGAGTTAATAAGCATTGCTAATAAATTGCACACAAAGAGAGAGGAGACTCAAAGACATCATCTTAATTTCCTGAATAACTGATTGGGAGACAAAACCAAGAGTTCTGCTTTAGACATTTTGAATATAAGATTCCTGCTTAACATTCAGATGGAACTGTGTGGTGAAAGGAGTCTATTTGGCATGCTGGTTTCCTTTTGGGAAATCAATCTTTTTCTGGAATGTACAGTCCAGGTAGGACTATCAATTATGGTATTCTACCTTTATGGTTTATAGGAGCAGAGTTGTAGACAAATATGCTGTGTCTGAAACAACTAAATTAAAAAGCAATGCTGTAGTCTCATTTCTTGAAAGTTCAGAAAAATCTGTGTAAACTCTCACCCAGTACAAGAATTCATATGAAAGCAGTGTTGTTAGAAACAAACCTCTCGGCTGTCTCTAGATTCTTCCTTATGCTTTGCATGCCCTGATTCCAATATGAAAAACTGAAACAAAAATGAAAACAAACACAATCTCTCTCTCCGCCTCAGTGCATGTGGGAGCTGGACCCCAAATCTCTCAGGCCCTCCTCTCTCACCTGACCCTGTGATGCTGACTAGCTAAGATAGACCATGCATTTCACTGTAACTAGCCCCACCCTATTAAAACTCGGTCCACTTATTTTCCAGATTACAGTTTTCATAATCACATCATCTTTAAAAGTATTTGCTAAGATTTAGGAAGAAAGAATACGGTTGCCAAGTAACCAGACTCATAGAAAGAAACGAATTAGGCAGTACACAGCAGAAAGTGAACATTAAAATTCCAGAAGTTCTTCAAAATCATCATTAATAATAAGGTTTAATGTGTCCAAATTTGATTCTCCTTTGTAAGATACATCCATATTTGAATTTTCTAAACACATGTTGACATCAAAAACAAAAAAGGATGGGTGTGGATAAGTAATGTCATCTCACTTCTGAAATCATGTATTAACTGAATACAGGGGTGGAAAAGGTAGGTTTACAGTTGTAATACAAATAAATAATACAATAATTAATAAGTAATAATATAATAATAAGCGACATTTGGCATACTCACAACTGTAAACCTACTTTGCCCACCCTTGTATTTCTATTACACTATACTGAAAAAGCCCAATGCCAACCTTTTATTAATCCACTTACCAAATTAGAAAATGCAAGAAATGAATTGTGAGAGGTGCCATGATATGCACCAATTGAATAAAATCATGTAGCAATAGGGAATTCGGCATGTGCAGAAATAAACTTTCATAAAAAAACAGATATAAGAAGCAATTCATTATGAGTAGCAAACATTCCTAATTTTATCATATTATCCATTTACTTTTGCTAAAATTACACACAATTCTAAAATCTCACTTTGTCCTTCACAATCTTTTCTACCACCCCTAGATAACATACCCACTCTCCTTCTGTTTCTGAACTGTCTTCTACCTGCCCATCAAACCTCAGTTCTACAGATCATAGTGCAAACTTCATTTTTTCTTCTTTTCTCCTAGACAAAAAGAGACTACTCATTTGATCCTTCTTACTGAAATATTGAACAGAGAGTTTAATAGCTTTAACAAAATCTTTTATTTTACATGTCAAAGTCATTCTATTCATTCAGTGCATTTGCAATGCTGACAAAATTTTATCCTATGCACAAAATATTCCATGCCACTCTCCATGGTTTTGGTATTTTTCCTCTTCATTAATATGGTTAAAGTTAATGAATATGCACCGAGGTAACCACTCTAAGAAGGTGTAATTGGATGCAGCACCCACAGGTATGGAAACATTTATTAGGTAATGTCATCAGATAGCAATTGCAAATTAAACTTGTAAATACCTAATATGTACTTAGGAATGAATATTATACATTTTTCAATTGATTTAAGTTCTATGTCACATCTAAAGCTTGCCACTGTATATGTTAAGGGAAAAAAATAAATGGTAGAGATTCCAGCAAGTTTCTTCAGCATATATAATATGATCAAATCTGTGAGAGACACTGCTATTTAGCCTCCAATGCATATACATCCACCCTGCTTTTATTGTAAGAGAATCTTTAGCTCAGCACATAGTCACCTGGAATAGAGGCTACGTTTCCTGTCATCCCTTTTAGCAAGGTATGACCATATGACTAAGTTCTGGGCAATGGGCTGTAAGGAAAGTGGCAGGTCAGTGCTCCAAACTGTGCTCGTAAAGGGGAGGAGTGTGGCCCTATCCTTACACACTATCACAGGCTGGTGTGCATACATGATAGTGAACTAACTTGAGTGACACTGGTTAGTGCAACCCCTTAGAAATGGAAGAGTAAAAGGATAGAAAGATCATGGTTCTCTGAAGACTCCATCAGCTCAACTTTACTGTGAGTATAAAATGAACTTCTACCTTGCTTAAGTGAATTTTATTATGAATCGCTGACTCACTTGGTAATTCTATATCCTAAGAACACAATGATTATTTCTGCAGGCAAAAATATACCTCCCCCCAAATCCTGTTTATAGGAGTACTATCGGCAAAGGGTTTACCTTAAAAAGTATAAAAGGTGGGTCTTAATACTTGAATGTGTTAAATAAAGAGAGAGCAAGGCTATTCCAGGATGCCACATGTAACTCTTTTTTGATGTTAATATGTACCCTGGGTGACTCACTGCAAAGAGGAAATATCACAGAAACTAGGTAAAATCCACCGTGCTTGATTCTATGGAAAATGTTTGATTTAAATTGCTCATTTAAAAAAAAAAGCCACTATGTCACTCATAGTTTTACACAAAGGGTTTTCATTAATTATCTAGTATGTGCAAGACCTATATGTCTATATATTTGAGAAGGGACAAATATCCAGTTAAGTAAAGGCAGATCTGGGTTTGAGAAGAGTAATAATAAATCTAGAAGCTGTAAAATTCCAGGCAACTCATGTAATCTCTCTAGGCCCCAACCTTCTCATATGTAACAAAGATAGCATTAGCTCCTAGCTCGCTGGGTTCTGGTAATTGAACAAGACAATGTGTGGAGAACACTAGAAAATGTCTGCATGAAGAAACCATTCAATGTATGTTTGCTAGTGTCATTGTTGGTATTACTATTATTACTTTTATTGTATAGTATATGAGATAGATCTTGATATTGGGAGGACTTGTCATCTGGGACAGGAAATCAAATATCCTTCCAATTGGTTATAATACAGAATTATAAATTCTACCTAAACCAGCCATGACCATTGTAAGCACGTGGCTATTTCTGGCTAGGAACACCAGAGGGTTCGTTATGAAGAAAAAAATATTCAAACTGGATATTGAATGATAAGAAAATTCTTTACGGGTGGGAACGAGAGCTGGGATGAATGGGTGCCCCTTGCAGAAGGACAGTTGGGAGTAAATGCATGAGGTCCTGTGATTACACTTGTTTTCCAGCTGAGAAAAGACACGGAAGCTCTTCTGAAAGCCATAGCTTCAGAAGGAAAGGGAGATCTGAAGAAGGTAAACTAACAGAGTGGACGTATTTTGTCTATTCTGTCACTTCCATCAGAACTGAAGCAACAGAAATAAACGGAAGAGCAGGAGCTAAATTCCCTTTTCCGGTGCCTTAGAGCCAGGTTAAAAAGGAAACCAGCTGTCAGCTCCCCGGGACATCCTATGAAAAGCAGCCCACAAGCATCTGGGAAGTAAATTGGAACTAAAGCACAGGTAGCCTAGATTCCCACCTCTGATTCCCACAGAATGTAATTTGTAGCTTCCTGAAATGTGAATTGGCCTCCTTCCCAGGGCAGGAGGTTGTGCCTGTGGGGGTAAATTAAAAGCAAACAAACACAGAAGGAAACATTTTGTTCGCCCCAACCAATGTCCCTGGGGTAAAAGGACAAACGGTCCTCAAAGCACAGTAGGTCTCCAACTCTGAGATCAGCAACTTGGATCTCCTGAAAAGAGTCCATGTCAGTTGAAATTCTGAAAACAATGTATGGCATAATGTTGTTCCCAAGATCGTAGGACTTATTTCATTATCTACGTTTCATGCCTTTTAAGATACCTTCCCAAAACCTACATGTTTACAAAAATTATAAAAGAAAAACTGAAGCAAGAAAACAGAAATTTGGGACCAATGTAGTCAATATGCAAGACAGAAAAAGTAACTTGAAAACAACTTTACTTGTACTCCATCCATGTATATTACTTTACTCTCTATTGTGCGTAATGACTATTAATATCTATATATTAGTAGCAGTAAAACTTTGAGAAAAGTTCTAAATAAAATAAAATTCTCAGTTATGATCGAAGTATTGAAAAATCCCTTGTTTTATGTTCAATGTAATACTTATGATTTTTATTATGATCCCCCCACATACTCCAAATTTTGAACAAATATTTAAATAATTTTGAGAAAGGGTAAGAATGTTAGAATAATTTGTAAGATCCAGCAACATAGATGTTTGACTTACCTCATTCCCAAGAACTCTTAAATAATAATAAACTAACACCAGTAATAATAAAATTTATAAAACTGTCAGAGCAGGGAGACCTGGAAGTATAGGAGGATTTCTGTCTGAGAGATTTTAAGAAATTAAAACGTAGTGAAGACCCAGGGAGAGGGTAGGATACTGATGACAAATGTAACCAGTCAAAAAAGGCTAAAGATCAGAGGTGCCTGATGCAATGAGGAAGCGGGGAGCCCTGCAGAAGCCTGGAGCAGCGAGATGCTCTGACACATGCTGTGCAGCACAGACAGTGAGACATGGGCCCAGGAACGGGGGGAATTAATGGCGGGGTTGTAGATAAAAGTATGTTCTCCTCAACTTAATCTTCAGATGTGGAGAAATCCAAGAGTGGGCACCCCAGAAACATACCCGCATACAACAAAAACCACAATTACCACGAGAAAAACCGCAAGACAAAGAAAGTAGGGAGAACAGCACCAGAAACGCCAGTGGGGCCGTGGGCACAGAAGAGCGACCAGCCACCCTAAAGCCAGTCGACAACTTCTTCCATTTACACCTATAAAAAGCATTTTGCGTACTTAGGTGTTTACGTTTGATTTCTCGTTGTTTGGTTTTGGTTTTGATTTTTTAAATGGTCTCTAACAAATACCTTTTTAAATACATATGCAGGTGCGAAACGTGCACTGGTTCATTCGGCCAATGATTTATCCATCCAACAAACATCATAAAATATTTGAAAAGCATGTGGACAAACATAAAAGGTTTACTGGAAAGAGTTTAATTTATCCAAGGAAACAAAGATCAGAAATATGAAGGCTTGTGCTTGCTAATAATGACTTTGATCTTTCCTACCACTGCTAAATTTGAGTCATTTCCTGGTGTGACAAGCACTGTGAATGCAGCATTAAGTATGACGTGGCCTTACCTTGCAAGAAGTTTACACTGTAGAGGGGGCACCAGCCCCAAAGTGCTGCGGTAGGGCTATCCTATGTACCACAGACAACCCGGAGGATGGAGAAGATTCAAATTGTTCAGGAAATAGAATGGGAAACAAAGCGTTCCAGGATTCCTCCATGGAGCGACTCGGATAGACACTGAAAATTTTTAAATAAAACATAAGCAGACAACAGTATGGTAGTTGCCAGAGGGAAGACAGATCAGGGATTAGCAGAGGGTAAATGGAGTCAAATGTATGGTGTTGGAAGATGTAATATACTGGTAATGTATCACAGAAATGTACACTTGAAACCTTAACTTCATTAACCAATATCACTCCAATAAATTTAATTTTAAAAAGAATCAAGCCAAACTAAAATAAAACAAAACAAAAAAACATAAACCTAAGAAAAAATGACTTCCAGAAGAAAGCCAGAACTTAATAACGTGAGACCAAGGCTCCAAATTTTGATACTGCCACTGGACACGAAGAGCACTTTCAATGAAAGAAAAGAGAATGTCTCTCCTCAACATGCTCCCACATATACTCCCACAGGGAACCTTTACAGCTTCACTTAAGCCCATCACCTTCCCCACTTACTGGCCCATCATACCTTCAACAGAGAAGCCACCCAACATGCTTGTTGAACTACTGAATTAATTAATAAATCAATTAAAACTTTTAATATCAACATATCAATAAACTTAATAACTTCACTACGATTTTTACAGACAAAATGTATGACGTAAGGTCTCCGTCTTTGCTGTTGTATTTGGCCCTTTTGTTCTATGAGGCCTGTCCGTAATGTTCCACATTCTATGAAAAATAGATCTATTTGTGGAAGAAGATACAAGGACAATGATGCCTCAGTGCCCTTCAATGTAGGCACTTTGGGACCTCACAGAGTTCTCCCAGCATCTCTTCCACTGTTCAAAACACTCGGCAAAATCCTTTGTTAGAATTGCAACCAACTCCCTCATGGTATTTTCCTGAATCTCATCAATAGTCTGAAATTTGTTTCCTTTCAAAGCCAATTTCGGTTTTGGGAAAAGCCAGAAGCCACAGGGCACCAAACAGGGCTGTAGGGGGGTTAAGTCACCTGGGTGATTTGATGTTTCCCCAAAAAGCTCTGCACGAGACCTGACGCATGAGTGGGCTCATTGTCATGATGAAGCTGCCAATCACCAGCTGCCCACAGCTGAGGTTGTTTTCATCATATTGCATCTCTGACCCAACGAAGAACACTGAGGTAGTCCTCCTCCTTATCAATTGTTTGGCCTGAGGGGCGGACTCACGATGGACAACACCTTCCCAATCAAAAAACACAGTTGACACAGTCTTGATCTTGCTGCCACTTTGCCAGGCTCTCCTTGGGCGGGGAGAAGCAGGTGACTCCCACTGGGACGACTGGGTCTTCGTTTCTGGACCATAGCTGTAGACAAATGATTCATCTCTGGTTATGACCTTCTTGGGGAAATCTGGTTCATTGCTAGTGGTTTGAATCAAGTCATTACCAACGGCAGCACGATGTTGCTTCTGCTCTGGTAGCAGACGCCATGGAACAAATTTTTCATGACATGTTTCATGCCAAGACCCTGCATCAAAATCTTGGACACAGTAGTTTTTGGAATCCCCAGCTCAGCTTCTAGTTCTCACAGTGTCGGTCTCTGGTCTTTGTTGATTGCAGCCTGTACACATTCAACAGCCTCAGGTGTTTTGTTTGTTGCAGACCTTCGAGGACGTGGATCACTTTCAACAGATTCTCGACCATCTTTGAAGCATTTGTGCCACACTTTCATTTGTGCTACACTCATTGCATCATCTCTGAAAGCCTTCTGAATCACCTGAATAGTTTCCGCAGAGGAATGTTCAAGCTTAACGCAAAATTTGGTGCAGATTCGTTGCTCTACTCGCTCAGTCATTTTGAAAGCGACGGCCACACAGTACACATGCTCACTCATTGACATCTACCACCCCCACTGACTAGTACAGTGAAGTTGTCATGTTCATGCATACGCATTCAGTCCACTCTCCTTGGCTTCCACGTTACATCGATGTTGCACAAACCGTTCTCATTATATTAACAATGGTTGGACTTTTTCCGAGCAGACCTCGTATTAACCACCTTCTTTAAAAGCTTGACTTCAGAATATTCTAATCCATATACATTAAAGAAAGATTAGTTTGGGGTACTTAGAAGGTCTTCAAAAATATAAAACAACATTCATATAAAAGTCATAATTCATTTTATTATTATAATCGTCATCATAGTTAATAGCATATTTTTAGACCAGTCCATAATTCCCCAGATTTTAGTTTTTGCAGGCTTTTTAATGGATATTTTGGAGCCATTGGATGTTTACCTGCAATGCCTACTATTGTTATTATATACAGTATTTTGTAAAGCCAACTACAAATATATAAATTCTCACTCATTGCTAAAGAAGTTTCATCGTCAAAACTTACTCTTAGTGCACCATGTTGACAGCTTAGGAAAAACTTTTGCAGTATTGTATTTTAGATACTTTTTTCTGAGTTTTATCAATAAATAACTACTATTTATAGAACACTTACCACACTATAAACACAGGCTATGTAACTTTTTAACACTATCTGAATCATCTTTACAACAACCCTGTAAGGTAAGAATTGTTTTCCCACTTTTTTTAGATAATAAGCTGAAGTTTATTTGGGTTAAATTATCTAGCCAAGGTCATAAGAGTGAAAGTAACAGAACTTGGATTTGTGATGAGAGTAATTGTCTGATACTTGAACCTTAATTTCTCCGAGCTCATTATGTATTGGTTGTGCCTTAGGCAATGTATATAAAATTTCCCCATATTATTAGCAGCATCTAATTATGAATATAATCTTAAAGACAACATGCTTTGCATTGCACATGAAGAATCTGTTTACTCAGCCAAATAGTTCATTAGTGTCAAAACTGACAGCTTACTTTTCTTCTCACGGCACCCAGATTGTCATCAGACAGAATGCTTCCATTTATACTTGCACCCCGTTATTGGAATAATATCCACGCAAGTTCAACTCCTACCATTTCAGTTTATGGGAGCTAGTACTGTGTCATCGACACATGTAGGTGGTTTGAACATCTCAAGGGAGAAATATAATTAGGAAAATAGAATATATTTTATTTCTGAAGTCTGCAAGTGCTCTATCTTATATTTTAAATTATATTTTGCTAATATATGCAATCTTTTATATGGAATGAATATTCAGTGACCCACTTAAGAGTAAGGTGAAAAAAAATTTTTTTAATTGTTACAACATAGATTTCGATATGCTGCACAATACATTCTCTTCCCTCTGGAATCTAGTGATTACACAGAGAAGTTTGGATGGCACACTTTGCCTGAATGTCAGGCTTAGTACTATTGCTCAGTGACATGACAATAAAGGCTCCTTTGCCCTCTCCCTTACAATAGTAGCTCACTAATATATTCATGCCAGCACACACCTTAAATGTGAGATGTGCCCACAATTATAATCTTATATTTTATAAGCAATTAATTCTGCTTATTTTCATGTAGAAATACTTGATTACTTTATTTTCTTCATTCTTTATTCAGCATAAGTTCTGATATTTTACAGTGTTTTCACCGCCGTTAGTCTCCCTCAGATGGTCTGTTCCCCGGGCTTGGTGTCTGTGTCTCATGGGGACCTCCCTGGACCCCCAAGACCAGAACCTCTTGGGCATGAAAGCAAACTCTGCCACGGACAACCGACTTCACACAGTTGCCGACTGGATGAAGATCGTAATGTTTTCTTTCAATAATATGCCTGTGAAACTCCTCCTTCCCCTGTTTCTTGGTAAGAACCTCTGATACTTCATAGCATCAGAGAGTGAATCTCTACTTTCCGTCCAGTAATAGGATCTCCTTCAAAAGAGTACTTAAGAGTTTTATAACACAGGCTCCCCAATGGGATGGTAGATGTAGTACCATTTACATGCTTGTTGATGGTGCTCTGAAAGCCTGCCCTTGCTCCCTGTTTCACTGTCTCTGTCTCTCTCTCTCTCTGTCTTTCTCCCCCTCAACACATAAACCCCCTCTTGCTCTTTCTTTCTCTCTCTATTTTTATTTCATTTAAATACATTCACTCACCCACCAACCAGTCGGATTCAATCTTAAATTTTCATACAGCTGTGGAAAATCAGGTTAAATATGAACATCTCAGCTGTAGACCTACTTTCAGAATCTGCTTAGAGCATTTGCTTTTCAAAACATAATATCCACGTGTAAAAATATTAGCCATTAAGCTGAATTATCAGTTACATGATCTGAGTTAGGCCAGTCCCACAGAACATCTATTTTAGTGTTATTTTTGCTTTCAAATTACTTCTATTTATTAACTGGTAAGATGTACTTTATTTTTATTAAAATATTTAATATACAATATTAAATCAGTTTCCGGTGTACAGCACTTACTCAACACGTGATCACAATGACATGTCCGGCAACCACCTGACACCTTACAAGGTCAACGCAACACAGCCTGTCTACTTTGGCCCCGCTGATTCTTCTGATCACGACATAGCTTCCATTTTACTGATCTTGTTAATGCAGTAAAACTTAATTGATAATAAAATCTGAAATTCTTCTGAATTAATGAACACAGCCGCCCATGGCTGTCCCCACTCAACAGGTGAGCAGCTACCTGCACAACATGATTCGTGTGCGGCCTTAAGAAAACAGCTGCCCCGAACTACCTCTTCCCGTTCGCCTATGAAATTTTCCCCGAAATTTCTCCTTTACTCTGGGCTGAGCCACTGTGCTCTCAAAAGGTCCTTGTTAAAATGCAAATGTATGTCATGATCCAAGACATATCAGGAATTTCTAATGCATTTTTTGGTAGCATTATGGAAACATTACCAGGACCCAAATGACATGCAATGGCAAATCAGAAACACTTTAATTGGCAAAAGTTTGAAAGTTTCAGAATTCTGTTTGAGAGGGCTTGTCTAACATTTAATATGGAATATATAATGAGGAACCAGATAGAGCCAGTAGGTCCCTTGAGAAAAAGGGACACCCAAAGGATAAGTTATAACGATGGTTTATCTCACTCACAATGTGTGTCTCACTCACAGCATGTTCAAACTCATAATAACTAACTGAATAACATCACTTGTACAGAAGTTATCTGGACGGCAGTATTTGCTTTTTAAGATCCATTAAAGTATCAAAATTCTAATTAAAGCATCAAAAACAGGAGCAGAGGCTTATGGAAGAATATTGCAACCCTCAGAGTAAGTCAGAAATTTTCAATTTTTCCCCCATTATAGGCACTGGGAGAGCAGTTAAATCCACATTCTCTCAACTCACCCATCTGTAAGATTACCATTCTGATTATTAAGCATTTCTAAGGCCTTCACAATGTCCAGAGCACTGGATTTAACTGCAAAAATACATCATTTGTAACTTCCAGGAGCCATATGAAGCTCGCCACCTACTTTTCGCAATGGCTTGGAGATTGAAATACTATTTTAAAGTGCCAAGAGCTACTCAGAAGAAATGTGCTGTATAATTACAAATATTATTATAGATGAACGGACATGTTCCATTAAACAATAGAACTTGTTGCTAAGGGAGTTTATGGTGTCCTCCCTGGAGAGCTTAGAAAAGAAAACAGCAACCAGAAATATGTCTCCGAGGATGGTTTCGGCAGTGTTAGGCCTCACACAAACTACAGGAGGAAAAAGCAAATGAACTTTCAGATTATACCAATATCAGTAGCATGTAAAGAACAAAGTTGAAAAGAGATGAATTAAGTAAGAAATTAAATCGAACAACTAAAGAACACAGGCTCCAACTGAGCTAGGAATTAGAAATGAAGAGCTAGTCGGCTTCAACAGATGAAGCCAGGTTCCATCTGCTGCCAGGTACCCTCTAAATGTTTTGTTTCTGAAACATTATGAATATATTTAAGGGCAAAACCTGCCATGTTAGGAAAAAGCATAAAGCTAAATTTCTCATCGCTGAGGCCTAGTGGGTTGATTAATCGGATGAAGTTACAAATAATAGTAGCCCCAACTATTCTAAAAATGAGGTATTCTGAATCGAAACTTTATAATCAATTCCTGAAAATAATTATTTTTCTAAATTTAGGACATTTTGATGGAACTATTTCTAAATTGCAGTCTTCCCTCCTTGAGCAAACCCAGTACAATAAACTTAATTTTCCTATGCTAATAGTAGATCTTTGGAAAATCTAGATTTTTATAAACTTTTCAATGACTCAAAGACCTCCAATATTATATTTATCTATGGATTGCTATCCAGATTTACTTAGAGCTAGGACCATTTGGAAAGAAACCAATGCAAATGCTCAACTGTATTAATGACGTATTTGACTGGAGTTTATTTGGAGTCATTTCTTTTTTTGTTCTTACAAAATCTTAATAAAAGATGAGTAACTGCATGACCTTCAGAGAAAAGATAACATGACTACCTGGTGGCAGAATTAATTATTGACTCAAAGGCTGTGAAATAGCCTTCAGCTGAGAGTTTCACAATCTTAGAAGCTCTTCCTTACTTGCTTTATCACCACAGTGAACTGATAGAAGTGCTTAAAATGGAGATTTCAGCCTTTTTTATCTCATGGCACATGTAAACTAAGCACTAAACTTTTGCGACACACCAAAAAATGTATTTTTTGCTGATCTGACCAAAAAATAGGTATAATTTTGATTCATTCACAGCAGATAGCTGCCATCTTTTTCTTTCTTTTTCTTTTTTTTTTTTTTTACAAACTAAGGGGAAAGAGATCAGTGCTCCTAACTAAATAGTCAGGTATTGATCACATGCTGTAAAAATTCCTGTGGCACACCAGTTGAAAATCACTGGTTTAAAACGTTATCTATGATTTCTGCATCACAAGCCCAGTGGACGAAGTCAATCCCCTTGTCATCTTCTCCTCAGCCCTCTGTCTGACTTGTATGAAAAAACAGAAGAGGCATGCTGAGGTAGAAAGAGCTTTGGTCCAGCATTCGAGAGACCTGGATTCTAAAGTTTTGTTGTGCAACCTTGATGTCAATTTTATTTATCTGGGTATCAACTTCTTATGTAAAAAAAATGAAAGTTGTAATAAATAATTACTTGTGACTTTCCATTGTAAAGATTTATGATTCTATGGCACACTGCATTTCATGCAATGTTAAAGGGAAACAAAGTCTTTCATTTATGAGTTTCTTTGCTTATGAGGCTCCCGTGTCACTTTGCAAATCCCTGTACTGAAGCCCTTATCATAATTTAAAACATCAAAATGTACGACTCAGAGGAAAACTGCACTGAATCTAGGCCAAAGACATCTTTTTGGTTTGGTCTACACATTAAAAAACAATAATCTAAAAAAAGGAAGAATTAACATGAAATCAAGACCTGGGCTTCTGTTGGAAGAGCTAAGCACTTTGAGCCCACAGATCTCATAGCACCAACCCACCAGAGCTAGGTAATTCTTGCCATCTTCATTTGTGACAGGTGATCAGTAATCTGTCGTCCAATCTATGACACTCTTTTGTGTTCTCTGCCTGGCCCAGTACACATTTTTATTTGTCAATGCAGGTTTACCTGCATGCCTCCTCCACTAAACTGTGGCCTTTCCTGGGAAAAGAAATCATTTTGACCCTCTGTGGTGGCAATGTTAGCTGCCTAACAAATGAGCACTCTATGCTTCTTTAAAAAGAGAACCCCAGTTTTATTCAGGGTACAATCTATCCTGATAAAATACCTTCCTATGTTACCTTGTATTTTTTGAAGTTCAAGCCAATGAGAAGAAAAAGCAGGTTGAATAGGTTAGTTTGTTCACTGTCTCTGTCTCTGTCTCTGTCTCTGTCTCTCTCTCACTCTCAACTCTCCCAAACATGAGCAATTTATACCTTGCATTTCCCTGATCTTCTTACTTGAAACTCTGACACAGCCCACATAGGTAGTAGCCATCTCACAACTCTGACCACAGAAGGCACTAAGATGATAATAGGAAAGGTGGAAGGAACTTGGTTCCTGATTGCACCCTTGAGCGTTGATCCAGCCTTTGACCGTCATCATGTTCTTTAGAAAAGTAAAGTCCTATCTGGTTGAAGTATCATAAGCAGGTGTTCTCTTTACTAATGCCGGTTGCATCCCTAACAACTATACCTTTATTGAATCCCAAGACCTGGTCCATAAAACATGTGTGGCTACTGATTCCTTTATAACAGAAATAATACAATAGAACAATAAAAATAAAACAATAAAACTGAACATATGCTTACTATTGCCAGGTGCTGTGCTAAAATGGTTTACATCATTTAATTCTCACAATTACCCTATAAGAGAGGTAACATTATCCCTAATATACAGATGAGGGATGGACAGGAAAAATATTTTTCCTCAGGTCAAACCATCTTTAGCGTGAATGGTGAATATCTTACCTATGTTTGAAACAAAGCCAAAGTCTTGTGTCTGAAAGTAGAAACATCTCATTCAACTGCATGGGCCCATGAAATAAGTTACCATTTCCAGTAACACTTAGCATTATGTTTATAAGTCCAAATATCAGCTGGGCCCTCACAATCTCCTAGCATTCTTACAATCTTTCCTAAATAGTTTGCTCTCTCGTTCTCGGAAAAAAAAAATTCACATTTTCTACTCTTTTTCTCAAACTATCAACATTACCCTCTGTCTCTGACTCTCCACTGAGGACACACAAGATTGCTTCAATCTCTTCTTAGATATTCTAGATTTCTGGCTTTTGAATTGATGAATTGCCCCATGATGCTCTAAGGTCAAACCCACAAATGGTGTTCAACATTTCTTCCCTGATTTGCAAACTGAAGATTTTTTTCTACTGGCCATATGCTCTCCACTCCTGTATTATCAATTCCCCCCCACCCCCCGCCGTCAGAAAGTAGGCATGCTCCATTCTTCTGTTATTAAAAATTTCCTTAATTCCAGTTACTGACCCAAAGTTCCTGGCTATTGCTTATTTTCTAGTAACTGATCCGAGGTTATTGGCTATTGATTATCTTCTAGTCACTGACCCAAAATTATTGACTATTGGTTTCTCTAGCTCCTTCATTTCATTGTATCTTCAATCCTCTTTATTTAACCTTTTATCCCCACCAAACTCCTGAAAATGTTCTGGTCAAGATCTAAAGTTCTGACTTGACAAATTCAAGGACCATTTCTTAGGTCTCAAAGTTCCTCAGCACAATTTGACACAGTTGAATCTTCCTCCTTATGAATCACCAAATTTACTAGGCTTCGGGAATGACACATTTTCCTAATCTTCTTTCTATTTTGGTAAAGTAGTCTTTACTAGCATTCTCTTCCTTCATCGACCTTGAAATATAGGAGTGTCCTAGAATTTAGTTTTGCCATTTTCCTCTTTTCTATTTCTTATGTCTCTAGATGACCTGATCTTAACCAATGGTATTAAATACATCCTTATATCGATAATTCTCAATTTGTATCTCAAACCCGAACTTTCCTTCTGAGACAGACTCTGTCTTTGACAACTGCATGAAGCATATCTAACTTAACTTGTCCAAAACCATATGTATCGACATTACCTAGAATTCAGTAATTTCAAGTTTATTAAAACATAGTTAGCTGTTTGTTCTGTCTTATTACCCTGGAATTTATTCTTTTAACACTCTGTAAGTCTCTACTTCCTCCTTCAATGTTCTCATCTTGCGTATATTCTTCTTAGGATTCGATTTACACACGTGCTTTTCCACTGTGGCCGCTAAGTTCGGCCCCTATTTCTGTACGGATCAATGTTCACATGATAGGAATTTGCACCATCACAGCCTAACTTGCGTGCTCTAAAATTACAATATGACTTTCCTCAGGTGAATACAAATCATTGTTTGGTATCCTTTTAATGTGACCTTTTTGATAGCAAAATAGTATCTTTAAAGAGTAGAAAAGAGTGGAACTCAGCTAGAACTTACACTAATTGTCCCCCTAGGCTCTATATACATTTATTCATACACCGAGTTACCTTAAATGTTAATGTGGAATTTTAAATGTCCTCCAGAGGCTTCCTCTGCTTTGTACTGTTACTTCATTCTAATTTTTCCCCATTTTTGCTTCATTCTAATTCTATTTATTCTTTGCAATGTCAGTTTGAGGCTCCTGAACATTTCTCATGTCCACTGCCTCATCTTCCTTCTGCTCAGCATGTATGTCGTCTTTAAACTTTGCTGTGAATGTTTGGCTTCTGCCCCTGCCTTTGAGAATTGATTTTATAGTAATTTCAAGCAAAATGGTGTGCTTATTTCTTCTGATTAATAAACCAACCAATCACCTTGTCTTTGTTTCTTGATTATTTCAAGAGGCTTCTCTCTTCAAGCCTGGTTACATAAAGACAAATATTCAAATACAGAAATACAGAGAATCTTTATAGAAAATTACTAAAGTTCCTCGCCTGAACAATAAATGGTAACACAGAAAGTGATGGAAACACTATTTTTTCCAGTCCCCAAAGTTGTTATATAACTTGTACTGTTCTAGATGCAAGGGGAGAAGCTAAATTATCACCTATGACGGGAATTCACTGCATTAGTGTCCTCTTGATTCTCTCGCAGAGAAACTTAGTTTAAAAAATAAGCGTACTTATTTCTTTGTTTTAATTAGTACATATTTCAAATCAAAGGGTTAATAGGAAATTCAGAAAGCAAAAAGTCACTTCTTTGTAATCATTTCAATCAACGTGTTCAGCACACAAAGGGATATCTTCATCTATTTTTTAAGATTATGTATTTATACACACAATAAAGTTTCAAATTCATTCTACTTATTTTTTAACAGAAAACTTAACAACTAATACAAATTGCTTAAATAAACTAATCCAAAAGATTAGAAGCATCAAAGTTAGAAGCATCAATTTTCTAATTTTACACTTATTTCTTTAGTAAGACAACAGAAGTATTCAATAAAAATATACTGAGCACTGCCACATGCACCCTGTGGCAGTGGGTAGGCAAGAATAAAGAGCATAAAAATGAATGGATGTCCATGTAGACACTGGATTCTGTCCTCAGGTTTTCAATTCTCACCTCATTTAGAAACGAGAGATATGCACAGCTAGCTTATCGAGTATTATAAGAAGAATATGAACACAGAAAAGTTTTTCCCCTCTCCCTTTCACTGTTTCATTTATAGAAGAACTGCAATCCTTACTGTATAATAGTAAAACAATATCATAATAATAGCAGTTAATATTTACTTACCTTATTTTCTATGCAACACGCATATATTGGTATTATTAAATCTAACCCTGAGAGAAAGCCTTGTTATCTATGCCTTTAACTTATTACACATCAATGTAAAGAATTAGAAGGAAAAGAGAGAAAAAGAATAGCATTAATATAAGTGCTACTCAAAAGAAATGTACTGTAAGAAACAAATTCAAGCCACGTATATATAATTTTAAATTTGCAAATAGTAATATTAACAAAATAGTTATAATCAGTTTATATCATTTATTACAAATAAGCAAGATATTATCTTTTAGAATGACTGAGATTATTTACATTGTTTTTTTCATATTATGTCTTCAAAACCTGGTGTGTCTTTTACATAAACAACACATCATAACTCAAGTTAGACACATTTCAAGTAGCCATCATGTGGTTAGTGGCTATTGTACTGCACCCTACAGTTCCACAGTGAGAAATGATTATAAAAATGACCTTGTGTTTCCCTCAGCAAAAGTTATATGTGGTTATATTATAATGCATATTATATGGCAGTATACATGTGAGTGTGATACATACATACATATATATATATATATATATATGCTCATAAATGCAAGTCACCTTCATCTATTTCTCAATCTAAAATAGTGCAGCAGTTAATTTTTTTAAGTTAGGAAAACCTGAAATCTAATCCATGCTTAAATAATGGCTGTGTTGAAGTTACTAAGATACAGTGCATTGGTGTTCATCACAATGTTAACGTTTCTTAATAAGATGCTTATAAGGGTTAGATTAACCACATGTGAATTTTGCTCTATGTGGTGAGAGTAGACCAGTGGTTTGCAAACGGGGCAGTTTACCTCCCCCCACACTCAGGGTATTTAGCAATGTCTGGAGACATCATCAACTGCCAAGATTGGAGGGGTGCTTACTGGCATCTAGTGTGGGCAAGACAGGGAACACTGCCAATATCCTACAGTGCCCTGGACTGGCCCTGATAACGGGATGTTCAGAACAAAGAATTATCTGGCCCAAAATGTCAGTAGTGCTATGTTTGAAATACCTTGATTTAGAGCCTTTGCACTGTGGAAGACAAAATTCTAATATTTTGCTATCATCTTCACCTGAAAGGTGAGAATACAAGTTTGGAGAATGTAGATAATTTGCCCCAAATCTCAATAGTTTTGGGCAGCAGAGGCAGGGTCAAATTCAGGTCTGCCTGGATCACACCTCGGGCCTTTCCCCTCGCTCCCGGAATAGCGCTGCCCGTGCTCCCTGGGTTAAAGGTTACGCTTTTTGTTTTCTTTTGCTTTGTTTGTAGCTTTCAGTCCTGCACAAACTTGTACTTTGGTAAAATCCAAAAGAAAAAAATTACTTTCAAAGTAAAATAAAAATAGAATTCAAAGTTTAATCCCCTCTATTTTTATTCATAGTCTCAATGAAACTATTAACCTGTTCAAAGGTTATAAAAGTTTTTCCATGTTTACTCTTAACTCTCAATTTCTGTAATTTCTATAATTGCTGGGCAGTACAAATTTCAGGGGCAGGAAAAGCTTCAGACCATAACTTGAGTGACACTGGAATAAAGCATATTGGAAATTATGCTTTTTTTTTACTTAAAGACAATTTTTAAAGGTTATTACATCAATTACACTTTTATTAATAAAATCTCAATTTTATTTTTAAGCAGTATTCTTAAATTAACTCCAAAAACTAGTTTTGTCCAAGAAAACAAAACAAGAAAAAGACTTCTATGTGTATCAATATAAGACATTCTTGTAAGATCTAAAATTAACAATTTTAATTAGTTCATTAATTTATTAATTAATTTATTTATTTATAGAGAGAGGGGAAGGTAGAGAGAAAGTGGGCGAAACATCAATGTGGGGTTCCCTCTCACGCACCCTCTATGGGGACCTGGCTCACACCCCAGGCATGTGCCCTGACTGGGAATTGAACTGGTCTCCATTTGGTTTGCAGGCTGGCACTCAATCCACTGAGCCACACCAGCCAGGGCTAAAATGTACAATTTTTAAAAGGGTGGTTCCTTTTCTAGAAATAAAAAGAGAAAGAAAGGGGGTATTTTTAAAATGTAACTTGCTTTAAAAATAGAACAGCTCTGGACAGTTTTTCCAAAGGAGAATCAATTACGTATAAGCAGGAAAGCGATGCTAATTTTTAATTACGTTGTAGACACTTTGCTCTTACATGTTATTCTACTTAACAACATTGAACCTCATTTAGCTGTAGTTGCAATGTTTCTTAGAGATTTATTGTGTACCCATTGATTTTACTGTCATGGAAGGAACATAGCCATTAATACCAGATAAGAGTCAATGAGAAGCTTCATGCAACATTCAGATTATTCCTGCAGAATTGACAAAGGCTCAGAATCATGTACTGGCACTGTCCAAAGCATTAAGTCAATATTACTTGGGCATATAAAGGTAATCTGGTTTTGTGAATATTTTCAAAGGTTAGATTTAGAAGACCATACTCTCTTTTGGACTGACTTATGTCCCTCAAAGTTCCAATCTTAAAGTCGTAAGCCCCTAAAACTCAGATGTGACTGTATCTACAGACAGGGCCTTAAAGATGTAATTAAGGTAAATTGAGGTCATGTGAGTGGGCTCTGATCCAGTATCACTGGTGTCCCTGTAAGAAGAAATTAGGACCCAGACATGCATATGCACAGAGGAAGGAAAGACATACAAGGAAGGACACAGAAAAGAAAAAAGAAAAGGTCACCTTGAAGCCAAGCAGAGTGGCCTCAGAGGAAACCTTCCCAGCTCCACAATCTTGAACTTCTAGCAGACAGAACTGTGAAAAAATAAATTTATGTCATTTAAACCCACCAGTCTGTAATATTCTCTATAGCAGCCTTAGCAACTAATACAATAATTTTTCAGTAAACAACAATGAAAAAATACCACTCAAGTTACTACTCTCTTTATATTAGGAAAATATTGACAACGGCTTAATACCTGGCCTTATGTATCATCGATCAAAACCACTAAAAGCACAGAGAAAATAATGAGAGGCAAATAAATGTTAATTAAATGCTAAGGATTCCTTAAAATATTAAATATATTTAAAGGTACATTTCAACATGAATTACTTCACTAATGATTCAAGTAATTCTCACTGGGAAACATTAAACCCAAAATAGCACTCAACAAATTCAAACAAAATATGTAAATAATGCGACAGGAATTCTGGCAAGGAAAAATTGGCCTGAGTAAAATCGTTCCGTGTAAAGAACTGAAGCAGTGCAATTTTATGAAATATCCAATGATAACAGACAAGGCTAAAATTGAATAATTTGTTGGATATGTTAAAATGATCTATCATCGATTTAATCTACTGATCTTTAAAACATTTTATTCTGCATACTTACAGTGATTGAGGGATTTTTTTTAATTGTTTTCAGAATTTAACTCTAGAGTTAAATTTGACAAAGCACTCTCTGAACAAAATATTCAGAAATAAGTTCTAATACAAAAGTATATTTTTACTGATGCAATATGTGAGGACTTAATCAATGAAATATTAGAAATAGCATTATTCACAGCTCAAAATTTTCCCCCCATTGAGTCAGAAGTAAGAGAAAACTAGCATATATTGGTTATGAAGAAAAGAAAAGACAGGAGACAGAGGAAGGGGAAGTTGTCCGCACTGATGACTCCATAGGCAAGACTAGTGTTTTCATTCATTGGATTTTCTGAATTAAATGTCCTTTTATTACAAATGGAGCAAAAATCCTAAATATTAGTATGAGTCTAATTCTCTCAGTAAAGCCAGAAAGAAAAATAGGTGTAATCTAATATAGCACCAGTATTTTAAGAAATGATTTTTCCTTTTAAGGAAGCTAGAATGATAAAACGTTAAATCAATTCACTCAAACATCACAACTTTTAATTTTACTGCCTACACTATTCCTGAATTCCTCTTCTTTAAGGCATTTTAATTGAGCCAATATCTATATATTATCCTGGCATTTTCTTAAAAACAGGAACTTGTTAATTCATCTAAACCAACAAGGAATATACTAATTTTACAACTCTCTTACTTCCCCCCAGGTTCGCTTTAAGCACTGCTAGATCAATATCATCAAATACCTTAAAAAATAGGACAATGGCAATCCTGCGGTCATTCTCAGCCATCTAAACTGCCATTGATTAGGTTATTTGCTTTAAATTTAGAAGACTGTAAGTTCACATACCAGGCTGGTTTTATGCAATAAAGCAATAGATATTTTGTTCCAACAAGACAAATTATTTGTTTCAATACAGCATCCTTTTGCAATGTTCATAAATAATGCCTTTTTCTTTCTTTCTTTCTTTCTTTCTTTCTTTCTTTCTTTCTTTCTTTTTTTTTTTTTTTTTAGCAAAGACAAGTATTCACATATCAAAAAAACCCAAACAGAAAGCATCTGTTTTAGGGTAAATTTTGTAAAAAGCATTTCTGATTCTAACTTTTCTCCCTAATTTATTTTTTTTATTTTTCCTGGATTATTATTAGGTTTGAATATTTCATTTCTGGAACCATATCAAAAGTGCATTAGCAAAAGTACTAGTTAAATTCTAAATACTCTTCCTAAGGCAATGAGGCACAATGTAAAACAATTAAAAGATTCATTTATAACTTTGAGTTTCTGCTCTGCTAAAGACTAGATAATACAACCATTGTAAAGTTATTTTAAAAGGTCTTCCAGGGGCTTTAAAGCCATTGTTAATTCCACGGTTTGGGAGTGAGCTTAAAAAATATGTATTTAAAAAACAAATCTCAACACTAGCTACAGGCTAGGCTGAGATTAGCTTCCTGAGTCACAACGCGAAACTCAAGCTGAGCTGACCTTTTCTTGCATTGTAGGTGGGCTTAGGCAACGAGAACCTTGAATCTTACTGTCTATGCTGATCCGGGACCCCCTATGAAACTTCCATTCTCTTTCCTTCTTTCTACTTCAAAAGAGTTCCCTTCTCTCTTTTTCCCTCTCTTTTTTTAAAAACAAAACTTATATTTTATATTTTTCCTGGCCGAAGCTAACCTATACCATGTGTATCCTACTCTATTTTGTCACCCATGCAAGGCTATTTCTTTAATCAATCCCTGTCTTACACATATCTAAAATTTCCATGTCTTCATGTTTTTATATTCATTTTCCCAGTTTTTTATTCATCCATTCATTGAATATTTTTGAGTACTTATTATGTGCTGAACAGCATCAGGCACTAGAGATACAGCAATGAATAGGACAGATATAGTTTCCGCTCCCACCAGTTTAACATACATGTGTGTGGAGGGAGCTATGGACAAATGTGGGACTTACAGTGGTAACACTATCACCTGGGAGGATGTTAGAAATGCGGAAGCTCTGGCCCTATCACAGGTTTCCTGAATCAGAATTGATCAGATCCCCCGGTGATGTGTGCGCACATATAACCTTGAGAAGAGCTATATAGAGGAAATTAAGAGCCTCAGTCAAAGTTTATAAACATTTGCATGACTCTATTACCTAAAATAAATATATTTTTACAACAAATTTGTGGTCCCATCAAACCAGATTTCTCAATTCAGATATTTTCTTCCATTTCCCCAGTTTATATTTCTATCAACTATATCTTCCACCACTTCTTGAAATACAATTTTTTTTGCGTCTCTTATTTTCCAAGTTTGTCTTAAATCTTGAATAATACTGTGAGTAGTAGTAACAATGATGCCAGTTGCTTTGGCTGAGCACGTAGTATGGGCCAAGTGCTCTTCTAAAAGCTATGCATTTATCAGCTTATTTAATACAAAACTGAGGCAGGTACCATTACAGACTTCACTTTACAGGCAAGAATCTGAGGCACAGAGAGGTGTGCGTGGCAATAACAACTCCATTACAAACCTTTCCAGGTTCTCTTAGTGGGATACAAGTCATTCCTCCCTGAATGTTCTAGGAGCATTTTCTGTGCCTCACCTAAGAAACCCCTTACTCCTAACTAATGGCTGTTTCCATTATTTCTCTCATTAGGATTCTGCTATACATTAATCTTCTCCAACTACACATATTCTTGGAGACCTAAGTATTTCACTTTACATATTGCCAAAGGATTTACAACATAGTAAGAAGTCAAATATAATTGTAGGATTGACTAATTTAACATTGGATACTATGTTTCCAAGCATCTCATATTATGTGCTAGAATTACAATAAAAGGTTTAGAATACAGGGTTTACTTTGCAATGCTATTGCAACAATGGCCTAGATAGTTCTTTAGAAATTGTTTAGTTTGTTTTCTCTTCTTTAAAATGAAATTTCATGTCAATATCAACCTGTTACTATCCTTTATTTTTTTCTCACCCACGACTGCTTTTTTAAAAATCGTTTTAACTCATCTCTAGGAAATTCAATTAAAATAAATCATAGCACACTTTGTGTGGTCTAGACAGCTGGGAGAATATGATGCAATAATTTACTATGGGGTGCAGCTTCAAAGAAACACACTCCAATAGATTACTATTCATGAAATTAATGAGAAGATAGAATCAGGGGCAGCACGCAGTGTGGCTTGAAGATGGGGAGTGATGACATCTAGTGATGATGTTTTTAGAAGAGGCATGAAGCAAAATCTGAACATTCGTGAGGGTATTGCTATACGTTTATTTAGAGGGAAGTCGTAGATGAAGTCATCAGGCGATGAAGATGCCCATGTTGGTAGAGACCAGATAATGAAGAGATCAAAGATTTGGGCCCACGTGGTTCAGCTTGTATTGCATAATCAGTTTCTAGGCCAGTTGTATATGTGTTTAATAAAATTTTTCATTTATATAAATTTATATAAATTCCAGCTGAAAATCTAGTGACAACTCGCTGAAATAAAGTTTAAGATAAAAGACATATATTTAAATAACTATTTTTATACTGTAATCAACATTTTACATTTTTTCTAAAACAGAGATAAGTTTTTTGGTTTTTTAATGAGTATGAATCAGCAGATGAAATTCCTAGAAGCTGTCCCGAACCATCACTGAGGCAATGACTTATTGTCAATGAACCCACGACTTATAGAACAGCCTGCCAACAAAGTAGTTAGATGATTTTTAATAGTTTTCACTTTTCCAGTTTGTTTTGTACAATAATCAAAATATAAGATTTCATATACAGAACTCATGGCAGACATGGAACAGACAATGTCTCTGTAATTTCTGTGATTTAATAAAAATAATTATTAAAATACTATAGTATTATATGAATCTTTTTATTATTTGATCACCTTCCAGGATTATAAACTCTTTCCTCCTTTACTTTTGCCTACTAAAATGGTATAAAAATATGAATGTATTGACTAAAATATATTTGTATAAGGGTAACATAACTAACAACTTGATCAATAACAGATGAATTACTCGTTATTATCAATTCCAAAGATGATTTTAAAAAATAATGCCCTTGAACAAGTATAACACATCTTTATACTTTAGTTTGTAACAAAATAGTTTATAAAATACTTGATATAAAGCTTGTGTAACACAGGTGGAAGCCTTAGTATCAACTTTTTGTTGCTGCCATTAACATTTAGGCATTAACGTTTGGATCAAGTATACCTTTGAGAAAGTTATTATTCTTTTTTGTATGCCCTGAATTATCTCATGTGTATCCATAGACATGGAAAAACAACAGTAAATGAGCCAAGTGTAATGAAAAGAGTCATGAGATATTAATTCAAAAAATGAACTTCATCCCAGGAAAATGAAAGAACTGGCCATTTACCAATGAAAAATACAATAATAAAATGTAAAGCATAATAATGTCACATGTCAAAGTTTGAAAAACTATATACAATATACATTTTTATATATTTGGATAGCTATCCAAACATGGAGTGACAATCCAGTGAAATAAAAAATATCAAAACCAAAAGAAGGCCATACTTTCTGATTAAACTGCTTTGAATCTATAAACATTTAGTGTATTTTAGAAAGTAAACTTTTAAATCTGTACATATATAAAGAAGACACGAATTTTGAATTGCTCTAGTTTTATCTACCTATTTTATTTGGAATATATATAATAACAATTCACACTGATATAAATAATGGTATAATTTTTACATTAAATTGAGTTCTCAATATAAAGTGTGAAGTTTTGGATGCAACTCATCTAATATTATATTATATCCTTTGTTTAGCATTTCTTCTTGGCTAACAATGTGTTTTTACAGTAATGATTGCATCTAAACCTTAATTACTAAATTTTATCATCTATAGTTTATGTGTTTAGGGAAAACGTTCCACTAAAGATCAGTCTTAAGCTCCATCTAGACTATCAGTTAGTTACTATATGTCAAGGCTCAAAGTTCTTTTGATATTCGGTCAATACAAATTTATTCAAGATTATTGAAATCTTTAAAATAACCCTGTGGTAAGCTTATTTTCTTTGTAGTAGAGTTCACTGAAATTTAGTAGGAATGTAAACAATCCTCTTCACATGTTTTAGATTTACTAACAACAAAAATATATATTTTGTTTTTCTACACTTTGTAACATTTCTACTTTTTTCTTTTTTTTTTCATTGTTGCTCAAGTACAGTTGTCTCCATTTTCCCCTACCACACTCTCCCCCACCCTACCCACTCCCACCTCCCACCTCCCACCGTCAATCCTACCCCGCTTTGGCTTTGTCCGTGGGTCCTTTATAGATGTTACTTGACGACATTTCCCCTTCATTCCCCCGTTATCCCACCTGTCCTTCCCCTCTGGTTACTGTCAGTTTGTTCTTTATTTCAATGTCTCTGGTTCTATTTGCTGGCTTGTTTTTTTCTGTTCATTAGGTTCTACTTTTCTCTTCAAAGGACAGGCATAAAACTGGAAATTCTTGTTTATGAGAACTCAGCCCGGAACCTTTCACTCTCTTGCCCCACGTACACTAGCCCTTCTCTGGTGGCTCTAAGGCAAGCGGTCCCGCATCCTCCCCCTTCCCCAAGTAAAGCTGCAGCTTAACAGATAGGTTTATTGTTTGAGCTAATGGTACTCATGACAAAATAAGGCAAGGATAATGGGAGAAAGGTTGAAAGGAGGAATTCTAGATGTAATCTGGAACAGTGAGAATCAGAATATGTGTTAGGTGGTAATTTAAGAAAATTCTACAAATGCAGGCGTCAACCCACATTTTTGCATCAGGGTCAGCACATTTTCTGTAAAGGACCAGGTGGTATATATTTCAGGACTGTATAATTATGTATCTGAACCCCTGCTTCCCCAATGATAGTGAAAAAAATACATATTTGGCATTAAACATTCTATTAGTACTTAAACAGAAGCCATGGTGTCTAAAGAACTTTTTTTTTTGCTCCAAGACTGCAATTAACTAGGGGAAAGAAAAGAGCAATTCTCAACAATAAACAATGTCATTATAGTATAGCTTACATGTAAGCTTACTTATAGCTTACAAGACTCTGTTAAGCACAGTGTCGGGTAGTACAGAGCTCAGTTTAATGGACGGAGGTAGAGGTAGAAAAAATCAGAGCGAAGAAGTCAGAGAGGCCCGGATCCTATCCCTGGCTGCCACTCGGATTCCAATGCAGCGTGAAGAGAGTTACTAGGCCTGTGGGATATTAAGAGTCCAGAATAAACTTCACACTCATGGGAAGGGCAGGATATTATAACTACTAAGAAGATGGACTTTAGAGCAAGAAATGCCTGGGCCCAAGGCATAGCTCTGATACTATCCACGTGTGACTGTGGACAAATTACTCAGACTCTTTCTCCTTAGTATTCTCATCTGTGAAATGTGAATACTTACACCTCATTATGTGACAGGATTACAGCAAGGGTAAAAGATGCCAATATTTATCAACCCTCAGAATAGTGCTTGGCTCTAACTGTTTGCAATTATTATCATTATTATTATTATTATTATTATTGTTATTAAACTATACAGATGCTAATTTGCTTTAAGCCATAGAAACACTTGTATGACTCTGGGAAGCTTAACCTAATTTGCCTGTGTCTGAAGGCTAAATGAAGTAGGAAGCAAACAAATATAAAAAACAAAAAATAAACAAGAAAACAATTGATTTACTGTGTTTTTAACTGCATCTGATACAAAATCAAGAAAAAGCTTAAACCCAAAATATTTTTGAAAGAAGAAACTCAGAGGAAACCACTGGTCAGCACAAAAACAGCATCGTGAAGATACCCACGTCTTCCTTACTGCTCTGGGCGCGTGCAAACAAGATTTCCTTGTTTGCTTGTTATTTTAATTAATTTTTCGCGAGTAAGAAATCATTCATGTGATGATCATTAATGAAAAATGTCTATATTCTTTCTGTCTTTTTCTCCATTTGAGAGAAAGAGTTGAGAGCAAAGGAGGATAAAAGGAAGGTGGGAGACTATCAGAGAAAGAACAGAACTTTGGGGGCATGGTGAGACAGGCCAACATACTGATGCTCTGTTTTCCTCTAACCTCCCTGTCAGGAAGAATAATTTCCTAACCACTACTAACCAACAAATGCAGCATGTAAATGCCCCACAATCCCTTACAGGAGAGTTCCTTACAAAAGAACCTGCTGGTTTTGCAATTCTAATATTAACAAAAGTAAATATCACATGATAGGAGTTATTTACAAGAAGCAAAATATCATATTTGTATTAATATAATTTTACCACCTGTAGAATTCATACACCCACAGTTACATACTACACAGAAATAATTCCATCATCATTATAATGAGGAATTAATGATAATATATTATAATAAAGTTAATATTTAGTTAGAATATTAAAGCATATGCATAGTGATAACTATGCCTCATGAAATAAGAATTTTTCTTTCTCTACTAAAAACAATTAAAACCCTCTCAGAAAAAGCAGGAAGATTCCTTTATATTTCTTAAAAGATAAAATATTTGATTCTGGGATTCCAGAAATATATAAATTTCCTTTCTTGTACCAACTGATTGCATATGACTTCTCCAAGGGACAATGACCAACTTATCACAGAACTCCTTGGTCTATTTAGAAAAAGATACAAGTAAAATCAATGTTTTGGGGTTTGTTTATTTTTCTATTTATGATGATTCTCTTTCTATTTTTCTTTCCTTTTTTTTTTTTTTTGGACTATTTGCATCACTTCATCCTCAAGGAGCTAAGGTAATGACCATCAACTAGTATAATAATATTTTGATACTTTAAAAACATTTCAATACTTAAAAACTATCCACGACCCATAAGAATAGAAACAGGCTAAATATATGCCCTGCTATACAGAGATGAACCCCAAATGAATAGCATTTTAGCAATTGCATTTTATACAAGGCTAAGATGTTAGGTTTATTAGGCACCTCAATATATCATTTGTGATTTGATGAATTACATAACAATTTCACCAAATCCAATCCAACCCCATAAAAGTAATATATTGCCATCACAACATGCTGCTTTCAAATTTTATCGTTTAGCATGTTCAAAATTCTATAGGATCTCCTGCTTTCTTTGTCCATCTTGTTTGACAACCTATTTTGCTTTTCCTATCTTTCTCACAAATGGTGGCATCGCACCTCAAGAGGATGACTCTAGCCACTCCCTTAACTCAGTCAGCTTTAACTACAGAATGAAGAAGAGCGAGCCCTGATCCTTGGCCCTTGAAGAGTATCTCACCGTCAAGTGAGAATCTGCTGCAGCCGCACTACCCCAATGCAGAAGCTTAATCCAATCTTGGTACTGAAGTTTGGGTGAAAGGATCTTGTAACGGGCACCATAGAGAAATAATTTTTCCCTTATTTTTCTAACTTAAGTGTAGTATAATCTCATATTTTCTTTTTCTGTTAAAATAATTAGCATGAATCTAAACACAATCACAGTTTTTGCCTATTTTTATTTGAAAAAAATATGCCAGGAAGTACTTATATTATAACACTAGCTCTGCAGAACCTATTTCCTCTCCATGTCAAATGTCATGAATATTTATGGACCCAGCAGCAGAAGCAGTAAAATAAAATAAATTGCCTTGAGCCAAACAGTGATCTTTTCCAGTTCAGTCAACCGTCTGCCACTTGACCAAGACCTCCCTCAAATGAACTTACACATTAAACTACTCACTGAAAAATTGATTTCCCAAATATTTTCCAATTACAAAATCATGTGGAGTTTTGTGGAAGCATTCTGCAAAACAATCAGTATTGGTAAGACTTAATTCTGATACAAGTTTTTAAAATCAAGTGTTTTTTTTTGTCTGTTGGTTCTCAGGCCCTCAGACCCCTTTACACTGAAAATTTTGCCTCCCTTTTTGTAAAAGGAATATGCCTCCTTCTTTTGGCCATGTGACTTATGGGCTCTTCCTGTGGGAAGTGTGCAATGCATGGCTGCATTGTCAGGTGTGGCCCTTGACTTTACTCGCCAATAAAACGTGGGCAGAAGTGATGCAAGTCCATTCCGGGGGGAAGTTTTACTAGCCATTTTGTATTCCTGCTGATTCTGTTGCTCACTCCCTCTGCCGTGAGAATTGCATATCTCTAATAGGGCCTGTTTTTCCTCTCAAGTTCCAGAAAGGAGAGATATGAAACTAGGATCCGTGAAAGTCACATCTACGAACACACAATATGAATGAGAAAGAACACCAGTATATTTATAAGCTATGGAGATTTGTAAATGAAGCCTAACCCAATAAAGGTGGTGATGAAAATGGGATACTTTCATAAGACAAGCCCAAACAAAGTGACACGGGCTCCCGGCACAAGGCGGGACATAAAACCAAAACTGTTACTGAAAGTTGGAACCAGCCACACCATGTTACAAAGACGCAAAATAGTTTGTGAAACTCTCACCTGTGATGATTATGGCAAGTAACGTGGTGAAGGAGTTTCTATTATAAAGAGGTTGGAATAAGAAATGTTACCAATGAGACTTAATTGCTATCAGCTATATTTGACAAGCTGCTACAACAGAGGGGTTGGCTTAGAAAAGAGTTGGCTGGTTTATAAGAAGGGGAAAAGTGGAGGATCCAGAAATTTCGGGCTTGGAGAGTGAGCGATATAAAAGATAAATTAAGTTTCTGTTACAGAACAAAGACCAAATCCAGGATGTGGTTGCCAGTGACTTTATTAAAAACAGAAAAAAAAATGGCATGCTTAATTCATCCCTAAAATTCTTTTAGATTTGTCAGGGAAAATATACTGATGGTATATCACTACCCTTAAAGACTTATAAGCTCAAATGACCTGTATCTTAGTTTAGAGAGAAAAGCATGATATGTATATATATTTTATATATGTGTATATATATGGTATATATACATATGTATTTGTGTATATATATGTATAGATATGTGTGTGTGTGTGTGTGTGTGTGTGTGTGTGTGTGTATCAAGCTGTTAGGACAATTAGCCTGACTGGAATCAAATTTCTGAGTAAGTGACGCTTCCAAAAAAGCTACCAGCCTGAATTAAAAGACATTAGAACCCTTCGAGATGTAAAATGACCTTGGACTGCCAAGTTTACATGGTAGAATAAAAACTTTAAAAAAACAAAAACAAAAACAAACAAAATAACCTCTCAGGCTCTAAATGATAACCTTTAGTGTAGTACTAACCACCCTTTAGTCCTAAAGAAAGGACTCTCAGAGGGTGGAATGAAGGTCAAGAACCAAGAGGAGGGGGCAGTTATTCTCAGGGACTACAGCTAAGGCCTAATCAAGAAATACTCCCCACTCCCAAGATTATGGGCTGCCACGAGAGCAAGATTTTATAATTTTTATAGGCAAGTAACTGCTATCTGCCTCCAGTTATTCCTGTTTCTGAATGGGAGTAACCATTGCTGCGTTTTTTTCTCTGTTTTATCAATGGTATCAAGATGTATGATAGAATCTTGTTTTATTTTCCTTTTAGAATTTTAGGATTTTTATTGTATTTTATTGTTTATGCTATTACAGTTGTCTCCACCGTTTCCCCTTTTGGCCATCTCCTCCCAGTTGCCCCTCCTCCGGCAATCCCAATTCGTTGTTCATGTCCGTGGGGCATGCATATATGTTCTCAAGACGTAGCTGAAGTAGCATCTGTTGCTACTTCAATGGTCTTTAGCCCATTGTTGAGATTAAATGGGGTCTTTAGGCTCTCTTCCCTGTGGAAGAGTTCGGCATGTACTTTGCATGAAGAGAGAGGACACAAATATATTTGTGACCATGAAAGGACAAGTATATTTGGTACGTGGAGTTACTGCTTCCAAATATGCTCTTCTGTTGAGCTAGGAGAGGAGGTTACAGGTTTTCCATGTCATGTTAATTTTAGTGTCTTCCTTTAGGGAGGATGGAACTCACCAGCCACAAAATCTTCTGAGGCTGGTAGCTTTTGTGGAAGTACAACTTACTCAGAAACCTTGCCAGCTTCATATGCATTTGATTCCAATTAGGCTAATTGTCCTAATAGCTTGATGGATATTTTTTTTGTTTGAGTTAATGGGAGATAAAGTAGAAACATGTTACAGAGACAACTGAGTACGTGATAAAGTTTTGCCCTTGCCATGGAAAACATGAGTCTTAGGAGTTTCCCAAGAAGGTTAGTGAACATTTATTTTCATGAAATAAGGAGAATAGAATGGATCAGTAGAAACTGAAATGGCATATCAGTTTGTATATTTTTGCTTTAATCAAACAATGCCAATAGATGTTAATATTCATATAATCAAATGCTCAAGGTGTCTAAAAGAGTATGTAATAGAGATAATCTGTAGAGATCATAAATATATAAAGCCTTCTGGGTAAGTGTTCTGCTATGATCTTGAAAAATTAATATGAAAATTCCACAATTTCTCAAGTAATTTTCCCAGTGTTTTGTGATCTATGTCATTTTTCTTTATATGTAGCTAAAATCTCGTTCCTTTAATTTAGATTCCTTCCTTTTCATTAGGTTTCTGTGGCCATGCACCAACATGGCAAGTAGCATTCAATAAACCCACATATAGTGATACTCCTTAACTGAACGAATGGCCCAAATCTACAATGCACTCACTTCAGTCACTACTGATATATGACCCATGTTCCAGGTGTCTATCTTATTTTATATGAATCTTAGAAACCCTGATTCCTGTCTTCTTCCTCATTTGCATTACCAGCAAACAGAGTCTAACACAGCCTAAAGCAGGAAAAAAAGCTGTTACAGTCTGAATTGTGTCCTCCAAAACATGTTGAGGCCTGAACCCCCAACCTCAGAATGTGACTGTATTTGGAGGTAGGGCCCTTAAAGACGCGATTAAGTTCAAATGAGGTTGTTGACTGGTGTGGGGAGGGGGTAGGCTGGCGGAAGGGCACCCTAATCAAATTTGTCTGGTATCCCAATAACAAGAGGAAATTTGGATATATAAACAAACACTAGAGGTGTGCAAACACAAAGGGAAGACCCTGTGAGGACATGGCCCAAAGGTGGCTATCTGCAAGCCATGGAGGGGGGCCTCAGAAAAGACTCTCCAACACTTTGACCATGGACTTCCACCCCCTGGAACTAGGAAAACATAAATTTTGTTTTGTATGCCATCCAGTGCAAAATATTTTGTTATGGAAGCCCTAATGATTAAGAAAGTGTGCATAAATCAATAAATAATGTATATTATTTGATAAATATGTAATGCAATACTTTTAATATATAAATTAAGCAAAAGAAAATGTAAAACATTCAACTTAAGCTTCTCTATATAAATATACTTCTCATTTCCCTGAATTCCTATACATCCTCTTTAATTCACTGCAAGTTCAGAAAACGGGTATGTTATAGTCTCAAACTGAATTTGATAACTAAAAGTGGTTATCTATATTGCTAATTTAATTTCAAAGTTATATATTCAAGATCTTTGTGCTACAGTGACATTTCCCAATAATGTTCTAAAAATAATGAATTTTCTCTGCGAAGTGATTCCAATCATTTGACTTTTTTCTTTATGCACATGACAAATTTAATGCAAACATAATGTATGCCACAAACACATCTAAATGTCATATCACAGCATATGAGGTCTTATTGCTATAGATCAACTAGAAATGTATGAAAATTCAAATCAAGCATAAACTGTAAATCATTCTGTACTTTTCCATTGCTGGTACTATTAAGTGTTTGAGCACTTAAATACGCCTACCTAACCAGTCTGTCAGTTCTTCAACAATTACTTCTTATATCACCTACAGCAACATCAGAAACAACAACACCCAAAGTGCTCTACAGTCTTTTTGGAAAGAATAATAACTCTGATAACTTATGGAGTGAGTCTCCGAGGAATATATATATTAATCAAACAGTGATCTCTGTTTCTACCTCAGAGTTGAGCATTTTTGTCTCAGGGTGTTTGATGGTTTTCACAACCATCTGTGAAAGAAATAATTAGTTTTGATTTTTTCAATGCAACACATTAGGGTATTGAGAGGAGGTAAATTCAATTTGTGAACTAGTCTGAAATTTCTGTAACTATTGGTGGTGAGTGAACATTACTCTAGATTTTTAATGGGCTTCAGTAAAATTTAATGTATGCTTAAATGTCAGGGAAGAACATGGCGCAGTGGTTAAGAGATGAAACCCTGGGAGCAGGCTGCTCGCATTCGAACCCCAGCTTTGCCACTTACTGGCCTATAAATTGAAACAAGTTATTTTACAACTTCGTGCTTCTGTTTTCTCCATGGTAAAATGGGACTAAAAATAATACCATCTCACATGGATATTAGGAGTATTAGATGCACTACCTTTGTAAAAGCATACTGAAAAAAAATGTGGTACACGGTATATTCTATCAAAGTATTTGTTAAATAATAAGCAAATAATTAAATACTGTATTTTCTACAAAAGTTCTACCACATAAAAAAAGCATTGTTTCCCTGTTTAAGTTTTCGACCTACACAATTTAATGCCACATTTGTAAATCTGAAATATGTGTGACTACAAAATTACAAGGTCAAATTTTACTTTTATAAAGGCACTGATAATTTCTTTTAAAGTTAGAAATGATAAAAATACGGAGAAGTCACAAAGAGACATAATTCCCTAAATTATTGAATTGCATTCCCTGTTGAACAGACCAGTATCACTGCATTTGATTTCACTTAGATTTGCCAAAAAGACATCTAACCATATCAAGTGTTTCATTTTTCTATCTTTACTGATTTTAACACAAAAAGTAATGAATAACTTGATCATGGAGAAGCATCTACAAATGTGTGAGAATTCTGCTGTCTTCATCAGAATTTTGCCTCCAGAGGCAAGCCTGTCTACAGTTAATCTTTCCTATTTCTTTGGTTTTCTGATCAAAGTTTGTTCTGGCTCTTTCAGTAAATGCATCGGTCATTCTGCTTTGATGAAAACCGGTTCACGGACAAATCGAATGTATCCTTCTCTCATCTTATTCTGTTCTATGAGGAGTCACACAAAAATGGAATCTAGTTTCTGGGATATCAAAGAATCACCAAGTTAAAGGAGAAATTGAGCTCTAAGGGAATAACTTATTGGAAAAAAAAGTAAAGTCCAAGGAGGAAAAATAACCTTTAATAATTGCTTTGTTATCATTTAATTTATTCTTTTTAGCTTACTCTGGCCCTTCTTCTTAAAGGCCTCTATGACAAACTGCTTTTACACTAATGTTGAAGCTCCGTAAGTATACGTGTTTGAGTGCGTGATTGGGAATATATATACTACCATAACAAATGAAGCATATAAAAACAATTTTTAAACACATCGGTTTCCATCTTGTCTTAATTATAGATTAGATTAATATATGAAAATAATGCAATCCCAATTTTTTCCCCTGTTCAGTATAAATTCAAGGACACCACATTAAAATTAATCTGCTTAATATTACAAATAAAGACTATTTAATGCTTACGAAGTCACAACATTTTATGGCATCTATTAAAGCTGCACATATTTTGCTTAATTCTACCAAAAATATATGTTTGAAATTTTGGCCTAACATACTTGTATAGTTCCCCCATATAATTCAAAACTACAAAAATTTTACACATACTAAGCATGTCTTTGACAGGAGGCTTATGACCTTGAAAGGCACTTTATTGCAGCTAATGAGCGATTCCAAGGGTATTACACGTTCTACATGAAGACCCACATGACTGACCCCTCAGTACAATTCATGGGTCCTAGATCTGTTTTCTACTGTCATGCAGGAAATACGAAGGGACTTTTTTTTATGTGGCAGACCTTTAAGCACTAAGTATGCTATTTTGCCTCCTAATTGCACTTTTCCAGAAGGAATATCAGATAACAGTAAAGCATAGACACAGGCTTTCATCAGTGAGAAAGAGTCAGAGAGGGTCAGTTTGATGGGCTCTCTGTGTCCAATTTGGATCCTTAGGGAAGATCTCAACCCTGAGCCACATTGATTTAATTAAAATATTCTAAAATATTAGCTAAGTGAACACCTATTTAAAGTTCTTCAAATTCACATTTAAGGCCCTTTAAACATGTTCTCAGTCTTCAGATCCCTGCATCTCTGCTGTGCTGCCTGATTACTGTTGGGAACAACACACGTATGATATTCTAAAATACTCATTCCTACATCTGCACTGCTGGCCAAGCAGTTCTTTCCCACTGACTATTGGCAGCACAACGTTATTTCTTTTATGAAGTTCTATTTTATGAATTTTCTCTGCAATTTGGCCTGAAAAATGGGATTCTGGGAAGTTCTAAAGGGTCTAATAACCAGGATTCTCTGGAATTTATCAGGAAGGGAAATGATATAAAATCAAATGCAAGAATTTGTGTTATTGTCCTCTTCAAAAATAATAGCATGTTCTGAGGTTCATTGTTTTTCACCAGGCAGAGTGATTAAATCTTGCAAATAGAGGACACATGGGAATCATAAATGCAGTAAACTTTTGAAACCAAACCATCCCAGGTACCTATAAACTTAAATTTTAGCATTCAGTTTAAAATACTGAATGACCAACATGCTCCTCCTTAACCCCCCAAATAGTTATGCAACTACGGTACACTGAAGATCCACTGTGACTAGCGGAAGCAATTGACAAAGACAATCACCTTTACAAACACCTGGGGTCTATTTACGCTATACTGTTCAATAGATGAATATAGGCAGTAAAGCATTTCAAAGCTAACCTTTCAGGAGAAGTCAAATACCTTTAAAAATCATATTTGGTTTTAATTAATCTTTTTGAAAGCACGGATTAATGAATTGTCTAAGTATTTGCTATCAATTTAATGTTTAATTTAAAATAATTTATTTTTGTTTTATATATATATGCAAATGTTTTATTTATTATCTTCTACAGAATTTGCGGAATGTCTAGTTTCAAGAATCTCCTATGCTTTATCAAGAGGATATCAAGAACAAATCAACATGTAATTGACCAAATTATGTATATAAGCAATGGCTTAGCCTCCCTCGGAGGAGACAGAGCTTTGGATGTGAACCCGTTTCCTTTTCGTGCCACAAATAAATAAAACTGCCTTGTGACAACCATGTCTTGTTCTTGACTAAAACACACCAAATGGTGAACCTTTGAGTTCTATAACAATATTTTAAAAGAGAGAGGCACACAGAGAGAGCAAAATCATATAACTTTTCTTATACTGTATTGTTATAATAGTTACATTTTATTATGCTATCACTGTTAATGTTTTACTGTACCAAACTAACAAATTATATCATAGATATGGATATACAGGAAAAAATATAGTATCTATAGGGTTCAGCACTATCCATGGTTTCAGGTATCCATTGGGGGTCTTGGATTGTATCCTCCATGGAGTCTCTACATTATTTAATTTATAGATGAATTAAAGTTAACTTCTATCGAACAGAACTATATAATAACACAAGGAGAAAGAAAGGTGGAAAATTAAGCATTTATATAGACAGACAGACAGAGGAATGGAGGAATAGGTAGGTAGGTAGGTAGGTGGTTGGGTGGATAGATGATTAGATAGATAGATAGATAGATAGATAGATATAGATAGATAGATAGATAGATAGATAGATAGATAGATGATAGATAGATAGACAGATAATACACCGCGCCACATTCCTTATTTCTGCAATTGATTAGAAGTTCATAGATGGTATCGAGGCTACTTTTTCCAATATGTATTTTGCGTTCACTTGCTCTCAGCTAGTGGCTCAGTCAGTCAATGTTATTTACCTGAAAGGGTAACCAAAACTGAATTTTCTAAGGAAGTACATTATGACTTTACATTTATTGTGATGCTGTTACTAGCCATTAACTTTTACAAAGGACATGGCAGTTCTCCCAGGTACCTCAGAGGATCCTCTGGATTTATCTGTAATTTTTCTTCCCAGGCTAGGTTAATAAAAAGACTATTTCCCCTTGATAATCAAAATCAATTACCCAGCTGACACAATGATCTTTTTCTTCCTTTTAATTCCAGTACCAGGAAGTCTGAAATAACCAGGCAGAAGTTTTAGTGGCTAATTAAATGGAACTGTGCTGTGTCTTCGCGTAAGGCGGTATAAACTACCACATCCCAGGGTTATGGAGGTTGGAAAACGAACAGAATAATGAACTCAGCTACTTTCAAGTTTTTAATATTGGTAGCAGTCTTTACATTTTATCAGGGGTGCAGTGTTGATTTTGGCTTACTATTTTGATATAAAAAGAGGCACTCCAGATGTTTCCACTTGAATGCTTATACCATCCCATAAGTCATAGAGCCAATCAATGTAGATAGGCACTGTCAGGTGCTAATTATATTTCTTCTAACCACACATCAGAAATTGAGGTATAACCACAAAATACGAGTATATGTATACAGCAATTGGACCAAACTCCATTTACCACCTGCCCCCACCCCTCAATCGGTAAATCACCATTTTAAACAATTCAACCAAGAATCAGTTATAAGTTCAGAACCAGTGTCAATAGCTTATTGTCCCGTAGATGTGGCTCTTCCCTGGACACAATTACACTAATTACAGATCTCTTTGAAAGAAACCTACCTGGAAGATTTATAGAATGTTTGAGCGACATAATTCTAGACTCCTGCCTTTAGGTTATTCAAACTGCCCTTTTCCAAACGGCCTGCAAGAAAATCTCAAGAATCTCTGACTCGTTGATAATGAGTCTAGTTAGATATCTTTGCACAAAGAAATTGCTTAGACATTTATTTTTTTCATGTCACATTTCTTTTGGTGTTAGGCACCAATGATAAATTAGCCACAGCCAAGGATCCCTGTGGATAAGGTCAACCTGGCTCTGAAATCTATTTGCATAACTACACCCACTTTGTAACACTTAAGGCTTGTTGCCAGGTGGGTGTGATTACTCAAGTACATTTCAGAGCCACAGTGACAGCAACCTCTGCCACCTCAAAGTCTGTCCCCTCCATTAAAATCATAAAGCCCATTTCAAGGCCCAAGCTGCTGACTGTACCTTTGGTTTACTGAGGAGAGGACTACAGCCCTTCTCAATGGCGCCCTCACTGGAGAATGTAATCCCCATCATGCTTTGTCCTCTGGGAAAAAACGAGTGGGTTGCACATGCAAAATTTATTCAAGTATTCTTATTTCTGTAACTCTTTAGGTTCCTCCTGTGCTATATTCAAAGAGTCTTTGTCATTACAACTTCATTTAATAAGTAAGAAGATTAATTCTGGCTAGTCTATAAAAACAATTTTATAAAGTTATTTCAGGTAACTCACAGAGTCTCCAGAAGAGTGGAGACCCATTCTGTGATTAAACAGTCAGAAGTGCCCAAACGATAGGGCCGCCAAATTTAGCAAATGAAAATACACGGCACCAGCTAAAATAGAACTTCAGATAAACAACAGATAACTTCTTTAGTCAAAGTAACAATATTTGGGGGCATACTTATAGTAGGAAATTATTACTTACCGGAAATTCAAATTTAACTGGGCATCCTGTATTTTATCTAGCAGACCAACCAACCAGATGAGAGATATGCTAGTAATAATAACATGTCACTGCTTCTAGGCACCCAAAATGACAAAGTGGAGGCCAAAAACCTGTACTACTGTGTTCCTTAGAGAACTAGGCGGATTTTCCAGCGCATTTTTTAGACTTATTCTCTCATTCTGCTCAACGTCGAGCCTGTTTTGTTAGTTCGTGCAATGTTAAAACCTACCTCACGTGTGTGAACCCCAGTTTCTCAGGAGCCTGGCAAGGCAAGCTTTCGGTTTTTCTCTTGGGAAGACAAGATTCACAAACTGGGCAATTAACAGAAATAGAATACGCAAAGGCAGTGGTGCAGCTAAACAAGTGAGTAACCACTGCACTCCCACCTGAGTTGGAACTGTGAGTCTGGGTCCATTAGTCCGTTAGATTCAGTAAGGGTGTGATATTTAGCACACGAATATTTTAAATTTAAACAAGTAATTTATATTAAGATAATAATTAAAATATTGCATTGCTAACTCTTCCACATTGGCAAATTATTCAGCATTTGTGAACTGTCAGTTTTATCCATTTTAGATTATCAAATGAAGAAATATTATACTAAGTTGCTGGAAACAATTTCCTAATAAAGAACCAATTAAGCCTTTAAATGTGCTATTTTCTTCCAAATGTTCAAACTTCTTTTCTAAATGGTTTTATTTTTAGATAAAAAGAATAAATTATATAATTATGGGAAACTCTCGGGCTCTTCCATTTTATCTTTTATAGCGCATGAACGACAGTATTGTGTACATAGAGCTTTTCAAAGCAAGCCCAGAGGGGCTGCCATCCCAAGACTTGGGTCATGAGTCCCCGGCTCACTGTGGCGTTACACTGAAATGTTGTTACTCAGGCAATTAATGCCTATAGTATCTTATACTCAAAGTGGTTTTGCTTAGGGACGAAAATAAAATACCTTCTAATTATTCCCAAATCAAAAGCAGGCTGCATGGTGGTCTGAGAGAGACACAATTTTGGTTTAAAAAATAACTAGATGTTATGAACATTAGAAAGTATCTCAGGATCCAACTACACTTTACGTAGAGAGGAATATAAAGTATTAGGAAAATGTGGAAAACAAGAGTGCCAATTCAAGGTGGAAATGTATTCACCAGATAAACTGTCAGAAAATTAAAATATTACTGAAACCAAATCTTTTTTTTATGTGTGAGGTCCCTCTTCACCGTTTCAAACAGAAACCGGAAGATAACTTTGAAACCACGGTGTCACTCAAAAATCATGAGTTAAGAAATTAAAATATGTATGATTGCTTATTTTAAAAACAGATAATGATAGATTATTTTAAAATGCCCCTAATCTTCCCTTATTTTACCTACAACTCCTACAATTTGATGCCATCAAGCGCCGGAGTCCATTTTCTCACCTCATTGAATCTGCGCTGAATTTGGGCTTGTTTTGGCAAAAATAATGAGTCTAACATGAGAGTGACGCTGGTCCAAATGTGGGTGTTGAGAGATATTGAACAATTTTGTTCCTTTTCTTGGGTTTATGCCACTCTCATCTGACCAGGCCTGGGTTATGCTGCTACAGAATGAGAGACCACATAAACCAGAGACGGGTCACCTCCACTGAAATCGTTCCAGGCCGGCCACCTCTCATATTCCCACTTAGCCAACTGGTACAGCTATGAGAAATTCTAAGTGCATGAACATTAGGTTGTTTAATATTTTGTCACAGCTCACTGCTTCCTTGTGTTTTATTTTTCGGTCTTTTTTTCCATTTTTCATTTTTGTATACATTCTGTTTCTGTGTCTTTAAATTCACTAATATTTTGCAGTATCTAGTCTCCTCTTGATTTTATGTACTTTTCATCTCAGATATTTTATTTTTCACCTGTAGTTTGACCTGAATCTTTTCATAGCTTTCATTTCTCCCATTAACATGCTCATGTTTTTCTCTATTTACTTGAACATATAAAATAACTTTATAATAGCTTTTTTATAATTCTTATTTGCTAATTCTATGATCTTTGTCAAATTTAGTTCTGTTTCTATTGACTGAATTTTCTTCTCATTTAGTATTTTCTTATGTTTCATGCTTGTTAATTTTATCGAATAAAATTGAGAATTTGGTGTTTGGGCATTGCCTGTAAAGGTGTGTGTGGGTGGGTGTATTCCTATAAAAATTTTGATGCTTCTCTTATGCTGCTGTTAAGTTACTTTGGTATGGGGCAGATAGCTTATATGCACTGACTTAAAAAATAATGAAAGATTATAAGACCTCAATTTCATTACTCTTCAGAAATTATTCTTAAAATTAGTAAACATATTTCATTTTATAACTTCAATCTAGTTAACTGAGTTTTTTATATGAGAGCAGAAAAGGAAATAAATGTATAAAGTTTAAAAAGTTAAACTCAATATTTTTAGATATATGATTACATATGTAGAACATAAAAACTATTAAGTATTAACCAGTGATTAAGAAACTATACAAAAGCAACATAAAAAACTTATGTCTACGTGCCAGCAATAGCTAATAATTACATTTTTTAATGATAATTTTCTAAAAGTTTTTTCATCCAAAAATAGCAGACCACACATTTGTCTCAACGTCACATGAGACATTCACCAAGAGACACAGCATTCTAAGCCATCAAACGTATTTTAACAAATTCCAAACATACTTTAACAAATAACAGAATCACACCATGTCTGTTCTCAGACCACAGTGGAATGAAACTAGAGATCAGTAACAAAAAAATAATTGAAGAATACCCAAATACACAGAGATTAAATCCACACTTCTAAAGAACACATGGATCAAGAAAGATATCTCAGGAGATATTTTAAAAGGTTTTGAACAAAATTAAAATAAAAACATATTTTATCCAAATTTGTGGGATGCAGCAAAAGCAGTGCTTAGAGGGTAATACATAGCAGTAAATGCATATATTGGAAAAGAAGAAAGGTCTAAAATCAACAATCTGCTTTTACTTTAGGAAAATAGAAAAAGAAGAACAAATTAAATCCAAAGTAAGCAGAAGAAAAGAAGTAATAAAAATTAGAACAGAAATTAATATAATTATAGAGAAATCAACAGAGTAAAACAATAAAATTAAAAGCTGGTTCTGCAGAAAACACCAATAGAATTGATAAGCCTCTAGCCAGGTTAAGGATAAAAGAAAGAGGATAGAAATTAGTATTATCAGAAATGGCAACATCATTCCAGATCCCATGAACATTCAAAGCATAATAAAGAAACACTATTAACAACTCTGTGCTCATAAATTTGATAACCTAGAAATAAATGGATTAATTTCTGGAAAGGCAATCTGCCTACGTGTGCACAAAAAGAAATGGGCAATCTGAATAGATTTATAGATATAGATATAGATATCTATAAAAGAAATTAAATAAAAAATTAATAACCCTCCAAAACATAAAGCACCAGGCCCAGATGGGTACAGTGCTGACTGCACCAAACATTTAAGGAAGAAATTATACCAGTTTGCTACAATCTCTTTCAGAGGACAAAACCAGAGGGAAAACTTCTTAATTCACATAATGAGGTGAGCATAATAACCTTAATGCCAAAATCAAAGACATCACAAGAGAACTACACATCAGTATCTCCCATGAACAAACATGTAAAAATCCTCAACAAAATATTAGTAAATTGAAACCAGCAATGTATAAAAAAATTATACACCAAACCAAGTGGGATTTATGAGAGGTATACGAGGTCTACCTACAGGTATAGGTATAGGTATAATAAATATCTATTTATTATAGGTATAAATGAACATGGAATATCTCTCCATTTATTTAGTTCTCTTGATTTTATTCATCTAATTTTTTCATATAGATATTGTACATATTTTGTTGATTTATACTTAAGTATATCATGTGGGGGGTACCGATGAAAATGACATGTGTTTTTAATTTCAAATTTCAAAAGCCAATTAATGTGATCCTTCATATAAAAAGGCTCCAAAAGAAATATGGCATGATCATATATATAGAAGCAGAAAAAGCATTTGACAAAATCCAACACCCATTCATGTTAAACTCTCAATAAACTAGGAAGAGAGGGGTACTTCCTCAACTTGACAAAGAATATGTAAAAAATGCCTACAGCTAAAATCATACTTAATGCTGAGAAACTTTTCCCACTAAGATCAAATATAATGGAAGGATGCCCCCTCTCAACACTCCTTCGCAGAATTGCACTGGAAGTTATAGCTATTGCAGTAAAACAAGTAAAGGAAATAAAAGGTATACAGATTGGGAAGACAGAAATACAACTGTCTTTGCTTACAGATGACACGATCATCAGAATTAACAATCTGAATCAAAAAAAAAAAATCAACAACAAAAAAAAACTTCCTGGAACTAGTAAGCATTTATAACAAGGTTACAGGTTACAAGATTAATACACAAAAGGCAATGCACAAGGGAAATTTGAAATTAAAAACAATACCATTTGAGGTGGGTAGGGCAGGGAGAGTAATGGGAAAATGGGAACAACTGTAATTGAACAACAATAAAAAGAAAGAAAAATGGCAAGAAAAATAAAATGACCTGTAAAAAATAATAAAAAATAAAAATAAAAAAATACCATTTGCATCTTTACCCCAAAATGACATGCTTAAGTATAAATATAATAAAATATGTACAAAATCTATATGAAAAAAATTATATGAATAAGATCAAAAGAGAATGAAATAAATGGAGAGATATTCCATGTTCACATATAGAAAGACAAAATATTGTCCAATACTGTCAGGATGTCAGTTCTTCCTAAATTGATCTATAAATTCAATGCAAACCAAATAAAATTTCAAGTAAGTTATTCTGTGGTTATCAAAAAACTGATTCTGAAACCTTACATGAAGAGGCAAAAGATCCAGGATGCCTAACACAATATTGAAGGAAAACAAATTTAAAGAATGGATACTTTCCAACTTCAAGACTTACTGTAAAGCTAGAGTAATTGAGACACTGTGGTATTAGTGCAGAACTGGTAAATACATTAATGGTACAAAGTGAAACTAAGAAATAGACCCATGTAAATGTATTCCAATGATCTTTGACAAGGAGCAAAAGGACTACAATTGATACAAGATATCTTTTCAACAAATGATACTGAAACCATTGGACATTCACATAAAAAAAAGAAGAAGAAGAATCTAGCCATGGTATGATGGTTCAGTTGGTTAGCATATCCTCCTGATATGCCAAGGTTGAAGGTTCACTTCCTAGTTAGGGCACATACAAGGATCAACCAATGAATGCAATGGATAAGTGGAACAGAAATTGATGTCTCTCTCCCTCTCTCCTCTCTCTCTCTCTCCCCCATCTTTCTCTCTCCCCTCCACCTTCTCTCCCTAAAATCAATAAAACATATTAAAAATGAATTTAGATCTTACACTCTCCACAAGAATCAACTCAAAATAGATTAGAGACCTAAATGCAAAATGCAAAACTATAAAGCTCCTAGTAGGTAACATAGGAGAAAATCTTGATGAGCTTGGGTATGGTGATTCTTTTTTATAAGGATATAAAATCAAAAACACAACCTGTGAAAAGAACCATTTATAAGCCAGACTTCACTAAAATTTAAAACTTCTGCACTGCAAACAACAGTGTCAAAAAAATGAAAAGCCAAGCCACAGACAGGAAAATAGTTGCAAAAGACATATCTGGTAAAAGCCTATTGTTTAAATATACAAAGAACTAAAAAATAAACAATTAAGAAGTCAACAGCTTGATTAACAAAAATGAATCAAAGACCTTAACAGATACCTCACCAAAGATATACAGAGAGCAAAGAAGCATATGAAAAAATGCTCCACATCTCATGTCAACAAGGTAATGGAAGTGAAGTACTGCACTACTTCAAATCTATTAGAATGGCCAAAATCCAGAACACTGACAACAAAAAATGCTGGTGAGGGTGTGGATCAACAGCAACTCATTCATTGCTGATGAGAATGCAGAATGGTACAGCAAACTTCCTACCAAACTGTGGGAAGATAGTTTAGTGGCTTGTTACAGAGCTAAACATAATTTTACCATATAATTCAAAAATGTGCTCCTTAATATGTACCCAAAGGAGTTGAAAACATGTTCACACAGGAACCTGCACACAGATGTTTAAAACTGCTTCCTTCATAATTGCCGAAACTTGGAAGCCACCAAGATGCCCTTGGGTAAATGGGTAGATAAATAATCAGTGGTACATCCAAGCAATGGAACATCGTTCAGTGCTAAAAAGAAATAAGCTATCAAGCCATGCAAAGACATAAAGGGGCATTAAATGTATATTACTAAGTGAGAGAAGCCAACCTGAAAAGGCTACCTATTTTGTGATTCTAATTATATGACATTCTGGAAAAGACAAAACTATGCAGATGGTAAAAAGATCAGTGGTTGTCAGGTACTGAGGGAAGGAAGAGATGAATAGGCAGAGCACAGAGAATTTAGGCACTGAAAATACTCTGTATGACACTATAATTTTGTCCATATATAGACTGTATTACATTTACATACATTTGTCCATCCATAGGCTGTGTACATGAAGAGTGAACCATAATGTAAACTATGAGCTTTGGTTGGTTATGATGTGTCGATTTAGGTTTTTCAACTATAACATTTGTACCACTCTGGTGGGAGACGTTAATATTTATGAAGCTACGCATGTACAGAGGAAAGAGACATATGGAAAATCTCTGCACCTTCTGTTTGATTTTGCTGTGAACCTGAAACTGTTCTAATTTTTTCCTTAATTTTAAAAAAAGATAATTCTTATAATAGCACCTAAACTTATCAAACAGATAGAAATAAATCTGAAAATTAGAACACATAATTTAGAGGAATTAAATTAGCCCTAAATAAATCAAGGGTTATAACACTTTGATGAATTGGAAAATAGGCTATTATAAAGATATAAATATTACAAATAAATATTTATAAATTAATATTTTAATATAACTCATTTGATCTTAAATTTAAGCATGATTAAAGACTATAAAAAGAGTCAATAATTGGAATTCAAATAGATGGACTTTTTCCTTTGAAATGTGTAAGGAAAATTACTCATAACTAGACCCATGCAACTTTCTTTTAATAGCTGTAAATAATATTCTTTGTTCACATTAACAAGCCGATGGATAAGAAAAAAATCTGTCAATCAATTGTTTGAATTACCTCTGTGTTATGCCCAAAAGTTACATGATAATCAATCATCAAAATTTGTTATTAATGAACTGTTCATTTACGAATCAACTTGATCTTTTATCAGTATTGTTCAAATCAAAAATTGAAAAACATCTGCTTTTTCTAATAAAAAAAAATTTTTTTGAGGAAACCTCATACTGTTTCTTAGAGTGGCTATACCATTTTCCATCCCCACCAACAGTGTACAAGGGATCCTTTTTCTCCATATTCTTGCTAACACTTGTAATTTTTTGTCTTTTTGCCACTTTTTAAATCTCATTGTGGTTTAGAATTTTGTGTCCTTGTTGATTAGTGATGTTGATCATCTATGCATGTGCTATTGGCCATCTGTAGGTCTTCTTTGGAAAAATGTCTGTTCAAGTTCTCTGCCAATTTTTTATTCATTTTTTATATCTTGTTATGTTAGTTCTTTATATATTTTTATATAAAACCCTTATCAGATGTATGATTTGCAAATATCTTCTCCCATTTGGTAGGTTGCCTTTTTGTTTTGCTGATGGTTTTCTTCACTGTGCAAAAGCTGTTTAATTTGATATAATTGCTTTTGTTGCCCATGCCTACAACATACTGGGGGGGAAAATAAATAAATAAATACTGCTAAGGCAAATGTCAAAGAACTTACTATGTTTTTTCTATGAGTTTTATAGTTTTGGTATTATATTCAAGTCTATAATCCATTTTGAATTTATTTTTGTAAATGTTGTCTAATAATGGTCCAGTTGAATTCTTTTGCATGTGGCTATCCAGTTTCCCCAGCACTATTTGTTGGAGAGACTGCCTTTTCCAAAGTATATTTTTGCTTCTGTTCTCATAGATTAATTGACCATATGTGTGGGTTTATTTCTGGGCTCTCTAGTCTGTTCCATTAATCAATGTATCTGTGCCAGTACCATATTGTTTTGATTACCATAGCTTTGTAATATAGTTTAAAATCAGGGCTCATGATACCTCCAGCTTTGTTCTTCTTCCTCAAGGTTGCTTTAGTTATTTGGAGTCTTTTGTGGTTTCATACAATTTTAAGAATCTTTGTTCTGGTTCTATGAAAAATGCCACTAGTATTTTTACATTGCATTGAATAGAATTACCATATGATCTAGTAATTCCACTTCTGGGTATTTATCTGAAGGGGGAAAGAAAAACAATTTGAAGAGATGTATGAACCACTATGTTTATTATAGCATTATTTACAATAACCAAGATACAGAATCATTCTAGTGTCCACAGATACATGACTAGATAAACTGGCCATTACCAGAGGGAGGAGGATTGGGTGGGTGGAGATGAAGAGGATTAAGAGAAGCATATTTCCAATTCGACATTAGATAAGTCATTAAAATGTGATGTACAGCATAGTGAATACAGTCCGTAATGTGTAATCACTCCGTATGGTGACAGATGATAGCTATACTTATTGTGGGGATCATATCATAATGTATATAAATATTGAATTATTATAATGTATACCTAAAACTAACAGGATATTTTGTCAGTTCAAAAAAATAAGAAAAATGAAAAACAACTCATTTGCAAAAACATTTGTTCCACAGTCATTTGAATCATCCATTTTCTTAACACCTACATCAATATTGTGAATTGTTCCTTAGGTGCCTCTGAGGTTTTTACAGCCCAACACAATCCACTATAATAAATTAGAGGTAGATTAGAGGTTTTCGATTGTTTTGTGAAGTGTGAGAAGGCTGATTTTTAAAAGGAGATAGAAAATGTGAATCTGCATAATGACGGAGGTCCTCGTAGACACAGACATTACAGGCAGAAGTAAATGTGCTTGATGAGAGTTTGGTCATTGAATCCCTCGCTACCAACTGCTTCCCTGAAACTCCTGCAATGTTTTCACGTACTCCCAGGGATGACGTACAGCAGTTTTATGCCTGCTGCACTAAGATAAATTGCATTTTCTTCTGCTTTCTTTAGCCACCTCATTTCAGCTCACTAAAATAATCAGGATCTTATAATAGGCATGGGATTTCCTTCCATCAATACTTAATTCTCTTGAAACCTGAACATAGCTTTATCTTGAGGTGACAGAAGAGGGTTGTTAAGACTTTGGAATAGTTTTCAGCCGTAAGGTAATATTTTTAAAAAGGTCCTAAAGATCTATACTCAAATCTATTAAATATATAAATAAAAACAGGAAAGGCTTTCCTAAAGTTCAAACTTTAAGAACATGTTCTATGTATATATTCATAATTATTTTCAGATGTGTTAATAACTGTATGCCAGTAGTCAGAATATATAATATGCAATTATCAACATATCTGAAAATATTTATAAATTTATATATTAAACGCTAAGCTGTTAGTTTCCAAATATAGTTATGCATGTCAATCACCTAGAGAGTTAAAAAATAAAAATAGAGATTTTTAGCTGTCACTTCAAATCCTCTGAATCAAATCTCAGGGAATAAGGCCAAATAATTCTTAAGCACTGGCTCGCTTATATGCAACCGAAAATTATTCCTCAGTGCTACATTCCCTTGTGATAGAAAAGTAATTATACAAAAAATTATCTAGTAATTTTCAGGAGAAAATTACTTGCACATGGTATAGATAAACAGTAGTGTATTTCATTATTGAATTTAAGTTTACATACCCATTATGTATTCCTCCTTGCTCCCCCAGTGAACTGATAATTTTCTGAATGCTCACATAAGTCAATTTACAGAAGATCAAAATATGTTTTGTTTTAGAGTATATTAAAGTATTTGGCCTTCTGTCAATAAAGTTATTTTTCTCTTTTTCAGAAATAATACAAGTAGAGTACAAGTTTAACTGCGCTCATGGCAATTAAAGAAATTCAGCAAGAACTGGGTTTAAAAGAGAGTCTTAACACAGTATCTGTCATTCTCTTGATTGGCAATTCAATCATTACCACCTCATAGTACATGTTTATGTAACAAGCATTCTCAGTCCCTTGTTGTCGACTTGATAAGCATGTAGGTCTTCACATTATGGTTGATTTTAAGTGTTATGGAGACTATTTCACAAAAGAAATTGTCACTACTTTCTATTTAAATTGGGGTCTGGAAGGCTACGTGTAACAACATACCTGATAATTGGTTCTATTATGAAGCGCTGCCAAGGCAGATTTTCCAAGTACCAAACAAAATGCTTAACACTCGTTTCCCAGCAAAAACTGCAACGTAGTGCTTCGGCAGCAAAAAAAATCCCAATTCTAATTGCATAGAGTAAATCCAATTATGCTTTACATAATCCAGATGCCAAATTGAAGCTCAGCGCGCTGCCAGTGCACAATGCGGTTTCACCTCATGTTTGGGAGAGGACAGGGTTTTTTGTATGACTCTTAGAGCATAAATCAAATATTTCTGTGTAAGTAAACATAAAGTGTCCTTTTAATAACTCAGTGCATCTAGCTCCTTTGTTAGGGTCTTCAAAAAACGGTTATACATTTGCCATTAAACTCTTTTCCAAATCAATTTTAATTAATAACGTTCAAATTATCAGATTCCTACAAGCACCAAAAACAAAAATCTTAAATGGAATTGTAGGTCATTCTTTCTGGGTGGTCTTTTGCAAGAGAATCAAATTCTCTAAGCTCTGGTTTTCTTTATCAGTAAAATACAGGTAATAGTCACTCTGCCTGATGGGGCCTTTAGAGGCTTAAATGAGATTATACATGTAACAAGTTTAGCAGGATGCCTAGAACATGGTAAATATTTCATAAGTGTTCATTATTATCTGATTTCAAATTACTGTGTGCTTGCATCCTACCAAATGCAATTTTCAGGTCCATTTATTTAACAATTCACCTTTCAGTGCTTACAACATGCCTCCACTTTTGGTACTTTGACACGAGATGGATGGAATACAGACCACCCCCCTCCCACCACCTCTTGTCTTGGCTGAGCTCCACAGAAGCAGAGCCAAGGATGGATATTTGTTAAAGTGATTTATAAAAGAGTGATTTTAGGAAAAAAACATATGAGTATAAGGGGCATATGCCAGAAAATGGAAGAAGCTATGCAAACATGAACTGCTAGAGAAAGTCTTGCTCTAGCCTGACTCCATAGGAATCTCCGAAGTATGAGTTGCAGTGATCTGCCTACCTTGAGGGAATAGTGCTGGGATTTTATACCTAGGCCTATGAGGTAATTAGTACCTTCAATAGCCCACAGAATATTTTCTGAAAAAGGCTGCAAGTGTGAGCCACAACCAAGGAGGAAGGGAGGGGAAGGGTATTGACCACACCGATCAAAATGATAGAGTAGAGTGAGTACCATTGCCCTACAGATACTACCCTGAGAATCAGTACCAGGAAGGTGAAACAGGTCGTCAGACAGGACAGTGATGGAAATCATTTCAACTTATTGTGAAGAGTCCTCTAACAGAGTGCCAGTCAATACTGTTTGCAAGTTTTTTCCATCACGCTGTTTTACATCATCAAAGCTTTGTCCCCACAAAAGCCTCACCACTCACATACCACTTACAGCCTAGATAACTCATACTTTTCTTTTAAGGTTAATTCTAAACCATTATTCCTTTCTGGGGAGGAGGGGAATCTGTCTAACTTCTATCTCAGCCACTGTCTGTATTTGCTACAGCCACCATCCTTAGTCCGTATGGGTAGGTATAACAAAAATGCCATAGACTGCATGGCTTATAAATAGCGAATATTTCTCACAGATCTGGAGGCTGGGAAGCTCAAGATCAAGGCACCAGCATATTGGGTGTCTGGTGGGAACTGGCTTCATGGCTCAACAGCTGTCTTCTCACTGTAATGTCACCAGGTAGGCCAGGTAGTCTCTGGGGTGTCCTTTATAAGGGTACTGATTCTATTCATGAGGGCTCGGCCTCATGACCTAATCGTCTCCCAAAGTCCCTGCCTCCAAACACCAAGGAATTAGACACTATGATTTAACACATACATTTTGAGGGGACACATTCAGTCTATAACACCACTTACATACAAATTTTTTGACATTCGTCACATTTTACTGTAATCACTGGTTGACTTTTGTTTGCATTTTCCAACTAGACCAAATAACCTAACTGTAAAAAAAAGAAAAAAAAAAGCCTTCCTCGTCATAGCAGGATTAGCTTGATACACATTCTAAGTGGCTTAATAAAAGTTGGTGAATGAATGAATGAGTGAATGAATGATTAAACTAATGTATTCTATATCATTATGCATACCTATAATCTTTCTCAATGATATGTGAAGTATACCTACTTATAGTTAGACTGCTACATGCTTTCGGATTTCACTTTGTGATATCCATAAAATTTTTCAATGCCCAGAAGGTAAATTCAATTCTCTGAAACTTTCCTGGCATTATTTCCTTAGTTCTTTAGTGTACCCTTCAAAAAAGAAGTTAAGAAAAGAAAGAGAGATGTTTTCACCAGAATTTCTTGAGACATATAACATAAGCAGAGGTAAGATTAATTACAGAAAAATGGGAGACAGCATAGGACTGGGTGGCGTGTTCTCGGACAATGCTTGCAAGAAGGCCTTAGTGTCTAAGCTGTGGGAAAATGGGGCATCCTTGCGTTCCTCGCTGCTCTGAGTCCCTTGCAAGTGTCAACTCAATCTCAGGAGAGAATTATTTAATGTTAATTCCTGGTAGACTTGTCACAATGAGTTCAACTTTCATACTCAATTAGGAATTTATACTCCAAGAAATTCCACTAAGTTTACATAAAGACCTTACATTTGTATGATCCTGTGAAAGCTTACACTGCAATTTTAGTAAGACTAGACTTCCACGTAGGTAATTTTCATGTGTAACAGTTATCTCGTAGAAATTATACCTCCCCTGCAGGATTCTGACATCCCACAAGATTAAGAACATTATTAACCTACAAGAGTCCATACGACATGTTTGGGTTGAATTAACAAAGATAATGATCAAACTGAGCAAAAATGTTTTGTCATAAAAGAGTTTCAACAGGAATAAAAATTATTGTATTTGTATTTCCTTGGCTTGGACAATGCTGACTGGACTTCAGGAAGAGACAATGAAGCCTCAAGGAATCTCAAGAAAGTGGCTTAGTTTTTTCCTGCAAAAAAATTGTTGGGCTTTAACTTGCTAATTATTCAAAATGAAACCTGCATTTTTAGCTACAGCTAATTTAACTGAGGATCCTCGCAAGAGGTGAAGGCAAGTAGGGATGGGTTTGCTACAAGGGAAGACATCCGGTGACCCGGTGTGAACAAAACTCCATGCAGTAGGTGTGCTCCTTGTGAGCATGGAGATCCTCTGAAAAAGTATAAATTATTGGTGGAAAAGAGATGTGTCTCCTTTGGTCTGACCATCATGCCAAGTAAAACCCAGTAGACTTACTGTTTATGATAACATATGTTTTCTCTTTCATAGCTCTCCAATAGCTTCAAACTAATTTTTAAAACATTTTAGCGAGGTTTTTTAGTTTTCAGTGGGAAGGATGGTCTATAACAACATAGTTTAACAACCAGAATTGGACATTCTTCACAAGATTTTCTAAATAATATAAAAAAGGATACAGATCCATGATCCAGCTTTATCACCTACTGAGTTTCAAGATTTTTGTGGATTTTGTAACAACTCTTCTAATATGTTCAACTAATCTATTTATCCAATCTGGAAAATATTATATTATTTTATATACCCATATTTTTATAATGTCAAGATTCTCTACATTAATAAGTATTCACATCTTATTTTCTTCACTGCATTCATCCTTACTATCCATGGCTCTTGACTATTCCATATAAATTTTATAGTTGATTTATCAATTTTCTTGAAAATATTTCTTGGAACTTGGTTTAAAATTACCCTATGTGTATAGCTTGATTAAAACGGGAGTATTTCTGTCTTTAATATATTCTCTCGCTCTCCATTTTTAGGTCTTTTATATGTTTTAATATTTTAAAATTATTTTTGTTATAACATGAAGTAATCCTTCTTTAAGTCTACTTTTTAGTTCCTTTTAAGTGTTTGTTGTAAAACTGAAAAAATAAAAAGCAAAAAAATATTCTTTTAATGACATTTTGTCCTCCTATTATACCTGTGTATGAATATAATAATTTACTATATATTGATTTTATATCAGCAATCTTCCAGTCTTATTAATTCCAAAATATTTCACTTTTCTACATAGATAGTCATGTCTAAAAAGCATGTAGCGTTTTTCTTTAATCCACATTTTCATGTGTTACTTTGCTAAATTCAATTCAGTTTACATAATGTCTATTATATCTTCCTCTCAGCAGTGAGCTGTTTGTAATTTTGTTGCATATTTTACAAATATGTTTGTTTATCTTTTTTGTTTTTGAATGTGTAATTTAATATACCTGTGGTAGAAGTGCTCAAAGATTCCTGGATATTTCTTGAGCTGTGTTTAAGACCTAATACTTGGTCAACTTTGATAAATGTTTCATTTGGACATGAGAAGACTCTGTTTTCTAGAAACAATGTTGGCTTTACCTGTGTCCATTAAACTAGTTAGAATTGATATCCTTTCTGTACAATCTTTTTTTATTCTTATATTGACCCTATTCACAGCATTTGTTTTAATATACATACAGAAGCTTACTTCTGGTCTGTGTTTGCCTGCTTAGTTATCTTTTCTGTATGCTTTTCGGCCTTTCTAACTTGCAAGTTTAATCAATGTACATTTGATAGTTGCTGAAATAGCATATCTAATTTGTACTGATGTGTTTTGCACCATTTAAACCTAACTTTTTCTTTCTCATCTTCTTTTAGAGTGATTTGCTTTTATTCAAACTCCCCATTATTTTCATTAGCATACACTCTATTTCTATTCTTTTAGAGAGAGATTATCTTTAAATTTTAGCTTGCATGCCTATGGATTTCAGAAGTAAATAAATACCTCCATCATCCTGTAAAAAATACAAATATCTTAGAGAACCAACTATTTTCCCCTTGCTTTCATTACTCCCTGATATTTATTTATATCTTCTAAGCCCCCAAATTAGATATTATTGTTTTATATTGTTAATATTAGATGTACTATTTTACTAATTAATCTCTCATATTTTACATTGCAGTCCTATCTTCTACAATTTATTTTTCTCTAAATAAAGTGGACTTCATATAAGTTATTTTAGTCAAGTTGGCAATATTCTGAGGGTTCATTTGTCTAGCTTCAATGCTATTCTCAAATGATAGTTTGCCTAAGTATATGATTCTAGATTTATTATTTTTTCTCTCAGTGCTAGTAAAATATTCCAATATTTTCTGGCCTCTATCATTACTTTAAATGAAATTAAAATTACTTTGAGGATAATATAACCTTTCTCACTGGCTACTTTTAAGATCATTTGTCTTTGGTGTTCACTGTTCATTGGGATGTGAGTAGATATGGATTTTTATTCTTGCTTGAAGTTTTGTGATTTGGAAATCAAAGAAATAATGATCTGATCAATTCTGCTAATCATCTGTCATAATCCCTTCAACATTTTTATTTTTCAGTCTTTCTATAATGTCCAACTTATTTTTTCTTTCACATATTGTGCTTTTGTTCATGTATCAAAAAGCCATTGCCAAACCTAAGGTCACCAGAATTTTCGGTTATTTTCCAGAACTCTTACAGCATTGCATGTTACATTTTGAGCATGCTACTTTTTGTGAAAGCTTGTAACATCTTTCTCTGGATTTATTGTTTTTTCAAGTGGATATTCAGTTTTTCTGACACCATTTGTGGAAGACTATCCTCCATTCAACTGCCTTAGCTTCTTTTTCAAAAATCACTTTTCCCTCTTTGTGGGGAACTATCTCTGGGCTATCTGCTCGTTCCACTGATCTATGTGTCTATTCTTTTGCCAGCACCATGCTACTTTGGTTACTGTAGCCTCATATGAAGTCTTAAAGAGGAACAGCCTTATAGTCCTCCAGCTTGTGCCTTTTCCTTCAGTATCGTGTTTATTCTTGGCCTTTTCTGTCTCTCCATATAAACTTTAGAACCAATTTGCTGACATTCACAAATAGATATTGACTTGGGGATTGCGTTGAATCTATAGATCAATTTGGGAAGAACCAACGCATTAAGAATATTGAAACTTCCAATCCATGAACATGAAATTCCTCATTTATTTGTTGATTTGATTTCTTTCATCAGAGGTTTATAATTTTCCATGTAGATGTCCTGTAAATATTTTTTAGACTTATGCCTAAGTGTTTCACTTTTTGGCTCTAATGTAAGTGTTACTAAATTTTTAAATTTCAAGTTCCAATGGTTCATTGCTAATATATGGGAAATTGACATCTGCATGGAGGTCTTATATTTCATGGCCTTGCTATATAATCACTTCTTTTTTTTTTCTACTTCCTCTGACCTATGGAACTAGCTTAAAAAATTAAAACTGGAACTGCCTTATGACCCAGCAATTTTGCTTTTTCTTTCTGATAACTGGATCATCTGTGGTTTGGTTTATATCTTGAAGTATTTCATGCTCTTTCACCTCAATCATCTTTTTCATCTGGGGTTGTCCCCCCAAGACCAATCATGAGACTAAATTAATTATGAAAGTCAGTCTTCTCTACTTAATCCAATTAAACTTAATTGCATGATCCCTATATTCCTAATCATCCTCACCTAAGGGACATGTTACCTTCATGTTTTTAAACAGATTTTCTGAGCCAAATGATTTTCACAAATATGACTCTCGGAAAAGGCATTTTAGGTATAGGAAGACCAAGGGAAATCAGATTTCTCTTATTAACCTAAAAGTTTGTGCCAAACAGCATAATGATTTGTGGGCTGCCCAGAACCTCATTGATAATGAAAGTTATTCTGCCAGAGGGAGTGACGTGAACAAACTGCAGAACTGACTAATTGAAAGTGCTGAACAACATAGAGTTAATTTTTGTATTAAACCATAAAAAGCATTAGAAATCAAGCTCTAAATCTAAATTATGATCATTAAATCAACATATAAAGACATTTCATGCAAATGCACTGAACTAAATTACAGGCATGAGACAGATTGCACCATTTTCCTATAATGTACAAGTGCAATGAATTCCTGACTTAGAAATAAAGAATAGTAGCACTGCTAGGGAGTGTAAAAAATGGTGTGATTTAATTTGTATAAAAAGAGGAGGAGGTAGAAGTTATAAGGCCAGTAAGTGGCAGAGCCGAACATGAGATTTAGTCTATATATTCCATTCTGCTTTTCCACTACAAGACATTTTTTTTTTCTTGTGGAAAGAGGGATTTTGCCATGTAGAGTCCCTGGTGGGTGGTTCTATTCTTAGATGGAAAATTAACATCAGCATTGAGTTTTATCACAAAAACCGGAAGGTATCAGTATAGGCGATCTTAATCACCTGTGTGCTGTCAGGAATGGACCATTCCCAAGAGCTGACTATCTTTAGAAATCTCCAGCAACATGGATTTCATAACATATTTTTCAAAGTAACTATGGCGTTAAAATAGCAAGTGCTGGGGCAGGGATTGGACTGTGATTTTTCTGAATCTTGCCTTTCCACAAGCACAGGAAAGAAAAGGTAGACTTAGGTGGCTAGGCCCGAATCCTGAGCCATTCTAACTACACAAATGGAAAAACATCAAACAATTCCTTCCTTCTTTTTCTCCTTCGTGCCTAGGGTACTTATCAGAATTGCTGTGTGAAGGATGCCTGCGTCAGAGGGAAAGGCCCCTCGCCATACTGAAGGAAAAAGGTGACCAAGAGCAACCCAGAGGAAACTAAAAGCCCCCCAAAAGTGAGGTGAAAAACAGCATGCAAAAATAGGCAAAATTCAACTCTTTACTTATTCCACTGGCTCTCTAAAGTAGTACATCAATTCTCATTTGTCTACCTGGGTAATTTATTAGAATCCCACAGCCAGAAATGCAGTAAATTTTTCTGGCTCCTGAGGCCGTGGTGTGAACTGTGGCCAAAGAAACTTGAGGAAGAACGGCAGCATTACAACTGGAGAAAGGAACCCCAAATCACTTTTGCATATTTGTTTCTCAGAAGGACAGTAAGTACCTTATAAAAACAGCAAAAATAAATGCAATGATAATATTCTCCTTCAGGAGATTTAGGTGTGAGCTGCTGATGTGATATTCTTTGTTTAAGGTAATAAGTAACATCTACAGAAATCTGTAGCATTTGTGATATGGGGCTTCAAAATGTGATATTATGATTCCTACAATTTTCCCACTGAATTAGGTTAGAACTTTGTTTTATCAATTCTTAAACTGCACTGTGTACATGCTTTATTGATTCTGATACAAAGTACCTGAATTTCCCTATTCATTTTAGCTCCTTGTTTTTTCTTTAATTGAGTTTTTAGATCAAATAAATCCATAAACCAACCCACCAGGCCTGGCTTTGTTTGAGCACTTTCAATTTGAAGCAATATTTATTCTATCTGATAAATAAGCAGTAATTGCCTATGACAGGAGATAATATAGCATGGCAGCTAAGAGTAAGGACTTGGGAATCATATGGCCTGGGTTAAAATCCTGTTTTGAGCTTCTAAGCACTTCAAACATGGGAACACTATTTAAATTTTCTGAGCCTCGGTGTCTTTACCTATACAATTGGAATGAAAACAATGGTATGTGGCTCATAAGGTTACTGTGAAGATTAAATGAGTTCATCTCTGAAATGCATCTTTATACTTATACTTGCCCAATAAATAGTATCTACTTTTTTCCATTATGTGCAAACATTATCCTAGGTGCAAAATTGAGTGTTTACAAATAAGAGATTGGGGAGATCTCACTACCTTCAACTCCATTAATGAATAAAACATGTTCCTCTCTTCAAAGAATAAGAAACACTAGAGAATGAGACAGATAAGCATTTAAATCAAAGCTATAAAAGGGAGTTTGGAGGGAGATGAAATGGAACATGAATTTGCAAATAGAAACTGCATTCAGAAGGGTATTAAAAATAGAGGAGTGTAGGATATATTACTCTGAGTTATTAACCTATTTCAATTTTGTATTTGAGTTGTGAAAATGCCAATGAATTAACTCTTTTGGAAATTGCTAGTAGTACGTTAGGGTTATTACCATTATATAATTGTGTACTTCCAAAGTAATCAGTTTTCCCTGAAAGAATAAAGAAAACCACTAAACTACAGTAGTTAGGTTAAGTGACTTTTCATTTCTAGTGGTATCAAGACCTACACTATGAAGCAATGATGCTCTGAGTAAAAATGCATAAAAGAGCAGTGGTTTTGGAATGAGAAGACTTGGGTCTTGCCCTGCTTCTTTCTTGCCCACATATTTAATCCTTGGGTGTTCCGATGCTAGCCTTTTGGAAAATAAGAGACCTATTTTAGTACAAACCTTTTTTGAATATTTAAAGAGATGACCCATGCAGAAGTTGTTTGTAAAATCCAAAGTGTTATATAAGCTAAGGTGTTATCCTCTGAAAATAAAATCATAGACCTGAAACCACCTGAAGTCACCTTATAATATCATTTTAATGTTTTCCTCATGGTTATACACCTTGCTGTTTTATTGGTGATCAGTACATATTTTCTCTTATTTTGAAGATGAAAAACCTAGAGCATAAAAAATTTAAGTGCTTTTCCATTAGCCCTTGGCCCAAAATGGCAGAAGCAAAATCAGAAAGCCAGGTCTTACGATACAAAGCCAAGCATCTTGTCATGCACAGACTGCTTCTTTTTTATTTTTGGTACTTCTTAAGATCTGTTGAAATATTGCTGAGAGGGCATGCCTTATTCATCTCACTCCCTCATCATCTACCAAAGAGCGACTTCAGCTAGGCATGCCAAGGAGCCTGGTGGATTGGCCGTAGATTGTGAAACCCTGTAGTCAGCCAGTGAGTCAATTGACTCATGTGCCTTGTGTCTCGTTTCACGTTCTTTTCAACATTAGCATATATATACCAGAGTCATGCTTTAGTTCAATAAATTCCACTTTAGGCTTCCAAGTGGCTAAATAGTGCTTTCATCATAAGTTAAAGTGAACTGTCACAGTGAACTACGAATTGAAATTCAAATCATGGGACCTGAATTCTAGACCAAACTAACCTATATGGAAAAAAGAAAAAGAGAGAAAGATATAAAGATTATAGGAAACAGTTGGATCACTCTCATAATAATAAATATAATGTATAATGGCTAAAAGTTTACTTAAGAATGATAAAAGCTCTGATATGATAATAACAAAAGCCCCAAAATATGTGCATCATTCTTAATTTATAGCATATCATATTAAACAAAAGCAATATGCAATTGGCTGGCTTGGTTGGAAGATTGATTACATTATGCAAAAAAAAATGAATACACTGAGACTACTGTCAACCCACATAAGGGCTCTGGACCATAGTCGAAGTGTGACAAGCCACGGGGAAGTTTACATGAATAAGAAGATATTTCTTCATTTATGGCAAAGTCATTGCTTAAATATTTACATTCCCCATCCTGAATTTTCTCTTCTGGTCCATTTGTTGTTTTTGAAGAGTTTATTCTCACCTTCCCTTTCCCCGTCTCTTTCCCCTTTCCCTACAGTCTTTCTCCTTCTTGAATTCTTCCCTTCCTGCTTTTCTCTCTCCATTCTTCTTCCCTCCCCTCCTCTTCTCACCCATTCCCTTTCCTCCTCCTTCTTCATCCCTTTCCTCTGTTCCTCTCTTTGTTTTAGCTCCATCCTCCCTTCTCTCTTCTTTCCCTTTATACATTCCTTTCCTCCCTTTCATGGAGGGACCAGTGCATCAGAGACCACAGAGCAGGGTGACAGGTAGGCAAGGGAGCAGGAGATGGGGAAAATCATCAAGAGACATCAGGACTCCTGGTGACCAAGAAGGCAGGACAGTTAGGGAAGGAGGTGGTGAAGGGGCAACAGTGTGCCTAGCAGCAAAGATATTGGACAGTGAGCAGTGGGTGATAAAGGTCTCTTGGTGTGACCAGTGTCCAAAGAGGAGAGAGGAGAACGGAGTTGTAGGGGCCCATGAAGGAGGTATCTTCTAGGCTAGAAAGCAGCTTAAAAGGAGTGCTAAAGCCTGGAAATGAGGTGGCTGGCTTGACTGGGAGATTAGTAACATGGAGCCAATAAGTGAAATGATCACATAAGTAATAAGATTGGTTCTAATGTGAATCAGGACTTTCAATGTTAGAGAAGTGTTATAGGAACATAAAAAGGGATAAACTGCAAAGTGACCTGAGGTGTTGGGTTGGAATTATTGGTATCAATATGAACTCTTGGATTTTCTTTTAACAAATATGCACACATATGAGGTCTCTCCAGAAAAAGAACAGCCATTGTTAACATAACAGGAACGGTTTGTGCGACCATTGATGGTCCTGGGAGCCAAGGAGAGTGGGCTGGGATGCGGATGCGTGAACAATGATGATTCACTGTACTAGTCAGGCGGGTGGTAGACACCATTGAATTACTGTGTGGCCATCACATTCAAAATGACTAGGAGAGTAGAGCACCAAATCTGTATCAAATTTTGCATTAAGCTTGAACATTCCTCCATGGAAATAATTTGGATGATTCAGAAGGCTGCAGCTATGGGCAACTGGTGATTGGCAGCTTCATCATGACAACATGCCCATTTATGCATCACATCTTGTGGAGTTTTTCGAGAAATATCAAATCATCCAGGTGACTCACCACCCCCTACAACCCAGATTTGGTGCCCGGCAACTTCTGGCTTTCCCCTAAACTAAAATCACCTTTGAAAGTGAACAGATATCAGATCATCAGTGAGGTTTAGGAAAATATGACAGGGCAGCTGATAGTGATTGGAAGAACTGTGTGAGGTCCTGAGGTGCCTACTTAGAAGGGGCCTCAGGTGTCATTGTCCTACATATAACAGTTATTGTATCTTGTATATTCTTCAGTAAATGTCTCTATTTTTCATAGTATGTGGCTGAATGCTTTCTGAACAGACCTGTTGGCACAGACGTAGGTTTAGGTGAGTGTAGCCCTTTTGGTTCAAAAGAGGCAGATGAACAAGAGTGAAGAATGGAGGCGAGTCACTTGACATCTTCCCAGAATTCTCTCTTCCTGATGATCTTAGAGACATGTTTTCTTTGTTTAGTTGTTGGCATTCCATTGTAACTTGAGTTAAGAAGGGGAGAAACAGCAGAGGCCATCAAACTGGAATCCTTATTTTGTCACTTGCCAGCTGTAGCTTGGGCTTATCTGAAGGGTTAAATGAGATGAAACAGATAACTTACCTGCTTTTTGGTTGTAATGAAGTTAAAACTATATACGCTGTCTGATTTTCAAGTTCATATCACCTCTTTGATTCATACAAGGCTAGAGTTACCTGAAGCAGAGGTTAGTGGTGCTATTTTGTGTGGAGGAAATGAGGCTTAGGGACATTAAATGACTTGATGAAAATCAAACAACCACTAAAGAGCTGAATGCTGGACCAAGCCCAAGCTTTCTTATCACTAACCCAGCAGGAAAGAACCAAATAAATTGTAATTTAATCTCAGTATTTAAAAATAATAATAATACAGGTCTTTTGCTATAAGATTAAAAATCTCAGTTTTTTATTTAGTAAATTAAACACTTCTATGGCAAGGATAGGATAGTTCTGAGAATCTCTAATTGATGTGAATCTTCCCTTGCTAAACTTTATTCTGTAATTCTACTTACAATACCCAATAACTGATGATAGGGAAAAACGCTGTCTTCAGTACACCAGAATGAAAAAGTCCAAACTGGCATTTTGGGAATTTTTCCTTATCAAAGCAGTACACAGGCAGAGCTTTCTGACCTATCAAATTGGAGACGTGTGGGCTATTGAGGTGTTGTTATGAGAAAGTGTGAAATAAATTTCCCATTGAAAACATGTTTTAAAAAATGTTGGCAGGTAAAAGCTCCATGGCATAGAAAGAAAATGTCTCTGAAAATATCCAAGTGAATGGTCATGTTTTAAGTTAACAAGTAGTTGCCCAAAGCCTCCCTTGAAATCCATAAACTGCTCATCTTGCAGATTGTATTAGGAATTGGATTTCCAAATCAAAAATGTCCTATGGCACAGAACAAATGCAGAGATGTACCAAAAAACTTGATGTCCTATATAATCTCGTTTTTATGTAAACAATGGAGTCTGATCTTATAATAAAAGCCAATTAACATGATGCTGCCAATTACTATGTCAGGTAGCCCGAATATTGCATGCGTTTCTTACCTTTGACCAGAAACTCATTATCTTTGCATGTATTTCTTTGCTTTTACCATCAAAGCACATTAGTGCAACAAAAAGAATAAATAAGATGGTACAGCACAATAAAGAAAGGCTAGTACAGGAGGATAACAGCATGCTAGAGTAAAATACTATCACCTTTCACTGATTATCATACATTTGGAAGGTAAAAAAAAAAGCACACTGCATAACAGAAAGAAAATTTAATAAGCCAGTGTTTAGAATTAATTTAGAACATTTAGAACAAAAGGATGTGTCCAATATTTTTCTCTCTCTCTCTCTCTCTCACACACACACACGCACACACACACAAATACACAGTATATGATCAATATAATCATTAAGCTCTAACAATCCCCAGTTACTACTCTAATTATCAGTTTTCCATTTTTACATCTGTTTGTCTGTCTATCTATAACTAATTTTCTCTCATGGAAATGTTTTGGTCATTCTCTCCATGGTGCATGCTTTGCCTTACAGAGCGGAGACCCAATTCCACTTCTATCTCTTCCTGCCCTCTCTTCTGAGGAGGAAGAATCGATACTCTTCTTCACTGGACCTGAAAATGACGAGGCTGCGTTTGCTCCGGGCCTCATGCTGCCGCTTCAGCCCCTGTCCCGTTTTTCCTCCGATCTTTCTCCTCCTGTCTTTGTATTGCAATTGCACCCAAAAGCCCGTCTTCTGCGAGGAAAACCAAATACACTCCATTCTCCATCTGCCGCTTCTCTGCCAGTGACCAAGCAGGAAGGGCTGTTAAGTAAAACAATAGGCAAGTGTTTACTCCACACAGCCAGCCATTCTACAGTGGAGGAAGTCTCTCTTAAACCTTCTGTCCTGAGAAAAGTTTTTCAAACCAAACCTTCCCGAACCATTGTTTGCACTCTGGGTGGAGTGAGGGGGTCAGAGCCGTTATCAGTCATATTCTGGGCCAACCTCTTTTAAAAGGGGTATCAAAACCCTATTTGATTATAGATTTACCTGCAAATAACTTCCCCAGCCATACGCGTAAGAAGGAATGAGAGGTGAATTATAAAATTCAAGTATACACAAACCTGCACACGCACCTCACACCACAGACACCACACACACATACTAATTTGATAACAATATTCTTTATTTTACTCTTTCACGCCCTACTGTCATTCTTCTCTGAATTATCTTCTCTGATTTCTTCTTTGACACAATATATGACTGCTTCTTGTCATTTTTACATATATCTTATGTCTCTCTTTTTCTTTTTTATGGTAAATATATTCTTCATGTTTGGTATATTTCACATATACACACATGCATATTGTCACATATATACTCGTGTGTGTGTGTGTGTGTGTATATATACACACACACACATATATATGACTCCAAAAGGAAGAAATTTATTGTACAATTTTGATTTTTGACAATTTAAAGTAGAACCACCCCAGAGGGTACTAAAGGATCAGTTTGCCTAAGCATGAATAATGGAATTTTCCAAAGAACCTTAATGGGGACTACTGTAAAATCGGCCTCAAAATATAGTATCATAAGTGTTCCCCACCTGTTTTGTGGAAGCCATTTGTCCTCAGAGATTTCTCAACCTAATTGTAAGTGACACATTAATAATGTCATCAGAGTGCCAGATCTACCATATGAGATTTAGAGAGAGGATGAAATAAAACTTTATTCTAGTCAGTAAGGAACCTGAAAACATTGTTCTGATGAATTAACCTAAAAAATGGTTTACACAAAAAATCCACATTAATGATTCTAACTTTGTTTTTATTTTGAATAACACATTTCATAAGCAGGACTAAGAAATATTTGAAAAATAATAATCAATAAATAACAAATTTGAGTAATAGTTTCTATACTCTAAAATAAATGTAAAATAATGGTAGGGGAGAAAATCTAGATGTTTAATTAAAAGCAAAGTCTGTTCTTTCCATTCCAATTTGTTCAACAGATGTTTAATTTGAAAATGACTTACTTGAGAGCCCCGACTGACAACTACAGAAAAATTAAAATGCTTAGATTGTGAATATTTTACTACCATTTTTTATGTGCTACTCGTCTTTAAAAGCCTAGTGAAAAGTAATATAAGCAAACTGATTCAGCTCAAATCATGGCCTTCCAAATATTCATTCTCTATCTATGTGTAATCATAAGAGAGCCATTTGGTATTAATATCTGTGTCGCCATCACGCGGTATAAAAGGAGTCCTCTGTAACTGAACTTTGGCTGCACAGATCATTCAGGTGGATCTGTTTCTTGGGAAGAAGGAGCAGAGGAAGCCGGTGAGTCCATGGCCCACCCTCGCAGATGTCATTTGGAGTAAAAGACGCCAAAACAAACACTAAGCTAAGTTTGCACTTACATAGGTAAATGTTCCAGCAGCTCTGAACCCCCAAATTAAACCCAAGGTATTATTTAATCATTTTCATATAACAATATCATAAAGTAGCACCTGACCACAATTTGGTCACGTTATGCCTTTATATCTATCTAACATATGTGTGATATGCAACTTATCAAAAGTCTTAAAATTTACTCAGGTTATAAAAATATCTAGGCATAGAATAATATGATTTACTTTTCTATGTAGTTAGTAGGCAAATTATGTTGGCTATGGAATTATTTGGTCATAAAATATGCTAATTTTGTTCCATTCCTTTTTCCTTCTCTCTTGGACAAATGACCAAAAATTGTTTGAATACCACTTACTCATCTTAGCCAAGAAGAAGAAGAAGGAGGAGGAGGGGGAGGAGGAGGAGGAGGAGGAGGAGAAGAAAAGAAGAAGAAGAAGAAGAAGAAGAAGAAGAAGGAGAAGGAGAAGAAGAAATGAAACCAATTTACTAACTTTAGCGATCAAAGAAACTTCTAAAAAGATAAGATTTTAAGGGGTTATTACTAACTTTGGTGATTTTGAAACATTTCATAAGGGATAGAAACTAAGAAAACAATATAAATTCACCAACATTTATTACATAAACATTAATTCTCCTGTATAAGTCACCTTGCTCACCCTACATTCAACAGGAAGGCCAATGACAACAAAAACGCAAAGAATTCGAGGGGCTGGAATGCAGCCCTGCAGGCATGGCTGCTGACAAGAGCGGAGCAAGGTGTTCCTTGCATTTTCCAGACGTGTGGAATCACTTCAGGGAAATAACTGACATTCAATATGTTTTATTCAGAACATACAGCTGTTTTACTAGAAAGTAGAATGAATAAGACACTGGGTCACGTATTTAAGAGTAAGTAAGGTGGGAAAGGTGTTTACACTGACCTTTTGAGAAAGTGGGTACTCTGAACCTAGACTAACATTTTTACTGGTGGAGCAAAGGAAAGTATGAGATTTATTTCTTTATAAATATCTCTACTGATAAGAGAAATCTTCAATCCAAGCACTTCTGCCTATTCATTGATCAATGATCCATGGAAGATCCTTATAGGCAACCTAGTCATTCTTCTTTTTTTCAAAATAAACATTTATTGTTAGGTCTTTTCCCAAATATTTATATGACTTCTGTATACTCACCAGTACAGTATTGAATGGCTAGAAGATTATGTCAGTGAGCCTAATGTAAATTTTTATAGAGGATGGGCAGTTTGTCATTGGTAATAAATAGATGGCATGTAAAGATGTTTTAATTCAAAATGGTATAAAAAGATTTAGGAAAATAAAATGAAATTATATTCCCAATAGCACACGGAAGAAAATTCTTCAGAAAACTAAATAGTTAAATTGGCTCCAGTAATATTGTAAAACAAACTATCACAAAGCCTTAGCAGCTAAAAGGAATGAGTATCTTTCCTCACTCCTACTCAGGAATCTGTGTGCTAACTGTGTCCTTCTGGGCTTGAAAGGACGCAGCTGGGCTTTGCTGTAGGTTACACATTTAGTTCAAGTCATCTCAAGTGCCTCCTATTCTGGGACCAACAGCAATGTTGAGTGTGCTCTTCTTGTGATGAATGTTAGAAGAACAAGAGGCCAAGTTGAAATGCTCAAGTATATTTAAAGTTTCTGCTGGAATTACATTTGTTTACATTCAGTGTGCAAATCCCTGGACAAACCAAATATCACCGGGGTAGGAAAAAGTATTCAGCTTACCACTGAGGAAGGTAGAGTCGAGTCCCATGGCCAATAGATGTATTTTTATATCATAAAGAGAGAGGACAAGTCAACAATGATACAATCCCCACTAAGTGATAGTGATGGAATCCCCAAAGTCTAAAGGTACAGAATTTCTGAAGGGTGAGAAAACCCTCAAAGGGCACCATGAACACATGCAATGATGACAGACCTAATTCCTGCCTTGGGGAGATTAAATGGGAAGAAAATAGATAAATGTAACTTTCATAAATTATTAAAACCTTGAAAATAAAAATAGACATAAAATATGTTCCTGGGGTGGTTCTGTATTTTCTTTCGGAGTAAAGCATTGTGGAAGAGCAAACTCCCTTACTTCGGAGGTCTGAGAGTCCTATTTACAAACATCTTTCTATACCCAGAAGCATCTATTCTGCTAAAGTGAACCTATAATTTCCTTGCTAAATTGAGTGCAACCAGTTAGTGGAATGCAACTACAGATTCACTCTAACAAATCTGTCAATTTTTATCACCATATTTTACCCATCGTGTGGTGTTATTTTGATCATCAGTGACTAACTAAAAACAAGTGTTACACCAAATACAAACGCTCTTATAGGAGGTAAGTCTGATGCGTGTGAAAATGGAGAAGTATTGCTTTATCATTTATCATTCATTCCAAAGAGGATTGTGGGTATAACAAGAAAAACAGGCATTTCGGGGAAAATAATTTCTTCAGTATTCTATTAAAATGAAGCAGAGAAAGTATTCCTTATTTGATATTATAGAATATCAAATAGGTGATTAAAAGTAAAAGACAATGACTACTGTTTACCCTACCTGGGTTGATAATGGGTACTAAATAACAAACTGTGGAAGGAAAGAGGAAAGGAAGGGAGGGTGAATGATTATATTTCTTTATATGTTCTACGTTCCTAAAACAATAAAAATCTGTGTGTATGCCTACAAGAATCTAAGCATGCTCAGTTCTAATAATCACTTAACTTACTTAGGGATAAAAAACGCAGGAAATTATAAAAGAGGTTTGTAAAAATGGTTTCTTAAATATATACTGTAAAATGTAATTTTGAACAAGTTGGAAATTTGCTTAGACTCGGCAATCTAGAGACACCTTTATTGCATCAACTGCAAGAAAAAACATGCTGTGGACAAGCTAAATTGACTTTCAAGAGCAAGTTTCCAGGCTTCAAGTTCACGACGGTGGAGTAGGAAAATCCTGAGCTCGCCTCCTCTCACTGATACCAGAACCGTAACTGCACACAGTCAGCTCTCTCTGAGAATGACCCGAAGACCAACAGAACAGATTTTCTACGACTACATTTGTAAAGACAAAGCCATGTTAACACAGGTAGGAGGGGTAGAGTCTAAGTTTAGTCAGCACCCACACTACTCCTCACTCCCCACGAAGTGACTCACAAGAGGGAGGGATATCACAACTGCAGGGCTCACTGCCAAAGAGCGAGGGGTCTGAGCCCCAACCTGGGGGACCTGTTCCAGGAAGAGGAGACCCCACAACACCTGACTTTGACACCCAATAGGGTTTACATCTGGGAGAACCAAAGGGCTATAGGGAACAGAGGGTGAGCTCTTTCTAAGCTGCCGGCACAGAGGCAGCAGTTTGAAAAACACCTGGGTCATATGTGACGGTGATACATTGACTAATTTTAGGGTGTGCGCTAGAGAGACAGAGATCTATTGGAACTTTGTCTTCAGTCGGAAGTGTTTGTAGGTGCCATCTTTTCTCCTGTCTTGATTCTCCTTCTGCCTATGTGGTCTGATGCTGGCAGGTGCCATTTCCTATAACATTGTTCACCCCACCCTGGCATTTCCCTGAGGATTCACCCAGCCTGGCACCCCTCCAAAGCAGCTCCTGCCCTGACACTCCCAGTATGTGGCCTCAGCCAGCACCAGCACACAGCAGTGTGTCTGCAACTGTCAAGGCTGGGCCTCATAGCCAGCCACAGAAAAGGCCTGCTCTGCGCCCCAGAATGCTCCCAACAGCTGTGGTCAGGCCTCACAGCCAGCCAGGCCAGGGACCAGCCTCACCTGCCAGCATGTACATAGCAGTTGTGGCCCAACCACAATAGGAGGCCACCGTAGTCCACCCAGGGAACACCTATGGAGCACCTGGCTCTGGTGACAAGGGGAAATTGAGCCACTAGACCACAGAGGACATCTTCTAAATAAGACCACGTTTTTAAGACCAGGCGATATAGCTGGCATACAAATAGGCAAAATGAGGACACAAAAGAATATGATCTAAACAAAAAAAAAAAAAAAAAAGCAGGAAAAAAAAAAAGAAACAGAAAAAGAACTAATAAAATGGATGCCCCAGCTGGTGTAGCTCAGTGGATTGCGTGCCGGCCTGTGAACCACAGTGATGCTGGTTGGATTCCCCAGTCAGAGCACATTCCTTGGTTGCAGGCCAAGTACCCAGTAGGGGGTGCTCGAGAGGCAACCATACATTGATGTTTCTCTTTCTCCTTTCCTCTGTCTAAAAATAAATAAATAAATAAAAATCTTTTTTTAAAAAAGAACCAATAAAATGGAGGTAAGCTGTCTACTGATAAAGAGTTCAAAGTAATAGTCATAAAGATGTTCATCAAACTCTGAAGACGAGTGGATAAGCTCAATAAGACATCAACAAATAGAGAAAAATTATTAAAAAAGAACCTATCAGAACTGAAGAAATATAAAATTGAATTGAAAAATACACTAGAAGGAGTCAATAGCAGATAATATAATGCAGAACAATAGATCAGCAATCAGGAAGAGAGGATAATGGGAATCACCCCAACTGGAAGATCAAAAAGAAAAAAGAATTAAAAAGAATGAGGACAGCATAAGAGATCTCTTAGGCAACATCAGGTGTACTAACATTCTCATTATCAGGATCCCAGAATGAAAAGAAAGAGAGAAAGAAATGGAAAACCTATTTAAAGAAATAGCAGCTGAAAACTTTCCTAACTTTGTGAAGGAAACACATATTCAAGTACGGGAAACACAGAGAGTCCCAAACAAGATAAACCCGAAGAGACCCACATCAAGACACATCATAATGAAAACATTAAAAGTTAAAAGTAAAGAGAGAAACTTAAAAACAGCTAGAGAAAAACAACTAGTTACATGAAAAGAAATATCCATGAAACTATCAGCTTATTTTCAACAAAAATGTTGCAGACCAGAAGGGAGTGGCCAATATATTCAGCATGATGAAAGGGAAAAACCTATAATCAAGAATACTCTACCTGCCAAGGTTATCATTCAGAATTGAAAGAGAAATCAAGATTTCCCAGGCAAGCAAAAGCAAAAGGAGTTCATCACAAGAAATGTTAAAGGGGAAAGTATTTAAGTGTCAAAGAAAAGACCAAAACTAGAAATAAGAAAATATCTAAAAGAAAAAAATCTTGCTAGGAAAGGCAAACATATAATAAAGATAGTAGACCAACTACTTATAAATCTAGTATGAAAATAATAAAAATGTCAATAAGTACATACCTATCAATAATTATTTTAAATGTAAAATGTAAATAGACTAAATGCTCCATTCAAAAGACATAGGATGGCTGAATGGATAAAAAAAAAAAAAGACTCTTATATATGCTACCTACATGAGACTCACATCAGATCAAAAGACACACACACACAGAAGTGATGGAAAAAGATATTTCATGAAAATGGAAATAAAAAAATAAGAACAGTACAGCAATTCTTATACTAGACAAAATGGATTTTAAAATAAATGCTATAATAAAAGACAAAGAGGATCCAGCAATTCCACTTCTGGGGGCTTAACCGAAGAAAATGAAACACTAATTCAAAAACACATATGTACCCCTATGTTCACTGAAGTATTATTTACAATAACCATGATATAGAAGTACCTGAGGTATCCACTGACAGGTGAATGGATAAAGAAAAAATGTAGACCTATACACACACTGGAATATTACTCAGCCATGAAAAAGAACATTTGTGACAACACTGATAGACACAGAGGGTATTATGCTAAGTGAAATAAGTCAAAGAAAGGCAAATACTGTATCATTTCACTAATCTGTGGAAGATACAAAACTAAACAAATGAACCAACAAGAAAAACAGACTCACAGATGCAGAAAAATACACTGATAGCTGCCAGAAGGTTGGGTGGCGGTGAACGGGTAAAAAAGTGAAGGGTATTAAGAGGTACAAATTTATGGTTTTAACAAATAAGTCACAGGGATGTAAGATACAGCTTTGGGAATGCAGTCGATAAGATTGCAATAACTTTATACCGTGGCAGATGGTTACTTAACTTTTCATGATAATCACTTTGTAAGGTATATAAATGTCAAATCACTATGTTGTACATGTGAAACTTATATAACATTGTATGTCAACTGTACTTTAATCGAAAACAACGTTATCTTTCAGAATAAAAAAAAAATTTTGCTTAAATCCTGTCTACACCACTCTGTTTCTATCTGTTTTGACCTAATGCAACAACCAAGCTATAATAGCTAATGTTCTCTGGGCGGCTTCTAGTTTCTCGAACATCATGGGCCCTTGTGCTTCTTCTTTTCTATTGTTAAAAATAGACAAGCAATTTCCAGATAATTATATTTTACTTTCAGAGGAAGGAAAGAAAGGACACTAGATTTGGAAGCAGGCACTCAGGGTGTGAGCTTGGTGCTTTCGATGGCTCGTTTTGTGACCCTGTTGGGCAAGTCACTTAAATTCCCTCTGCTTAAGTCCACTCTTTATCAAAATGGAAATGAAAATATATATGTTATCCTTAGAGTGACAAAACATTCCAAGACAATGCTCTAAAAGCTCTTTGCAGATTTTAAGCCACAGTTCAATTGCAATTGTTATAATATTTCAGTGCAACTTTTTGCCTTTGGTCAGGATTCTGGATGTTTTAACACAGCAGTGTCGACACACAATTCAGTTCTAATGACAAGAAAATCCAATTCTTACACAGGAAGAAAATGAATTGTACACCAGACAATCACACATTGTGAACCCGTTATTTTTAATAATAACATGTGAGGGAAACAATCCTTCTTGACCAGAAGTAAGTTATTTCAACAGTTAGCTATAGTAGAGTTCATGCTGAGTGCTAAGATGCTGACATCCAACAGAAAGAGTGAGCACAGCGAGCTCCATTCTAGCAGAAGACATCCATCAGCATGGTTTATTTGCAAGGCACTGTATTATTTCTTCTCAATCAGCGAGTTCAAGGCTCTTTTACAGCAGGAAGTGTTGCACAGCCGTTGCTCTCCGTCTGTACTGCTCACCTCCTTGCCATTTACAGTAAATCTAAACTATTTTAAAGCCATTTTTCTTTTAACCCACAGATCTGGTTTAATGCTCAAAAGAGTCGCTCTTAGGTTAGAAGATATAAACCCACTTATTTGAATGTAGAAGAGCTAACCTGCTTTCAAGCAGGACTCAGGTTTAGAGTCCGATAAACGTCTTCGGATGCGCTTGTGCAGAGCACAGCCAAATGATAGGAGGCCAGTTAAGAGATTACGTTTCTGTGTTTCCCTTCCAGTGATAAGTTTATCCACAGACCTATATCCTTTTTATTTCTCAGCAGGAAAAAGGGCATTAAGACCTTGAGCCTAATCACATGCATAGCAAAGCAATTTTGGGGGTCAGATAAGAATTGGGTTTGTGGAGAAAAAAAATAGCAATTTTTTTAAGAAGCCTGTAGTGCATCAGTATCAAAGATCTTCCTCTGGAAGTAATGTACAAAGTGCTGGGTTTATCAATAGCAAAAAATGATTGAACTTGAAACCAGGAGGAAAGTCAAGATTCCCAAATTATTCTGATGGAAGTAGAAGAAACAGAAGGGGACAAACCAACAAAAAAAAATAAAAACATGTAACAATAATACACACATCCATAGATTTCCATAGAGCGATCTTGATACATTTTGGACAATTTGAAGTACAAAGAGAAATAAATATGTGAAAATGCAATACTGAATTTTTTTCTAGTTTAAATGTACAAGTACACAAAATGATCATTTAAAATTTATTTTCAACTAAAAATATATGTATATCGTAAATCTATCATTAATGAAGTTCCTTCCATACTAAAAACCTATAAGTACATGATTTTGGGATTCAACAATGAAGTAGCTTTGTTTAAAAAAAAGTTTTGAGTAATTTTTAATTTACTAATTATTTCAAGTAACATTAACTAATAAAAATTTAAGTCTCACCGAAATTCAGATATTTTCTTTAAATTAATTCTAAGTATTTGGCTAATCCCATACCAGGTGAACTACAATAAAAATGAGTTTCTAGTAAGTGATTTCAACAAATTAATATTAAGCAATAGTGCGCAAGGCCTTATAATGGCAAACAAACCTGGACCCAGCTAGAAGATTTTTATTTAAATAAAGGATATTAAATAATTTGAAAAAATTGATCCTCTCAGGTAATTAAGATGGCCTATTAGAGTCCCCCCTTTCTCCCCACCTAAATCCATACCAATCTCTTATTTTCAGAACTCAGATCAAAACACATTATTTTGAAGTTTTCAAAAGTTAAATTGACTCCCCGTAGTTCGCTACTTTATTTTGTGACACTAGTCTATTTCTTCTTGGCAATAAATAGTCTGTTTCTCCTTGAAACAACAGGGGCTCAATCTTGGTTCTACTGTTTACTGACCGCATGACTTAACTGGCCGCTATGGAAAATAAAGACAATAATACCATTGTTATGAGCACTTAGACCACAACCTAGCATATAGCATGGGGGCACGAAGTATAGTTTTATTATGGATAATGGTGTTTTAAATTTTTTCATAAGCATAACATTTGATGAATAATATGAATCTGCTCTTGTTTTTTCTTTTTCTTTCTTTCTTTCTTTTTTTTTTTAACAAATAATTCCTATTCTCAAGACAGTTTATGTGCTTCACTCTTGATTTTTGTGTTTCCCTAACTTCCACTACACCCTCAAGAGCTCATTCAACATTTGGCACACCTTCAACAAGTAACATTGTTAAGCTCACTGCTTGTTATCCATGGGTCAAATATTCCAAAAAACAATTCAGCTTCAGCTAGGAGGCCTACTGGATGGCACGGATGTTTTATCTTTTCAAATGGGAATAATGGTCAAAACAATGGTCTGGGTCTCCTGGAAAGTATGCCGTGTGGTCTTCAGTCATATAGGGTGTCTGCAAAGTGCTGTGTAACTTGTCCAAACTGGAAAATGCTTGACCCTGTGCGAACCAATAGCCATCTCAATCTATTTCTCTTCCTTCTTCAAGCCACTCCTCCATAGGAGGCAGTGATCTTTCTGATGGATTGTTTTTCGTTCATCCTATGGAGAGTGTAAGGGAAAAGGATAATGGACACACTGGAGTGGTCATGTCCTGCTTTGTGCCCAAGTGATCTGAATAGGGTTAATCACATGAGAAGCTTCAGGATTAAGCCAGCTCGCAGTTTAAAGTTTAGAGATGCGGGTAGGTCTATCTAATCAGGTTGAATCATAGAAGTTGGGGGCAGGGGGAAACTCTAGGATAAGGTTTCCACATCTCCACTGGAGTTGGTGATTCAAGTTTTAAGACTTCAAACCGCTATTGATATATTTAGTCACAAGAGCTTCGAAATTCCCGGAGATCATTAGGTGCAACCTGAGGATTAGACGTTATCAGAGGAAACAAAGCTGTGAGTTAAATGTCGTTGCCGTCTTTGAGTCATTGATCAAGTTCTCTTGGTAACGTGAGACCCCTCTGAGCTGGTCTGTCTTGTATAATATTGTTGGCTAAACTAGATTGTTTTAGGCTTTCCATAACAAAATACTGAGATATTCCTGAGATACAGAGGCCCCTAAATGTATTGTATTTTACATTATATTGAAGGTCCTGAACCTAACCTTCCTGGCCTGATAGCATTTCGACTTTTTTCTCTAATTATTCAAAATGGATTCACTGCTAAGATTTGCAAGGACAGTGACTGCTGTGTGTGTGTGTGTGTGTGTGTGTGTGTGTGTGTGTGTGTGTTCAACTAAGGTTATAAATTTCTGAGAACTTATGGTTTAAAACAACTATAATCTATTCTCATTCACCCATATGAATGATTTGGGTTGTGTTCAGGTGGGCAAGTTTGCTTCAAGACAGAGGTACTTGAATTGGGCTTAGATTCCCACCAAGGGTTGGGCTCAGGTCTGTTCCATGCAAGGGCCCAACTAAAGGGGCAATAGTTTCCTAGGACAAAGTTGTGATGAAGAAGAACAAGAGAGCAAGACCAATCGCAAAAGCACATTTCAATACTCTGCTTGCGTACCAGTGTGTTTGAGGGCAGAAGGTACCTCAGTGTGTTTTCAGTGCACGACGTAGGATAAGAACTCAAAATAGGTGGCTCATCTGAATTCAAAAGAATCAAATTTGTAATGTCTGGACTCTATTTCCAGCTTCGCTCCTTATTTTACGACCAGGAGGAAAGTCATTTTATCTCTTTAGATCTATTTCTTCCTTTCTGAAATGAAATTAGCAAAACACCTGGTCATAAGGTTGTGAGGAGAAAATAAAATAATGCAGGTAGAAGCAAGTGGAAGGAAAAGAATATATCCCAACTGCTCTACATGAGGGAATGAATAGTCCTAAACACCTAAAGTATGGAAGAAATTGGGCTTCCTGTTATTGGAAAATCAAGATAGAAGAGAATGATAGTTTTTCTTCTAAAAAGAGATAAAAAATGGTGAGGGAGTGCAAGGAAGTACTATCATTGGTGGTCTGTCTCCACAGAGCCAGGCATTCTGTTAGACAGTGTGTGCTACCTCATTTAATCATCACATTTTTCTAGGTAGAGGAAAGGAACGTTTACTTGGGTGTAGCACTAGCAAAATTCCGAACAGCCAGTTTTACTTTACAGGCACATGGCTCAATTTAGAGGCAATTTGTAAGAGCGCAGAAGTTTCAGAATTTTCTAGCAGCATCTCTCATTTCCTTCAGCTTGAATCACAGGTCTGCCACTAATTGGCTCTGTTCTCCCTAGAAAGGGAGCCAACTTCTCTGGGCTTTCTTCTGGGTAAAAATGAGACAAATTATGTTTATTACAACACTCTAAAAGAACTGTAGAATTAAAAGTAGCGTATGCTATTATGTGGCACAGAATTCATTCTTAATTAGTTAGATACCCTTCTGACTTTACTTAATCCATTTCTAATGATCAAAACCTGAGCATGAATCCATGTCTCCCATTTTCCTGTCCCACTATAAGTATATGCATAGTTGCAGAGGGATTTTATTTGATCTCTTAAGGAACAAAGATGCCTTGTAACACATCAAATGTGTTAGAATGAACTAGAAGCTTCTTTCTTTGGGCAACTATCACTCTCCCTATTAAAAAAAAAAAGTAAAGCTCTAACTTGCTTTGAGGTATTATAACAAAGAAGAACCATGTGGGCACTGTGTCTACTATGTGCCAGATCTTGGATGAGATAGTATACAAGTGTTATTCAAAAACACCTTTGAGAATTACATTTGCAGTGATGGGGATAAGTTAATTTTCTGCTTTTCTTCCATCATACAGTGTAAATCATGACATTCTAGCATGCTAATTCAATCTTAATGGGAGGGTAAGGTACAGCAAATTGTTCTATTTTCAAGAGCAGATCTGCTAGAACAGCGATTTTCAACCTTTTTATCTCATGGCACACATAAACTAATTACTAAAATCCTGTGGTACACCAAAAAATATATATTTTGCCAATCTGACAAAAAATAAATATAATTTTGATTCATTCACACTGGATGGCTATCGTTGTGTTGGCCGTTGTCCTTTTTTTATTTGACCATCTAAAGGAAAGAGGTCAGTGCTCCTGACCAACTAGTCAGGTATTACATGTTGTAAAAACTCTTGTGGCGCACCTGTTGAAAATCGCTGTGTGAGAAGAACACAAAGCTGTTAGTGTGTGAAATACATTCTTAGAAAGTAATAATACCCAAGATGGAAATGTTATAATAAGTAAAGGTTACCATTATACTTCAAAGATTATGATAGATCAGTCTAAGTCAAATGAAAAGATGAATTAATTACTGAATCTCTTGTAAACTATGTAATCATCTACAGTTTTCCTTTAAATAATAAAAAAAGGCATTTAGAACCAAGGGCTACTAATATCTCATCTGGGCTCGTCGGACTGCCTAACAAATACAGTGACGTTCCTTGATTATGATGGGGTGACATCCTGATAAATCCACTCTAAGTTGAAAATATTCTGTGTCAAAAATTAATTTATTATACCCAACCTCCTGAAAATCAGAGTTTAGCCTAGCCCACCTTAAACATGCTCCGAACACTTACAGGTGGGCAATATTCTTGAGCTTCATCTCAAGAGTAATTGCCTTCTTTATCTCACAGGAAGCAGGGAGCACGGGGTGGCATTCTGTAGACATGATGGGATGCGAAAACACAAAACACAATATCCAGAAAGTGTTGGCAACCTGGTACATTGTAGAGAACGGGCTGCTTCTCCTTGTGATCCTGTGCCTGACTGGGTCCCATGCCAACATCACAAGACAGTGTGGTAGCACATGTTGCTAGCCCAGGAAACGATCAAAATTCAAAATATGGTTTCTCCTGAATGCACAGAATTTGTACCATCATAGTCGAAAATCGTACATTGAAACGTCCTAAGTTGGGAACCATCTGTGTAAATATTTCTCCTCGGCCAGTGCTTGAATAAAAAAATTTTAATCCCGGATAGAGCTATAATACTCAATTTATTTTTATTTGCGAGAATGGAAAGTTGTTGTTTTTTTAAATTGTCACCATACAAATTTCAATAAAATTAAATTAGTTGTACAGATACTGGAAGCTCAAACTGATTTAAGTGTTCGAATTAACTCCATGAAGAAAATTCTCTATACATATGTTAGACACACACACAAAAAGAAGTAAAACAAAAATGGGAGCTCCCTGAGGACAGAGATGCTGTTTTATTTAGTTCTGTGCTTGTAATGAGCAGGTTGCCTGACATATCTCAAGGGATAATAACTAATTAGTGAGAGAATTATTGACATATAGAATACAAGATTGTGATGTTTTTGCATAAAATTATCAGATTCAGATGCTACTTAAAATGGTTTTACAGGCCACTTGATGCCTGCTCAGCAGTGATTTTTATTTTATATTCCTTAGATATTTTCAAACACAAAGTTCTTCCAGGCTTTGCTATTAGATGACATAATGAAAGAAGAATGAGCTCCTGGTTCTGTCGGGCCCAAGGCCGGCTTCTCCGTTTGCAGGATCTCACGCTCGGGCATGGTACTAACTTTGTGAAACTCAGTTTTCCCTTATGTAAAATGAGATTAATACATCTATACCCCATAATTGCATCTGATACCTTATCAGGTACTGGAAATACCTCTCACCCGCGAGGGGCTTAAGTTCTAATAAAAGGTAATATTATAACATAGGTAAATAATATTGTAAAATACCTTTAATGTGGAAGTTCAGAACTGAACATCCCCCACTTTCTCTTGCTGCCACAGAAGCCATGCCTTCAGGTAAACTTGGTTATTCTGGACCTTTGGAATTAACAAACTGGGCTTCGAGTTACTTATGTTGCTAATATATAAAAGGTTTTATGCATAAGCTTTGAGTTAAAAGCCAAGAGGAACAAATGAGAACACAGTTCCCTCTCTAGGGACATGAAGGACATTGTTGAAAAAATAGGACATTACGAAGCCTTAATACAGGTGCTGCAAAAGTGGACTTACATTTGTTCATATGGAAAATAATATAATAATTAATAACTAACAATACAAGAATAAACTCTGTGTTTCACATACTCACAACTTTAAACCTCCTTTGGCCCCACCGTGTGTAAGTAGCCAACGGTCCCTGCCAGCTGACGGAACATTTTTTTTGAAGGGCACAGATATTCCAGTTTGGAGCTTCTCATGGACAAAATCATGTCGATTTAACTCCACCAGTAAGCCTGTAAACAGCAGAGGGCAGCAGAGGGCAGCAGGGGGCAACAGGGCGGTCAGGGAAGGCCAGTGGCAATTACCCAGGTAAAGTCTAGTTAACCTGAGAGGAAAGGACATAATAAAGTTTCTGACCTAAAATGGATTTTTAAACGAAAGTTGACAATAGCTGGCAAATTGTGTTTAACACTATATTAAGCTGCAAACTTCTGAAATTGTTTTCATATGTTTGATGAATATAAAATCCCTAGTAAGGCCACCAGTCATTTCTTCCCCACGATATTGGTATCTGTTAGATTTGACATTCACTCCCTGGGAAATGCAGTGCACTTGTAGCCCCCCTCCTGCCTCAGCCTCCTTATAGCTTAGAAATTTGTGTTTATGTTAAAGGGAAAAAAAGCCTGTAAGAACCAAGTTATATGATACTGATGAATATTAGCAAATTACAAAGTATGTTTGTGTATACAGTGATGTACTCATTCATTCATTCTTCACTGATTTACCCGACCATTCGTCCATCCTTTTGTTTGCACTCAGTTAATCAGCAAATATTTTATTCAACATCTTCTATCATTAGTCGCCATTCTCAATACTGAGGACAGAAAACCCATCTGGACTAAAACGATCCCTCATCGCCTGAAACTAAAAAATCAACATGGGGAGCAATGAAAATAAGCAAGCTAATAAAATATATAAAATATAGAACATCATCATTACAATAAACTGTTACGCAGGAGCCTAACGGGGGACGCAAAGTCAAACAAAGTGGGGCAGCCCGTAGCAGCAGCAGACAGGCCTTCAGGTAAGGGGCTGGGGGTGCCCCTCTCGGGACATGGGGTTAAAATGAGACCTGCTGAGGGAAAAGGAACCGGCCAAACAGTGAGTCAGGAAAAGAGCATTGTAGCTGGAAGAAGCTGGTTACTCAAAGGCCTGGAGATGGAAAAGAGTCTGGACTATTTGGGTACGGGGGAGACCGCTGACACCACTGGAGCACGGAGAGGAAGGGACGGAACCTTAACAGAGTGGCTGTGAAAGTCGGGGATTAACTTTCTCAGAACAGTGATAAGACATTTTGATTGTATTCCAAGTGCAGGGGTGCGGATAAGCACCCAAATAGCACGATAAGGTTTCTGTTTTCAAAGTAATACTGGGCCGTTGTGCAGAGTGTGGGGTAATGAGGGGCCAAGGCAGAGGCAGGGGCTGCCTGTCAGCCCAGGGAAGAAACAGTGCTGAGCTGGATGTGTCGATCCGGGTATGGTTATAGAGGTCATGCTCAGCACGGATACAGAACAACTTAAACTGGCTTCGTAACTGATAGAGTCTTGGGATTAATCTTTTCTAAGTCTTGCATTTTATTTATGTAGAAATGGAGGCCCGGAGCGTTAATGTCACGTCCAAGGTAACGAAGCTAGTTCCCAGTCTGGGCTTAATGTCATGTGAATAGAATCGAGTGAGAAAACTGGCTGCCCTACCATTATCGATCTCTGAGATATACTGACATCGGAAATAGATTTTAAATTCTGGTCATTTAATTAATGTAATGATGATGAGGATGTTGGCAGCAAACTTGTAATTGCTGGTTATCATGTGCCAGGTTCTGTGCTAAGCTCTGTTTAGCCAACTCACACAGCAGTTTTATGAGAAAGATTTAAGAGTACATCCATTCTGCCTACTAGGTACGAAAGGCTGAAAAAGGTTTAGGAATTGGCCCAAATCCACAGTTAGTAAGTCTGCTTCTAAAAAATATACTGTATTTTCCAACAATGAAAAGATATATTATTAATTCTCATTGCATTAAAATCAAACAATATATTTGTATATTGAAAGAGGTTTAAAAAAATTCACCTAACTAATGAGAACCCTGATATAACTCCCCCGAATGTCTAATGCTTCCTTTCATTCTTTTCATTATATTCACATGCACATCAATAGTTTTAAATAAATTATACAACATTTTCTGAATTTCTGTTGGAGACAGTTTATATTTGCTCAGTAATTTTTTATTACCTCACCTATTTTCTCTAATAGTAACCCAAAATTAAGAAATGTTTTTCTATCCTTTCTTGTCTGTTCACATTAGTTCAATAACTCATATACACAGTTATTTTCTAAGTCTCATGGGTAGATTGTCTTGTCAGTGTCTGTGGTCCTGGGTCCTAGGTTAGCAGAGGTAGAGCTGTTACTAAGCTGGACCAAGGTCTTGGGCGCCCACAGATATGCCTGTGACTCTCCCTGTAATACGGGCTGAAGCCAGAATTTGGAAGATGGTGCCTCAGACCCCAAGGGCCAGCTCTCCCCAGGCCATTTCTCATCACAGAGCTCCCTTATCTCATAGAAGTCTATGTTCATGCCTAAACGACCAGGTTATTATACAGATACATTTTTGAAAGGAGGAGAAAAGAAGAAATTCTGTTCAAACACTTTTTCACATGTATTATAACCACTAAATATTTAGACCTTCAATTTTACTCTGTACAACTCAAACTCCTCGAACATGGAGGGCTAGCCTAATCATGTGATCTTTGGATCCTGTAAACACTGAATGCCAAGATGACGTCATATGATATTGCAAGGTATTTTTTGGCTCAGTATTCACGCTTGATAGCATTACATAACCCTAGGAATTAACAGAGCGCTTGACTCCTAGAAGATCTAGAATATATGCTGAATTGTTTGAATAATGGTATATAGCCAATACATTCTTTAAAGGTAATTATTTCATTATATATTCCAGTTTATGTCCCCTGACAGTAGTCAACATAGGCTTGCTCTTTAAAGAGTAATATGTTTATAGGTCATGTGAAAACAGATAATCCACTTGGGGGGAAAGGAAATAATCAAAAATCTCTTTGAACTTGCTCACCATACTCTTAGTGATACATACATTTTTAGATATGTACAATTTACAGCTGTAGCACTAAAAATATAAATAATCTTGAAGTCTAGCTCTAGTCTATAGACTAAAAAGGCAAAAAAAAGTCATATGAAAGTGAAAACATTTTATTTTTTTGTCTGATGAATTATAATCCAGAGCTATAAGAATAAAACAATGACCACTAATGCAAAACTTGGCTTAAATTTCATCTTTTTCTCAAGTAGGATACTGGCCTGCAGAACTAAGATGTGGAGAAGGAAAGTGGCAAGTATTTTGGATAAAAATCTCCACAAAAAATGAATTTGTAGTGCAAGAGGATTTCAATAGAATAGATGAGGCCTTTTGATTGTGTTTTTCTTTTAAAACAAATTATTCTCCGACTCTGGGTATGCATATATTAGAGTCAGAATAAATTGAATCCCTTACTCTTTTTATCTTTTCCAAATTTCTTTGCTGTGATTAATAGTCATGTACTATGTAAGATTTAAAGTCTATTCATGATGCTAAGCTAAGACAGTGCTTAATGCTATTATCAACACTGGCGTTAAAATAAATTTAGAGTCATTTGTTTTAAATGACTTCCTGTGAATCACTCTACTCAACTGTTGACAAATATAGTGGAGCTAATGTATAGCTCCTGAAGCTTCTCCCTGTGCAATTATCTAAAAGACCTTGATATCAATCTTCTTTAGTGTGTCATTTTGTCAAGCAAAGAGTAGTCAAGGGGTCTGAGAAATTTGCTACTCTCAACAAAGAGAAAAACAGTTTAAAACTTCTAAAGCTGTGACTCACACAGTTTGGGAACATCTATGTCCCTTCAAATCACAGAATGAGTTCACCGAAAGGTAACAAAGGATGGGTGGAAAGAGTAATGGTGCAGAGCCCTGGGAGATTGCATGGGGTAGGGAGATTTGTGCCGCGTGTTTATGCATTGTGTAGCCATATTACAAGAAAGCAAGTTTGTCACTCATTACCTCTCCCTCTTTCTCTTATCAAATACTAAAACAAGGCTGAAATACCTCATGGGAGATTTTGTAAAAAAAATCATGCTGCAATACCTCTGGAACAGCATTGCCTGGAGAGCTTCTTAAATATTAATACCTAGAACCCACCCTTGCTGATTTTGAGCTGGTCAGTTTTGAGCAGGGTATCCATTACTTGAATAAATAACCCAGAGGCTTCTTATGCCTCCAGCTTGAGGACTGGCTTCTAAAAACTAGTGGTCTCGATGAGCCAGTAAATAACCTCTGGAAAAGCACAGAGTCACACAGCTCACACTGTTTGGCTTCATTGCTCATAATAGGAATTCAATACTTTAAAAGTCTCTGAATTGGTCATTTGGTCAAAGTACTCAAGTTGTGAAAAATCCGTAAAACCTAGCATGTTTCAAAGTTACAGCATCAATTGCAGTTCTATATTTTAAAACTTTAAATCATTTAAGCGTTCACCCTCAAACACCTTCTGATTCAAGCGTCATTAGGATTTTTCTCTTATGCCATGAATACTGTGATGAACTTTATTTCCCCATGTCTGAATGAGCCTCTTAAGGGGCTGCATATAATTATGAAATGAGAAAATATGAATCAATGCAAAGAAAAATTTTCTTTTGCTCTTCCCCACCATGCACAGTAATACGCTTTCAGGAGACATGGGAGCCTGATGAATAAATTAAAAGACAATTTCTAAATTGTGTATTGATTTTTGTGCCACATAAAATAAGGCCATGGACTTGATGGGGACCATTAACCAGGGCATAAGTTTTAAAAATAAAAATCAAAAATAATGAAATAAAATTTAATAAGATAATACATCATAGCAAAATATATTAGTGCCTGTTTTCTCTGAAAACTGAGAACATTGGTTGTCCTGTGTTATTAAAACCATTTTAAAATAATTATTAGCAGAGCAAGCACAACGCCCTTAAAAGCTTTCATCGTCTCCTCTAGCACAGGCTGCCATTCAATCTAAAAAACAAGTAGTCTGGGAGCACACAATTCATCAAGTAGTATGTTCTACTTTAAAAACTCATTAAATTGCCATCGATGTTTGCAAAGTTTATGGCAGATTTTCTGTTTAGTTTTCTGCTTAGTGCCTTGCCCCAGACAAAGGCACCCATGGTTGAAGCCATGCCCACGACCAAAAAGCTGCTCTATAAAACAGTTAGTGTTATGGATGAAGACAGCTTGATCGCCTCAGAGAGTCCGCCTAACACAAACTAAGAGCCAAAGACAATGGTTGTTTGGCAAGAAATAAAGCTACACTAGAAACGGAATCATCTACAATCTTTGCATTTTTTAAGAGAGTAACATTCGATGTTTTTAATTAAGGCTGTTCCTCAGTCATTAGGCACCTTGACCTGCGGATACTTAAATTGGTTAGGTTTCCATTCTGACTGGTCAATACCTTATGCTTCTGACCGTTGTCCACCTTGAATACATCCTGCTTGTTTGTAAACATCAGGAACTTTTCAGTCTTTTAAATCTTATTGCCAATGATGGTGTCCAAGAATGACTTTCTTTTAAATTTGTAGAATGTACATTTACTAAGCCTAGACATGCTGTTGGACTATAAAGTGCAAGAGTTCATTTTTCAGTGCCAACTTCAAAACCAAATTTTTCAGGGCAACAAATAATATATAATAGCAGGAATAGGAATATAAAGGAGGGCTTCCAAGTGCTGAGGTAGTTGATTGGGTCACTTAGGAATGGGAGGTCCTTATAGCCTGAGAATCTTGATCATCCGAGTGAATTCTCTCATTACACAGATGAGAAAAAACAGAGCAGACTACAAGGCACTAAGGACCCCATAGTTTAATCAGAATTAGGATGTGATATAATCTGTGAAAATGATAGTTACTCTAAAAGAAATATATACGATGGATGGGTGGCTGGAAAAAACAACACCCTGTAGAGAAGGGACCTAGCTACTAACAAGTGGCTCTCAAACTTGTTTTCCACATGTGACATAGCTCAGAGATAACATTCACAGGTGTGGCTTACACTCATTACTTTTCACTATGGGGTGCTCCACTTCTAAGCATCATGATATATAAAATTCCCAGGACCCCAGCTGGAATTCCACTTCATTTCTTCCTAAACCTACCATTGTGACTTAATATCATATTTGAGAACTGTTATACTACTTAGTGCTACCAAAATGATGAACTAGCTCAAAGTTAGGTATACCAATATATTAAATTGGTGTGATATATGGTCATTAAAAACATAGTATTAGCATAAACTATTGTTTTTTGTTTGCTGATGTTATTTCTAAACCTTAAATACACAATCATCTACTCTGGAGATTTTTTTAAGGAGCACAGTTCGTACACCCGTGAGGAGTATATAAGTCTGTGATGTTTCCTTAGGTTTAGATTCAGTGTGCATGGCTTTGGGGCTACTACCTTTGGTCCTGGCAAACTTTAACTTATGAATAGAAATACCTGTTAGGTAAACATAGAGATGATCACAAAGTAATGTCTTACGTATGTAGTATGTCTATCAAACCACCATTCATTAAAAATTTCAAAGTTTATGAAAAGGCAAATTTAAGTCATTTAAAATTATCACACTACATGTTTTATAATGTAATTAGATAATAAAACGATTATAAACAATCTGATAAAAGTATAATCTAACCTCTACTTTTCAGAAAATTCACTTAGAATTTGAATAATTACAACTAAGTTCTATTATTTATCTAAAATCTAGCCTTTTAAATTTAAAAACCATACTAACACATTGTGATAAAACTTCAGCATACACTATACCTATTTATATTTTATTTGCTATATGAGAAATGGTCTATGGTTGCACTTCACACACTCTTTGCAGAGACACCATATTTAGCCAATGTCAGCATCATGTCAAATGAACAATAAAATAATGGACTGCATAGGTCTAAATCTCAATGCCCCAGCTGTTCTACTTACTAGAAGTAAGATTAGGCAAGTTGCATTATTTTACAATTTAATATGTTTGAGGTAATAATAGTACCTACTCCATAGGGGTGTTTTGGTTGAATGTATAAAAAAGTTCATATACTAAATGTCCATTATTGCAAATTGCTGGCTGTCCAAGTGGATAATGTAATATAGCCTTGATTCTTTAAACCTAATTTTCCTTGCATGTGCAATGTAAACAATAATATAACCTACCTTACAGAGCTTTGAGGATTAAATATACAAATAGGCGCTATGTTGTTAGCATAAAATCTGGAACAGAGTAAATCCTTAATAGATGTGAGATTTTAATATCACTGTGAAAATCCAGTGTACTGGAGTTTTCATTGTCGTACAAGCTGAACAGATTTTTGGATGGCTTTGCTATGTGAGAACAAACCATGCCCAGGGTCAGAGCCTGACACAGAAATGTCACAGTGAATTTTCACTGAATAACACATCACTTTAACCCACAGGGACAGGGAAACGGTGAAAAAGATAGACTATGTAAAACTAACCAACAAACAAGCAAAAACAAAACAAAACTAATATGTAGCCATAATAGTAAACATTTAAGACACAGTTATTATTATTTGTTACTCTATTGAATTCACTGGTTAAATGTATTTGCCCCTGAACACTGGCATGCTATGCCCTGCCATAAGACAATTATACTCCTCTTCCCCTATATGCTTCATTTTGATCCTAGATGTGAATGTATCCCCAGGCTACATTTCCAAAGAGGGCATGAGAGGGGGTCATTTTCAACTGTTGATAAAGAGATTAGTAGTGAAGCTCATTTTTTCTGTCAATACCCAGTGACAGTCATTTTGCTGAGACATGCCGACAGATGTAAGTTGTCGCCTACAGAATTAAAACCATTTCTACCTAGTATTATGCCTCTTATAGACACCAAATAAAACTTTATGACATGAAAGCCTAGCATCTGATTATGTCAGCTTTTTAGTAAATATATTTCATAATGTACTCAGAGTTGTAAATATATATCATTATGTAGAGTTTAAGCTAGCTCAAATGGCTACCATCATGGTGGAAGGTCATTTGGCTAACCCTTCACATTGAACACCCATCTGAAGATCATTAACATAGGAAAGCATATTGTCATACCTAGAGACTTTACGTGAAGTCTATTCACAAACATACCAATTCATCGAAACTCCTTTTCAGTCCTAGAAGAAAAGCTTAAATGTAAATGTATCCATTTGTCAATTAATGCATACAGTTCTTACTGCATCAGTTAAGTTATTTAGATTAAACTGGATTAGGAAAGCTGCATTCCCATGAATTTGTTTTATAAAGACCATAGTAAGTGAGGAAACTGCATTTATGGACTTTTCAAGCAGCCATATATTTCCTTAATGGTTGCTTAGGAGAAAAGTTTGAAAGTACACGTTACTCCAACTGACCACTAAACTACCCCAAAGGAAAAAGAAAAAAACACGAAGAAAGAGGCCCCTCAGAAAAAATTCTTCTTAGAGAAGGTGGATTCGCATTACTCACCAATAATTTTTTTACAGATACTTCAATTTGCTTATTCATTTACTAGAAAATGGTCATTTGAGTTATTTACAATTTAGAACTTTATGAGATTATTTTTTATTATTGTTTAAATACAGTTGTCTCCATTTTCCCCACACCACTCCCTGCCTCCCCGCTCATCCCCACCTCCCATCTTCGATCCTACCCCCCTTTGGCTTTGTCCATGTGTCCTTTATACTTGTTCCTTGATGACCTCTCCCCTTCTTTCCCATGTTATCCCCCTCTCCCCTCTCCTCTGGTAACTGTCAGTTTGCTCTTTATTTCAATGTCCCTGGTTATATTTTGCTTGCTTGTTTGTTTTATTGATTAGGTTCCACTTGTAGGTGAGACTGTATGGTATTTAATGAATGAAAAAATACAAACATTTTTATCAAATGAAAGAAACCTATATTTTGTCTTCTGACTTCTATTTTCTTATCAGCCTACCAATGTTAGTCTGATTACTCTATTATTCAGAATACCATCATACATTATCAAAACCTCCTTTAAAAAAATATATATATATATACCTTTTGAACAAGCACCATTCATTGATTCCACAAACATTTATTGAGTATTCAATGCATGGCAGATAATACTAGATATAATAAAACTTAACCCTTATCTTTAGGTTGTTAAGTTTTGTAGAGGATGCCAAAAAAACTAATAATAACATAATATAGAGCTCTGTTCAGCAAGAGGAGCAGACAAAATGTAAACAAACAAAAGATAGGAGCTGGCGGAAGAGGTGAATTGGGCAAGATTCTATGGGTAGATTTTACCTCCTCTACTGTTTCCCTTCTAGACTGCAAACCCACTGAAGGCAAGCTCCAAGTCTGAATTGTCATCTCGTCCTTTAACAAGGCTCCACACAAAGTTTTATTCTTAGTAAATATTCTACACACCTTCTACATAACTGCATCAGCTGACGGTAATTATGATTTGCACGCAACTACAACAGCTTTGCCAAAAATAGTCTTCCACATATATTACATACTCTTTACCACAGTTCTATGCATGTAAAAAGAATATTGCTCCATAAGTAGAAAAAGCCTTCCTTATTGGCTTCTCAAGAATATGATGACTAAAATTGATTTTGCCTAACCTGTATCTATTTTCCAGATTGGGGAAAATTAAATAATATTGTTTGATATATTCCTTCACATACTATGTGGTTTTTAAAATCATGTACAGGGCCTACTTGAACTTTTAAGGAAAAAATATAAGTTAAGTAGAAAATAATCAAACATACTCAATGTGAGGTAACAAATACTAAATAAAAATTGGTAAATGTAAAAATATATTGGCAACTTTAAAAGTTGAAAAAATAAAAGTATACACTATTTGATATTTGTATAGAATTGTATTTGATCTCTCCAATGTTGTAATAGAGTCTTATGATCCTTGAAACTTTATTTTGATTAATAAAGGGGAAAATTACCTTAAAAAGTCAAAAATACAACAAAAGGTACACACAAATATCTTACTACATGATTAAGTTACTTATAAGGAAATCAGTGAAATAATATATTAGTAGATACTAAATAAGATATAATGTACAACACAGGAAATATTAAGTAGTAGCAATATCATGTTACAAAAATGAATTGGAAATGTAAATAGAAGGTGGAAGATTTTATATACGTGCATGCATGTGAGTACGTTTTCGTGTGTGCCTGAGTGCAATGCTAGAAGATACATGGTATACTCATAGCTACTTTCCCTGTGACATCTACATCCTTATGAAAGACATATGGTAAATTTCATAACCTGCCTTCAGGAAAACATAGTACTGTAAGGTTTTCTCACTATATGACTTAGGTAAATTACAATAAAGTTGAAAACAAAAGCATGAGATGTTTCTCAGTCTTTTTGGCTTGTTCAGTATCTTAAGAATTATTACATACCTTATAATTTATAATATTCCTATCAGAGAATATAGGGCAGCTAATTTCCAATGTCAGAAAGAAGGGAAAGAAAGTCCTTATTCTATATAATCAATGTCAATTATGCTGGGAGTAAGAGTGGGAAACGCAGAATGTCACAGAAAAAAAATACAGAATAATCAGTTTGGATCTACAAATGTCGACAGTGAGTGAGCACATTTTAATTATTCCCCCCCAAACTGATGTCTTTATTGCCTGAGGGACATGGAACAATTCATGAAAAGGGATGTCACCAGCCTAAGTCTGAAAATGTGGTATGGCAAAATCCAACTCATGCTTTATACAGACTATTCTCATTTCTGTGATGAGACCTGAACGTAGAGGCAAGGGTAGAAACAGTTTGACAAGTTGAGAAATTTTTGCAATCATCCCAGTAAGTGATAGTGCCTCGGATTAGGTACCAGTGGTGACAAGAGATGAGAATCACTCCAATTCTGGATATAATTTGAAAGTAGATCCAAGAGAATGAGTTTATTGGATATGATCTGGGCTGTAGGTGGAGTATGTCAGTATTGGAAGAGAGGTCAAGTATTCAGTTTTGGACCTGATTTTGAAATGAGCTGGACTATGGGGGAGATATCTGGACTAGATATTTGCACTGCCTTGAAGAGAAAAATGCACTAAAATTAAGATTTGGGTAAAAACTTTCAGTTATAAAATACATAAGTAGTGGGGATATGTGGTGGCTATAGCTAATACTGTATTATATATTTGAAGGTTGCTTGTAGAGATCTTAAAAATCCTTATCACAGAAAAAATCATAACTGTGTATGGTGATGTTAACTAAATTGATTATGCTAATTGTTTTCAATATATACAAATATTGTATCATATTTTGTTCACCTGAAATTAATATAATGTCATATGTCAATTAAACCTCCCAAAAAAGGTGGAGAATGACGGAGGAGAGGAAAAATACTAGCCAATCCATGCACCAGGGAACTCTAGCCCATTTCCAAACTGATTTCCCTTTCTTCCCATATATTTAGATTGCATTCCCTGGCATCCCTTGAAATTTGTTATGATTGAATTCTAGCTGAAGTGCCTAATCCTGGGACAAATCAATTTCTCATGCACAATTCTTCCTGTTCCTTCAATCTCTGCCAGCTCGATAGCAGACATGCACAGTTACTTCAGAAATCTTCTGCTGACAATGGTTTTGGAAGATTTTGTTAGTGTTCCCCATACTTCGCTACACACATGGAAGATTCTATTTCCAACACCTCCTTTTAGAGTTGTGGCCAAGGAGTTTTTTTAAATGATGTTCGTTTTTTCTAGACTGAAGAATTTAACTGCTAGCAGCTCACTGTCTTCTATGACAATGACCAAGAGGGACCAACAAGATGGCGTAGCCACAGGATGGCGAAGGCTTCTTCAGTCAGGACTACAAACATATAATCTGCCCTGTAGAGCTGCTCAGACTAACAGTGAATTTTACATGCGAAACGAACATTTGCTATGTAACATCAAGATTTTTGAGGTTGTCCTTTACCATGACATAATCAAATCCATCCTTAATAAATCATAGCGGCACTATAACAGAGAAGTATTGCACTGCACTTCAAAAGGAGAGATCCTATTAAAATTATAAATTATTTGAAATTGTATGTTCCCCAGTTCTGTGATTTCCTCTGGAGTTATAAATAAAATGAAAAAAAAAGAAGTCTTTAAACTTACATAAATTATGAGACTAAGAAAAATATTTTTAATAGGATCTAATTTTGGTTTGGAAACTTAAGTTTAAATGTGGGCAAATAGGCAAAATATTGAATTCTGATGCAACTACTAACTAGTTTCATGTTTTCATCCATTAAGTAGTATATTATAAATGAGAATGAAAATTAAATGAGATGATTCATGCAATGAATTTTTCATAGTGTCTGAGACATAGTTAGATGGGTATTATCTAATAATATCTAATTTACCTTAATAATACCTAATTAAGGTAAGTATTATCCTTAGTCTTTCAGAGATAAAAATATATTCATGTTGGGAACAGAACATTTCAGAGGTAAGTTACACATGGAGCTTTTTCTAAATCGTATTTCTCATATTATTTAGTTTAATTCCATAAACCAGGTTACTAACTGATATTAATATCAATTAAAGATTTGTTAGCACTGGTTCACAGAGAGTATTCTAACAACACTAGGAATATAATCTCATTCAGTGAAGATGGAATACATTAGTCAGAGTCAAGGCTTACAGAATAAAGTGGGATGTGAGATCCCTTATAATTCTATTCAGAATCAGAGGGCTTTCACAGATGACTTCTTAAAGACATCATTCCACATTTTATGACCATATGAGTTTGAAGAAATCTCAAACAATCTAACCTTACATACTTGTTTAAAAAAAAAAAAACATGACGCAGAAAGATTAGGTAAATTTTTTAACTTGTCTGCTTTTGTAGATGGTAATCTCAAGACTGTGATGGTATTCAAGTGTTTACTCCCTTCTGTCATGATTTCCAGTGTACATATATCTTCTAGTTAATTCGGTTAGTTAGTAGGTTAAAATTCACAAATACCCTTGTATTCTTCAAAGCCACAGAGTTACACAATATTTATTAGAAACATGGACACCTTTTTAGTTCTCAAAAATTAGTGCCTGTCACAATGTTTGGAAAATAATGCAAATTACATAAATATCAGCTACATAAGGCTAGCAGCAGTACTCTTCAACAGGACAGACGTGGTACATGATAGGAAACACACTTTGGTATATTCTTGTGATATTTACACTTCTATACCAAAACCCAACAAGGAAATACAACTTTTACACGTATACCCAAGCATTGAGTAGTAACTGAGACATGTTAAAGGCTTCAGTATTGGGACGAATAAATAAAATTTTCCATATTTTGGACACACAAAAAATGTGCTGGCACATAATAGTCACTTCACAGCACTTGAAGTATTCGGTTTCAATATAGCAGCATTGGAAGGGCTAACTTCCCACTCAACGAGTTATTCACCTAGTATTTATCTCACCTTGGAAAAAGGAGGGAATTATTGGCTTAGGTCATTAAAAGTCTACTTACTTCTAGATGCAGGCGGCTACCAAAACTCTTTATTTCCACTCTTCTTCATTCTATTTTCTTTGTGATGGGTTTAATTCTCATGGATAATCTACCCATGAGGGAGTGAAAACTCTAGACCAGTTCAGCAACCCAAGGGTGCTAATTTTTCTTCTCTTTGACTGATAGTTATTCGGTGCTAATGGATGGATAACTCTTTGTTTGTTAAACCATTTTCTAATCTGTTGTATGAGTTTTCTGGGATCTAAAGATATAAGATGAAATAACACAATCACTGACATGAAAAGCATATTGTGTATGAAAATACATGATTACAACACAATGACATCATTCCCATATAGAGACCAATTGGTACTTAAGGTAAAACACACATCTGTCTAAGAAAACAGGAAGGGTAAAGTATCTAGGTATCATTAAGAGGACATTGTGAAAATGTATTAAATTTAAAAAACATGAAACTTAAGAAACATTTCCAACAATTTTCCCTTACAAAATATTTTATTTTTTAGAAACCACAATGGATTCCTCTCTACCACCCAGACTTGCCTAACATTTGTTCCACTCCTTGTTTTTGGTTAAGTCTGTGAAAAGGTAGAAATAGATTCAAATGTTGTCACATCAAAATCAAGGAGAACATTGTCCCTAAAAATGCAGGTGTGGTATCTGCATTTTGCCTTCACTAAGTACGGAGACTTTAGTGTTCACATGGATTAAATGGTGAACAATCAGGGTTGACAAAAATCAACTTTTAATGTATCCTCTTCTGTCCTTATTTTGTCATGAAGTGTAGCCCTTAAAAGAACTGAATTAAAATCCAATCTTACTACTTGCTCTAGGCTCTTACCTTCAGACCACAATAGCAATCCAAACTTCAGGTATTTTATTCTAAGTCACATTATTACTTTTAGCTAAAAAGAGCTGAATCTTACCAACAATACTAAAATGTTTCCTCTGTACTAAGTCACATATTTTTCTCCATCTGATAATGCTCTGATTGCATTTTATGGTTAGTGCTCTGTCAGTTAATTAGCAATATGTTTGCTTGTTTTTCTTTCCTTAGAGGTGAATAAAATAATGGAGTATCTTAAATAAACAGTATCTTACATTTGGTATGTACCCCAGGAAAGGTGAAAACTATACTTGGAAGCTCTGTTTGGAGCAAGATTGTCTAATCCAGACTCCAAAAATTAGCTGGGTGGCCCTGGGCAAGTTACTTACCTTCTCTGTACATCAATTTTTCTCACCAATAAAATGGGTGTAATAATAGCATGACTTTCAGAGGGCTATTACAGGATATAAATGAGTCAATATTTTAATCAGTGTCTGGCACATAGAAAGCATTTTCAGTTAATGTTAGTTATTATTACAAATCCTGGTCTCTGATACATTCTGTAGACTCTGAATGCCTAACCTTTAAATATTATTTTCTTCCTATTGCTTCTGTCAAAGATGGCATAACGTTTGTCCTCCAGGATTTAGGAAAACAAAGTAACTTAGAGTCTGGAGTTTGAATTGCAAAACAGTCCCACTCCATGTGGCTAATAAAATGAAAAATTCAGTTCCTGTGTCACATTAGCCACATTTCAGGGGCTCAGTACCCACACGTGGGTAATGGCTACCATGCGACACAGCAGACACAGGACATTTGCATTATCACACAAAGTTCTAGTGGGCATTGCTAGTCTATAGTCTCCTCAGCTAGATTCCAACAGAGTTCTCAGTTTTGTGTCTATTTCAGATATAACAAAAATGTGATATCTGTATACTTAGGCCACCCAAATCAAAGTTTTAAAACACTTCCAGTTGTAGTGAGGGCTGTTATTTTGTGATATGCAATCTTCTTTTTCACACTAGATACCAACAATGTATATTCATAATAAACCTAGCTCGGCATGGCTTTGCCATCTGTGACTTCCGTGCAGAGCAGAGATGGTGTGGTCAAACTGGGCTGAGATGCTGGTGTTGGCAGTGAGGCTCTGTGCTTTTATAAAACAAATTTTACTTCATATTTGTGACAGTATAGGATAAGAATAGTTTGGAGGCAATGATTTTATATTTATCTTAAAGAAATTTAGGCTGATATTTTCTTCATTTCAACCAGGATCTATTGAACTTGTATCAAGAAAAAACACCTTTTACTCAGCTGTAGGTGGGGGAACTAGCCACTGTATGATTCCTGAACTGAAAAGACTTGGTCTATGTGGGTTATAAAGAGAAACAGGAAATGCTATGAAAGTTACTCTATTGTTAGCTAAGATGAACAAGATATAATGGAGGTACAAATGAAGAGGACATATCACAGTTTTCCTAAACTTCCAGATCTTCTGAAGATTTTAATTATATTTTACCCTTTGCCTCCTTCTATGTGTGCTTTCTCTTCCTGACCTGACTCCTCAAGCCCCAAATCGATGAAAAGATCCATTCACCTGACTCCCCGTCATGGGCACAATCAAGCCACTCGGGAGGCAGGTCTGGACATCTCTCAAACACCGTCTCTTCACCGAAGTTTGCTTATTGTTCTCCTAATTCACACTCCCTTAAAAAGCTTATTTTCTGGGATTTAGGTGTGCTGATTGGAAGAAATATAATGAAGATTATGCGGCAGTGAGTTGTATAACCTTTCAGTCATTAAAAAAATACCAGGTTTTAAGAATAATGCCGATGACCATCATCCTGTGTATTTTAAAATCTGACAAAAAATTATTAACTGTTTAACTATTTAGCATTAAAATAACAATAGTTACAATTTTCTAACTAAAAAGTTTTAATAGCTTCGTTTGCCTTAAACTGTAATTTATAAAATGTAGTGCGAAAGTAATGAAATCTACCTTCTTTTTCACCAAGTGATACACAAAATAATTAAATAAAGCACAACTTCCCTTAAGGCAGATGTTTAACCCTCCCGTGGGAGTGGAAGCAAGGAAATTAAGTATTCTTCCCTTTCTGCCAGCCTCCCGAGAAGTGGGTATTCCCCCACTCCCTGTGGGAATAGGACTGGCTGAACTCCCTTCTTACTAAGGTAGTATCTCTTATATTGAAAGCAAAGTGAGCATGAAAAGAGATTATTCTGAAGCCACCCGCACCCACTGCAGGAACTCAGCTGGGCAACGTATTTGAGCTCACTGTATTTCCTTGGTTTTGCTTTGCTGTCCAACGCCAGAGTAAATAATGGCAAGCAATCTCCTAACAGAGATTGTAAATGATAATCACTGCAAATGATTGTAAATCACCAGAGTAAATGATAACTAGCAATCTTCTAACACAACAACTGTCTGAATTCAACTAATCCTTTAAATACCACATTCCCTCTGGATTAACTTCCCAATTCCTATACTGTTAGCCCTGTACGAGCGTCCTTAGGATAGCCAAACCCTGCAAACAGGGCGCAAATTCTGCCAGTCCAGTCATTTCATGTTTTCCCACTTGCACAATAAATATTTCAAATTTACTTTTCAGGAAAATAAAATGGACTTAAAGTTCAAGAATGAATCTCACATAATAGTTAAGAGCCCAGATCCCGAAGTCACAGCCCCGTACTTCTAATTCCAATTCTACCACTAACTAGATCTATATCTTTATTGTGCAGTTTTTTTAACCTATAAAATTGTAACAAAAACATCATCCAACACATAAGGTTATTCTGAGGATTAACCTAGCTATCACATTTTATATGACGTGGAACGTGGCATGCATTCAATACATGTTTGTTCTTAACATCAAACTTTTCTGGGATCCGTTTTTATTTTCATAATGATAGCATCATAAATGACTGGAATTCAGTGTTTTTTATTTTATCTTATCTACAGACAAGTAAAGAATAATATAAAAAATACCCTTTAACTATCCTCCAGAATTTTTAAGGTGTTACTATATCACATTTGCTCCAAATGTTGCTGAAGGAAACGAACCACACTTTAGTTGACGTTTTTACTTTGCTTTCCCTCAACATATTTCCCTTCCCTTTCCTGAGGCCATCGTTACCACAGGGTGTGTATCTTCACATCTATGGTTAGTATTCTGCACCACAGCCACCTATCTCACACAAAAACAACATATTACTTGTATGACTTTATTGTTAATAGAAATATTACATGAGCATCATTGTTAAACTTTTTCTTTCAAAATTATTGCTTGAGATTTACTTATACTTGAAATATTTGATGTATTTCATTCATTTAAATTTCCATATAATATTTCTTCATATGAATATATTGTAGTCATTCATACTCTGTTTTCACTTAGCAAAATAAGATGCAACAAAAAACACATTTAGCCACGTTTCATGGCAAAAACACAAAAAAAATTCTTAAGGTTATGTAAGTAGTTAAATTGCTTTTTAAATATTGTCTACACATTTTCAGCTCGACTAACCATTGCCCAATTGCTCTTATGTATTATGCATCTTTGACCACATTTGCTTTTGACGTTCCCAGATAAGTATGCATAGTGCGAATCCTTCCCCATTGTGTCTTACAGTTCTAATTCTTTTAGTAATTGTTTCATCAAATTTCATGGTATAGATGTGCCACAAACTTTACAGCCATTCTCTTACTAATGGAAATTCACTGCTGTCAGTTTTCACTGTTGCACTATGAATATTCTTGTTCGTCTGCCTTTATTTGCTGGTACATTTATTTCAAAGAGATAGAGTCTAATATTAGGTTAGCATCAAATTCATATCAAGGCTCATTTCTCAGAACTCTTTTCCCTACTCTTTAACATTTCTTTATTTTGAAGTCATTTATTTTGTCATACAGTCAATGTTTTATCATTGGTTGTATCTTTAGATTAGGTATTTGAGGGATATAATCTCTGAATTCTCACAAAGACACATTTTTTTTTCTCCATGATGAGTAAGTACTGCTTTGCCTGTCTGAGGCATTTAGGGCCGTATTCCTTCTAACTAGTCTCCCGGCCTGCTGTGTTAACCATTGAAAAATTGACTCCCAGTGATAATCAACTCCTTTGAAAGTGATATGCCCATGATCCCGGGAAGCACAGCAATAACTGGTGGGGGTTTTTTCTGTTTTATTCTTCCAAGAACATGACATTATCTCTGCATTTATTTTTGTCTTTTTATCCTCCAGCAATGTTTTTATTTTTCAGCATATTGTCTTGTACATATTTGTTTACATTTACTCCTGAATAATTCTAAATTATTGGAATTATTTAAAGTAGAATTTTTTAAATTTCAGTTTTTTAAATGTGTGCTGAAAGTATGTGAGTATAATAGATATTGTCTATTAATCTTCTATTTTGTGATCTTGTCATATTATTAACTCCAGTCATTGGTAGGTAAATGCAGTGGGATTTTCTATGGAAACTAATATACCATATGTCGATAGGAAGAATTTTTACTTCCCCCTTAACTATCTTATCAATTTTCTTTGATGATCCTCATTGTGGTGCTAAGAACAGCCAGACAATGTTGATGGAAATGGTAGGGCAAGCGTGCTGGCCTCGTTCCCAGTCTCAGGGGGGAAGTTTAGATTTTTAGCATTAAATACATTAGCTGTAAGTTTTACAAAGATGCCTGTCATCAGATTAATAAGTTTCCCTTCTTAGTTTGCTGAGTTTTAAATCCTAATCGATGTTGAATTCTGTCAGCTTTTTTCTGCATTTATTAAAAATACCATATGTTTTTACATTTTTTGATAACATGGGAAATTACACTGGTTGATTTTCAACCTGGCATTACGAAGAGAAGCTCTACTTAAACATGGTTTTCATCCTTTTCACATGTAGTTGCTTTTTATTTGCTAACGTTTTCTTAAAGTTTTTGCATCTACGTTCATTAGGGGTAATGGTTTTTAATTTTCTAATTTGTAATTCTGTCAGGAATTTAGTACTGGGGCTATGCTGGCCTCCTGAAATGGTTCATGCAGTGTTTCTCCTCAGATTTTTTTTAAATGTTGTGTAAATTTGCCATTAATTTTTCTTGATGTTTGAGTGAACGTGTGTGTGAAACCATCTGGTTTCGGAGTTTTTATTTGTGGGAAGTTTTTGATAACAAGTTTAATTTATTTAACAGATATAAAGCTATTAACATTTTCTGGCTTTTTGTCAATTATGGTCATTTATTTTACAAGAAATTTAGCCATTTTGTCTAAGTGCCATAATTGATTGTATCAACTTCTTCATAATATTCTTTTTTATCCCCTTTAATGTTTGTAGGATCCGCAATAATAGCCACTCATGCATTCTTCATTTCGGTAACTTCTCTTTCATCTCTTATTTTCCTGAATGGTCTAGGAAAGCATACAGCAATTTTGTTGACCTTGTAATACAATTAGCTTTGGGTTTTTTCCCCTAACTTTAAAATATAACTGTTCATTTCTGCTCTGTTTATTTTCATTCTTCCACTTGTGTTAAGTTTAATTGTTTTTCTTAGTCTAGCTTCTACAGGCAGAACATTAGGGCAATGATTTTAGAACATTTTTTTCTCTGTAACATACCCATTTAAAGCTATACATTTCCCTTCAAGCACTGCTTTAGCTTCACCCCACTCAGTCCTGCCTAAACTGACCTGCACCAAAACATGCCCATTGACATGATCAATTCCATCCTTCATGTGGATCCTTGAAGTCTTCGTTTATCCAATTATTTCATCCTCTCTTTCACTGATTCTTAACTCTGAACATACAATAGGAAATTGAAAACTGTTATGGCCAAGCCCCATCAATCTAAAATCAAATCACTATCCCTTTCTTCCCAGACAATATAATCGAATGAGTAATGTATATTCACTGACTCCATGAAGACAGAAATGAGCAGAGCAGGAGTCCATAATAAAGAATGCTCACTTAATTTCATAGACAAAGGGTATTCAAGTAAGTGTAAAAGTTGCATTTTAGAAAAATGACTGGACAGGATGTGAAAGAAGTTTGGATGGGACATGACTGCAGGTAGGGCCCATGTTATAAACACAGAGAAGTAGTTCAGGAATGAGCCTTAAAGAAGAATAATAGCATAAAGATGCAAAAAGCACAAATATTTGAGAGATAACGGGGAGAAAGTAATGACAGTCAAGAATTCTTTCAGATTTTTGATTAATAAAAACATCTTCTTTGTACGGTTAATGTAAAGATTTTTTAAAAGTCGCCTATTAAAGCATTTTATTTTTTTTTCTCCCCTTTATTCCTGTCCTACCTGCACCCTCCTCCAACCAGCATTCCCCCATTTAGTCCATGTCCATGGGTTGTTTATATAAGTTCTTGGACTTCTCCCTTTCCTACACTATTCTTAACCTCCCCTGTCTATTTCGTACCTACAGTTTATGCTTCTTATTCCCTGTGCCTTTTCCTCCATTCTCCACCCTCCCCCTCCCCACTGACAACCCTCCATGTGATCTCCATTTCTGTGATTCTGTTCCTGTTCTAGTTGTTTGCTTAGTTTGTTTTTATTTTTATTTTTTTAGGTTCAATTGTTGATAGTTGTGAGTGTGTCATCATTTTACTGTTCATATTTTTGATCATTTTCTTTTCCTTAGATTAATCCCTTTAATATTTCATATAACAAGGGCTTGGTGATGATGAACTCCTTTAACTTTACTTTCTCTGGGAAGCACTTTATCTGCCCTTCCATTCTAAATGATAGCTTTGCCAGATAAAGTAATCTTGGATATAGGCCCTTGTCTTTCATGACTTTGAATACTTCCTTCCATCCCCTTCTTGCTTGTAAGGTATCTTTTGAGAAATCAGCTGAGAGTCTTAAGAGGACTCCTTTGTAGGTAACTGTCTCCTTTCCTCTTGCTGCTTTTAAGGTTCTCTTCTTACCTTTAATCTTGGGTAATGTAATGATAATGGGTCTTGGTGTGTGCTTCCTTGGGTCCAACTTCTCTGGGACTCTCTGAGCTTCCTGGACTTCTTGGAAGTCTATTTCCTTTGCCAGACTGGGCAAGTCCTCCCTCATTATTTTTTCAAATAAGTTTTCAATGTCTTGCTCTTCCTCTTCTCCTTCTGGCACCCCTATGATTCAGATGTTGGAGAGTTTAAAGTTGTCACAGAGGTTCCTCAGCCTCTCCTCAGTTTTTTGAATTCTTGTTTCTTCATTCTGTTCTGGTGAAATGCTTATTTCTTCTTTCTGCTCCAAATTGTTGATTTTAGTCCCGGTTTCCTTCCCTTCACTGTTGGTTCCCTGTATGTTTTTCTTTATTTCACTTTGCATAGCCTTCACTTTTTCCTGCATTTTGCAACCATACGCAACCAATTCTGTGAGCATCCAGGTCACCAGAATTTTGAACTCTGTATCTGTTACATTGGTTATCTCTTCATGGCTTAGTTTTGTTTTTGGAGCTTTGATCTGTACTTTCATTTGGGCCATATTTTTGTGTCTCAGCAGGCCTATTACGTTGTGAGGGGTGGAGCCTTAAGTATTCGCCAGGGCAGGGCAACCCAAGTCAGTACCTTGTGGCACCATATGTGGAAGGGGTTCAAGAGGGAACAATGCCATTTGCTTGGCCCTGCTTTCGGTCACTTCCCCTGCTACCCACAAGCAAATTGGGACCTTCTGGTGTGGATTTCTGGGCGGGTGGGTTTGTGTACCTTAGAGGATCCTTTGGGTCTCTCAAATGAACACTCCTGTGAGACTGGCAGTTTCCCCCGCTGCCGCCACCCCCATAGGTTTTTACCAGTTGAGGTTTTGAGGCTTTCTTTTCCCCTGCGCCAGAACGCTTGGTTGCAAGGTCTGTCTCACACTCCCCAGTTGTTCGTCCTGGTTTATCCGCACACAAATGCAGGACCACCCGGTCTGCCAGCCAATGCCTTGCTGTGTCCCTCCGCCCCGGCTGCCCATAGCTGCCCCTCCTCCCAGTCTGGATGAATGTTTCTTCTTTAACTCCTTGGTGGTCAGACTTCTATATAGTTCAATTTTCTGGCAGTTCTGGGGTTTTTTTGTTTTTAAATTTGTTGTTGTTGTCCTTCTTTTGGTTGTGCAAGGAGACAAAGTGTATCTACCTATGCCTCCATCTTGGCTGGAAGTCTACTAAAGCATTTTATAGAAGATGAATAAATATTACTATTTGTAGTATTTAATTAGGCATATATAGTGTCTAATATTTAAAGTATATTATTCTTTGAACTAGAAAGCTTCTCTTATCAACACTGTGGTGAAAATATGAATAAAAACTGTGTGGGACTCTGTTCCTTTCTATTATCTCAATAACCCACAGTCCAACTTATACTGAAATTGCTTTGCTTTGGGAAACTCCCATTTTCTCTCTACATACTATAATGTCCATGGTGCAGAAAGACAAACGTTGAATTTGGATATAGAAGAAAGAAGACTAAATCTTTGCTATATCCCTGGCAACCTACTTGATGAGAAGAAATTCAACGAACCTATTTGAAAGTTAATTTAATTTCCTAAACTCCCAACAGGGAAAAAGAATCTCTGTATCCCTGAGTTTTGAAAGAGTTGGGTGAGAACAGAATGAAGAGTCTGAGTTGTAAGGATGTCCTTTTTCCACGGTACGGGTTCTTTGCTTACAGAAGATGCTTGGAGGAAATTATTTGTGTTTCTATCAAATTTTTCTTAAACAAATTTTTTAAATTTAAAAATCCGGGCATAATTAGACTGAATTTTACTAAGGTGATGATGCATTCACATGTATTGATACTTTTCTTGGTCTATAAATGTGCACCCACAGCCTGTTTATATTCGTTTAACTATTCCTAGAGTGAAAAATCGTTTTAACTTCCTAGCTTTTCATTTGCCTTTAGCAAGGCCTTCTCTTCCTTGCAGTGCAAAACATCAAAACTGCACTCAGAATTCAAGAGCAAAGCTGCAGGTTCATTTTCCTTTCATTTTCATGTTCTTTTCTTTGCTGAGGATGCTCAAGGGAGGGTTATTCTTTTAGTCAGAGAAAATATCCTGGACCAACAGCAAATGAAAGAACCTTTTCCTGGGTTATACATACTACCTCTGAAAGGCCTTAATTGCATCTGTTTGGTCTGAATTATTTTTGACTGGAAGTAAAATCTATGTTTGCCTGCCTGCTCTCGAACCCATCTGCACCCGCCCTGAGCACTCGCGCAGCCCCACGAGCAATCGCTGAGGTTTATTCCCATTAGCTTGGGACTTTCTCAGCTCAGGAGGCCATCCTTTCATCTGCAGACTTGCTCATCCCATTAAGTGCTCTTTCTTCTGGATCTTTTATATTAAAAGATAGCTAAATAAGACTGCAGAGCCCAGCACTGATCCCAGGAGAATACCGCTCTTAATAACCAGCGAGTCAAAGATGAAATTCTTCCCTAAACTTTTTTCTCACTTTTAGAAGTTAGTTGTAGCTTATTGGCCAAATGTTTCTCCCAATTTCATGATAAATGCATTTATAATAGGTATTCATATTGAATCTGAAGCCTTAGCCAAAAGAGATTAGCTAAGAGATCGGTGTCCAGCTAAAAACAAAAGACAAGCCTTCAGAAGTCAGAAACCACACTCCAATGGAGCAACTGCGAAAATTAGGGAAATGTGTACTGCATCTTTGATTAAAAACCTTCCATTATAGAATGAGAGTAATGATATAAGCACCCTGAGTTTATTTTCTTCATCTATAAAATACAGTTCATAACACCTATCTCACTGTAAGAAGGCATATATATCTGTGTGCCTAGTTCATGGTAGGATCTATGTTTTAAATTAATAAGTGAAATAATGGAATGCCAATGGCATGGATGAAGAACCACTGTTCCTCCCTAATACATGAGAAAAGCAAGTATCTTTCTTCTTGCTCCTTAATCTATGTAACAACATAAATGGGGCCACTTCTCTTGAATATGTTCTTACAGAAAAGACAATAGATGGCTAGAGATGGTCGAGAAAAGAAATACAGATTCCCATAGTTCTTAGCAGAATCCGTTGCTGCTAAGGTGCCAACCCAGAGTCTTATGAGCACTAGCTGAGTGATTCCAGGGTTGATGTTCACTTTGAAATGAATTTGTAACTATGGAAACAATATAACCTTTGGAAAAGAAAGGATTTAATGGTACCGCAAGTGCACTGCAAACTGAAAATACACTTAACATCTTTAAACACCTTATATGTGTAAAAAACATTTGGCGCTCTATTGGAATTGTACATCATGCAAATATGTATTTATGGCTATCAAGACATTGGTAAACAACAGAAAACTGAAGAGTTCAATTCAAATGCCACCTCCTCATTAAGCCCATCCCAGTGTCTTCAATCAAAATAGTTCCTCTATCTTTAGTGATATTATAGCTCTTAGAGATTAATTCAAACATGGCATCTGTTCTTATAGCTATTTATATTCATAAATGCTTCTCTCAATAGCTGGTTAAAAGGCAAGGGCTCTAACTAATTTACATTTTGTCTCCATTCTATGAGGTTTCTAATGGGAGGCTTAAGTCAAATTATGTATTTAATATTACTTGAATTTTAGTAAGTATACAAACTTGTATTAATAACATCATCGTGCTGGTTATTAGGCTATTGTTTTATTTAATGTATTGCAATTCTTAGACTGTCTTTTAGCACATTTTACTCTCTGCATTTTGTTTTTCTTTTTAAAATATATCAGGTTTGCTAAGGTATAATTTAGCATATAGCAAAAATCACTCTTTTTGATGTAGTTTTAGGAGTGTTAAAAAGTATCATTAGAATCACCACTACAATCAAGATACAGAATATTTCCAATATACACAAAAAGTTTCCCTTGTATCACTCTGTAATCAATGTTCTCAACCCAATCCAAGCACTTAAAACACCTATTCTAAAGACTGTCATACAAACAAAATAATTCTGTATGTAGTCTTTTAAAAAAGATTTTATCTATCATCTATCTATCTATCTATCTATCTATCTATATTTATTTTTAGAGAGCGGTAAAGGAAGGGAGAAAGAGAGGGAAAGAAAACATCTATGTGCAACAGAAACATTGATTTGTTGCCTCTTGTGCATCTCTAGCTGGACACCTGGACTGCAGCCCAGGAATGAGCCCTGATTGGAATCAAACTGGCTACCTTTCGGTTTGTGGGACAATACCCAAACCACTGAGCCACACCAGTCAGGGCATACAGTACGTAGTCTTTCCTGTCAGGTTTCTTTTGCTTGATATAATACTTTTAAGATCTTTTTATGTTACTGCGTATTTCAGTAGTTCACATCTTTGATTGCTCAATCATATTCCAAATATAGATACACCATAATCTCACCAGTTAATAGACATGTAAATTATTTCTGGTTTTGGACCATTACAAAAAAACTGCAATAAAAATTTAAGTACAGGTCTTTGTGTAGTCAGATTTTTTAATTTACTTTAAGTAAATACCTGGAAATGGGATTGTGGAGTGAGTCATAAAGTAAATATTTAACATTATAAGAAACTGAAAAACTGTTTTCCAATGTGGTTGTATCATGTGGTTTTCCTGCCAGCAACATACAGTCGGCCCTCTGTATTCAGAGGCTCCTTATTCATAAATTCAACCAACCTCAGATGGAAAATATTCTTAAAAAAGTTACACTGTTGCTGACATGTACTATGTAGTTAAACCTATGATAGTTGCATCTGTACTGAACATGTATAGCCTTTTGTGTCATTATTCCCTAAACAAGATGGTATAACAACTGTTCACATAGCACTTACCTGTAGTCGATATTATAAGTAACTAGAGATGATTTAAAGGATGTGGGTAGGTTATATGCAAAAACTATGCCATTTTCCTTACGGGATTTGAGCATCCTCAGATGTTAATGGTCGGGGCGGGGTCCTGAACTCAGCCTCTGATGATGCAGAGAGAGGACCATATGTGAATCCCAGTAGCTCTATAGCCTCATAAAAAGCTGGCTTTGTCACTGTTTCTAAAATGTTAACCATCTTAATAGATGAGTGCCGTGTTACCTTACTAAGACTGTCATAACAAAATGCCAGTCTGGGAGACTTAAACAATAGAAATGTATTTTCTCAGCTTTCTTTTATAACATATGACTTCATAGCTTATGATTTTATGTGTAAATCCTTGCTTAGTTTAAGGTCACACAAATTTTTCTCCTATACTTTGAGGAGCTTTATGGTGTTAGGTTTTACATTTACATCTACAGTTGAGTTTGAGTTCATTTTTCATGAGTTGAAGTTCATTTTTTTCCATGTGATGTCCAATTGCTCATTTGTTGGAAAGACTTTCCTTTTCTCATTGCATTATCTTGACAACTTGGTCAAAAATGAATTAACTATGTGTGGGTCCATTTCTGGACTTTCTATTTTGTTACATAGATCTATATGTCTATCCTTTTCCTAATAACATATTGTCTCAATTATTCTACCTTTAAATTAAGCCTTGAAAATCAAATAGTAGTGTTCATAGTTTTCAAAACTGTTTGGTTGTTTTAAGTGTTTTGGATTACTGTATAAATTTCAGAATCAGTTTTCCAATTTCTACAAGAAAAAAGACCGCTGGAATTTTTATTACTACTGAATTTAATAGGCAGGTCCAATATAGAAGGAGTAATATCATAACAATATTGAGTTTTTTGAAACATAAGCCTGTTATTCTTATTCAATTTTATTGTCTCCTTAGATAACTATCACTAATATTTTCTTGTTTTTAGCATGTAACTTTTACATGCATGGAGTTAGATATATCCCAAAACATGTCATGGTTTTGATGCTGTTGTAAATAATTGACATCGATTTTTTTTAATTTAAATTTCTACCTCTTTATTTCTGGTAGTATACAGAAGCACAATTGATTTCTATATGTTGACCTGACACCTTATATCCTGAGACCTTGATAAAAATCAGTTATTTATAAATTCTTCAGGACATCCTTTGTAGAAATCACGCCATCAGTGAGTAAAAGCCATTGCATTTCTTCCTTTCCCAAACACATCCATATGCACACTGACATGGTATCATTGTAGGAATTAGCCACTTTCCTGACTCTCGAGGTTAGAGGGTTTTTGCTTCTGTCCTTTCCCCAATAGTAATGGATTTTTCTGTCTTAGAAGAGTTTTGTTGTCTTTTAATCCCTCTTCCAGAAGCAGGTGTCCAGAGGCAGACGGACTTTGTTTCTAAGCTTCCCCAAGAAACACTGGATCTTTACCTAAGCATTATAGGTTGGAGCATGTGCAGCATACCCCCCCCACCAAAGTGTCCAGTGGCTTTAAGCTTTTACTTTACAGAGGGAAGGAAGGGATTGGGATGCAGGTGAGGTTCTTTGCCAGTCCCCTTCCTTCTTCAAGCACCGATCACCTCATTAATGCCTACTCCATGGAGAAGGGTTCTGTCTCCTCTGCTCCCAAAATTTCATGTGGTTTCCACGTGGAAGTTTGTGGAGGAAACTTGAAAGTGATTATGAGCTCCTCTTCTGCTATTCCAAGTCAACACAAACCCACATTTAAGAACTTTAAGAACTGCACATTGGTGCAGCCGCTGTGGAAAACAGCATGCAGCTTCCTCAAACAATAAAAAATGGAACTGTTTTATGAACCAGCAATTCCACTTCTGGGTATTTATTCAAATAAATCCAAAACACTAATTTGAAAAGATGTATACATTCCTGTGTTCATTGCAGCATTATTTACAATAGCCAAGAAGACATATAAGCAACCGAAGTGCCGTCGATAGACAACTAGACAAAGAAGTAATATATACAGTGGAATATTACTTACCATAAAAAGAAGGCATTATGCTAAGTGAAATAAGTCAGACATAGAAGGACAAATACCATATGATTTCACTTACATGAGGAATCTAAAAAACAAAACAAAAGAGCAAACAAAATAGAAACAGATTCATAGATACAGAGAACAAACTGATAGTTGCCAGATGGGAGGTGGGTTGAGTTGCTAAGTGAAAAAGGTGACGGGACTAAGAAGTACAAATTGGTAGTTACGAAATAGTCATGGGGATGTAAAATACAGCGTAGGGAATTTAGTCAAGAATATAGTAGTAATAACTGGTGCCAAGTGGGTACTAGGCTTATCGGAGGATTACTTCATAAATGATATAAATGTCTAACCACAGTTCCGTACACCTGAAGCTAATATAAAATAGTATTGAATATCAACTGTAACTGAAAAATAAAAATTTAAGATATTCATTAAAATTTTAGTTGACTTTTTATTACCAACTTGTATAGTGGGTAACAAGATATAAAATATAACCTACTGGCAGGCTGTTCTTGATAATAAAATTAATTTTTAACTCTGACAAAAATCTTTGTTGCCCAAATAAAACTCAGTAGTGTGATTTCTCTTAGCATTTTGTGATGACATATATATCAAACAATGAAAATAAACTTCCCTTCCACTGACAAATATTTATTACAATATTTACTAAGTCCTAGGGTTTCATATTTAAATTTCTTCCTAAAATAGCTAGAAAATAAGTATGCAACTATGAAATAAAAAGCTTCCAGAGGATCTGGGCCAAAATAAGATCAAGGCTTATTTCTAGCAATAGAAGGGTTGTTTCTTACCCACTTTGATTCATGACGCAAATAGAACCATTGCCTTAAAAAAAAATTAAATCCTCCTGCTGTATTTTCAGGTAAACCAAAACTAAACCAAACAATTTATCAAAAACTATATATACTTCTAATCCTAGACTATTCACAGCCCACTTTTATGTGAAGAAGCGCCCTTCTCTCGGTGTTTCTTCACATTGTCTTCTGTCTATGCATGTCCCTGTGTCCATGTTTCCCTCTTACCAATTGGACTAAAGCCCATCCTAATTGTGTTTGACCTCATCTTAACTTAATTAGATCTACAAAGAGCCTATTTTTAAGTAAGATCAGGTTCTGAGATCCTGAGTAGACATGAATTTGGTGGGAGAGGTGGGATATTATTCAACCTAGTACAACCGTATTTGTATCGAATCATAAGAGTCCTTAAAACCTTTTCAATTCAAAACAGAACAATTTCAGAATATAAGTTGGATGTCATGTCTTATCATTATTAAAAAATCCTGGCAAAGATTTAAAAGATGCGAGTGATCCCCTTATGTATGTTTTCAATCCTCATTCTTCTGTTCAAATATTTGTTCTTTAATTTAAATATATATATTGTTGTGTGTTTGTATATTACATCTTTTGTGCTAAGTGAGATAAGTGAAATGTTTATTAAGTCTTCTGGAGTCTCCTGGAGAGAATTCTTCGTTATTGTATTGGTTTTTATTATTGTTCATTTGTTTGTTTGTTTGTTTTATGGTGCTACCATAAAGAAACTCTTTTGCACTTGACTTATACAGGAAAGAATGAAGCCTAAGGAAATAATAGCATCCATTCCCAAAATAAAAATGTAAGACTATCTTGTAGAAACAAAGCTGAGAAGTGGCCATAGAAAAGCGGAGATCTGGCCACAATTATTTTATTCTTGAATCAATTCAACTCTGAAATTCAACAGATATATCTCTTACCTGCTGTTTTTAATCCAGAAAATCTTCTTAATTATTTAGGTAAATTTAATTTTAGGTTCCTGTTTCTTGAAAAGCATGATCTATAAATGTTTACCTAATTTAAATTCTCAAAATAATATAATCATTATGTCAGTTAGCATATATTGTTTTTTGATGAATATATAATTATTTTGTGAAGTGTGTCTCTAATTCCATATAGAAAATGGAATGTAAAAATATCTGTTTCCTTGGATTGCCCAGATTATATGTATATTTGAAACCGATTACTGCACTTGAATTTTTACCATAGGATACAGCTGTGTTTGTTTAAAAGCATAACTACTAGGTAGCATTATTCTAATAGTGAGGCAGGATTTTTTTAAGACTATAAACTTCATCTTTATTCAACTAAGTAATGATGATAATAAAGAGTGTATATTAGTCTCTGTGAGGTTTTTAGTAAAATCAGTACCTTCAAATTATTTTGAAGTGCAGGAAACTTTGAATTTATAAAATATTTATGAGAAATCACATCATGTCTACAGAGGTTCTCAGCTGTGACTACAGCATATGGTTTATAAATTGAAACAGGTGTGAGAGAACAGGTGGTCACAGCTAAGCCAAGGAAGGATTGGAATTTACCATGGGAAGCAACGTGATAAAATACCACCATTGGCACTGAAGGCAACGTTGCTGATTTGACAGCAGAACCCCGATGATACTCACAGAGGCAAATACTATTACCATCCTGAGATGCAAGTGTTCACCTACTCACATCTCACACGTGGAAGTGGAGAAGCAGCCTGTCGTTTACCAGGGTGAGTGAATGCAAGTGAATGCAAGTGAATCCTGTTGAATCTGGATAGTTTGCAACTCAATTGCACTAAAAGAAAAAAGAATAAATGCTTCCTCTTACCTCTTTTAATACGAAACTAGTTCAAATGAGGTCTACGGCCACTTTTGTCTATATTACGTATGTTATTTTTTCTTTTTACTGTTATTCAGTTACAGTTGCCCCGCCTTTTTCCCCTGCCCTGTACACTATTTCTGAGGATAATGCCATGTATGCCATCTCACATCCACATACCCCAAGCATTGGAAAAATTTCCCCTTTCACTGAAGGGGGATGTATAGTGTCCTTCTGTTATTGCAGCAAATGCCTTTAAGATAAGCCATTGTAAAATTCCATATTATGTACAGAATAAGGCTGACAGAAGATGGTATTTCTGAGTTTTAACCTTCCTCTCCACTGCCAGTACCTAATTCTACATTCAGTTGAGCTTAGTCATCCATACTAATGCAAAGGAGTTGAGCTACAAGAGCTTCAAAAAAAAAATTTTTTTTTTTAGATGGATTTGGAAAGAGCATCTATAGTCATATTTATACAGAAAATTTTATAATCTTATAGAGATTCACAAAGTTTCAAATCAAATACCTTATGGAATTATGTTTTAAAAGACATTAAATAAAATCTAGAGAGTAACCCATGTCCCTCACCTGCTTCTCATCCATACCCTGGACGCATTCAAGTGAGAACCAATATTACTGCCAGGAAAAGCTGTGCAAAATCTCAGGCAAGTAGAACAACCCTTCTTTATTCCTTTAAAGTTCTTTCTATGATTAGCTAGTTTGTCTCAATGTAATTTGAGGGTTAATTTTTAGAACAAAATCAAATACGGCAAAGTGAAAAGTAAGAAAGGGTATTATCACATAGTCACCAAATGAACAGCAGATGCAGTGGATGCACAGCATGGAGCTCCTGCCCAAACACACACGTACTCACGCACACAGCAGGCATGTACTCACACACACAGTAGGCATGTACCCACACACACACAGCACGTGCTTTAAGACTAAACATCCCTCCCTCTTCACTGGGAATTTAAAAGCTGGCAGCTCCCAGGTGATTCCTGTCTCCCCAACAATTGCCCTAACAGGGGTGTCCAACCCATTGCCCAGGATGGCTATAAATGTGGCCCAACACAAAATCGTAATTTACTTAAAACCTTTTCTTTTGCTCATCAGTTTTTGTTAGTGTTTGTGTATTTAATGTGTGACCCAAGACAGCTCTCCTTCTTCCAGTGTGGCCCAGAGATGCCAAAAGGTTGGACACTCCTGCTAGGATAAAGAGAGTGTCTTCCTAAATGTAACAACCCTTTGGACAGGCATCCCATCTCCTCATAGGCCTTCGGGGCCTTCCCAGCCCTAGAGCTCCCTTCACTGTGACTCCAACATAGCCTAAGGTCTCCCTCTACCCATTCCGGCAAGCTTCACTTTGTCACAGATGTTGACACCCGAGGTGCTAACCAATAAGCTTCTGCATGCTGATTTCTCTCTCAGAAGCTAGAAATCACAAGCTACAACAGTCATTCCAGAAGTGGTCCAAGGAAGCAGACGGCATGACCAATTGGCCAGCTGCCCACAAGGATGCCTTTCCTGGCAACAGACAGAATACTGGTATCTCTGGGCATGTAGTGGTACTGAAATTTGTTAAACTTTTACTGTTAGCAACTGGTATGTGTTGGAAGGGAATGGGATGATGAAAGTAAATATCGGGCTTTTAAGAAACACATCAATGTTTAACAATTGAACTGGATTACTGTTTTCAGACTCAAAACCCATGTACTGAAGCTGTCGGGTTTCCAAAAGGAAGGACCTTGCAACACTGTGGCAAGGCTATGTGGCAGTCATTCCCCCATTCCTTCCTTCTTCAGAAACTCTTGACTTCAGAAACTATTCAATGGAGAAAGCAGACTGCCCAAAGATGTGATGGATTGTCATGCACAAGGCTCAAACAGGCATGATAATCAAGGTTCCCAAGTATCACCAGTTCCTTTTGTTATCCACCCTATTTATGAGTCCACCTGGCAGTAATTTTCCTAGTCCCCAAATAAAAATGGGAATGGATATACTCGGTAGCTGGCAGCAGCTACACTGGCTCTTTGTCCTGTGAGGTAGGAACTATCATAGTGGGGAAGATCAAGTGGTAGTCTCTAAAAGCACCCCTCTATCAGCCAAAAGAAAAAAAATTTAAACAATACCATGTCCTGAAGGAAATGATAGAGGTTAGTGTTATTCTTCGGGTAGTGATGCACATTATATCTCCATTTAATTCTTGTCTCTGGCTCCTGAAAAAGCCAGATGGATTCTGGTAGATGGCATTGACTACTGCTATTTCAATCATGTAGCAGTCCCAACTGCAGTTGAGTGCAAATCTTTGCCAGAGCATATTAACACAGCAACCGGTGATCTTGCAAATGTATTCTATTTTATCCTTATCAAGAATAAAGATCAAAAATAGTATTTCTAAGTATTTGCTTAAAACAGATAATAGTGTACCTTTTTGTTACAGGTCTATGATGACACTTCTTTCTGGTAACAAATAGTTCGAAAGGAACTGGACCAAGTGGAAATCCCACAAATAAATGACTTCATCTTAATTAGACCAGGTGAATAAGAAGTGGCAAGTAGGTTGTAATTCTTGGAAGACAAATACCATACAGAAGATGGGGGGAAATCCCTCTGTCAGTGAAGTCAGGTGCAGGTCTGGAGTTCTGGGACATGCCAGGACATCTTCTCCATTGAAAAGGATACATTTTTGCATCTTGCATCTTCTCTCACTAACAATGAAATATAACACCTGTTAGGCCTCTTCATTTTAGAGGCCGGCTCTTCAAACTCTGGGAATACGACTCAGATTCATACATCTGGTGACAAAGTGCTCCCGACTGTTGAGTAGAACCTGGGAAGAATGTGGTCTCAGACTCTGGTACATGAAGCCCTGCCAGTATGATCACATGACCCAGCAGAGTAGTATTGGATAGATCTGCTGGGGTAAGAGGAGGTGTGGAGTTTATGCCAAGCCCTAAAGAGAGAATAATAGCAGAGACCAGTGACCATCAACTTTTTAAGTCTCATGGCACACATAAACTAATTACTAAAATTCTGTGGCACACCGAAAATATATATATTGTTGCCGATCTGACAAAAATTAGGTACAATTAGATTCATTCACAGCAGATGGCTATTGTTGTGTTGACTTTTTTTAAAATTTGACAACCTATGTGAAAAGAGTTCAGTGCCCCTGACTAAAAAGTCAGGTATTGCATGTCTTAAAACTTCTTGTAGCGTACTGGTTGAAAATTGCAGGCATAGGCTACTAAATTCTGAATAAAGGTCATGTAATATATAGTACAGAATTCTATACCTTTTGAAAAAGAGTTTTCGACACCATCCTCGGTTGGTCCCAAAAGAAATGGTAGATGACTATGGGAAACCAAGTTAGCCTATGGTTAGAACTTCCCATCATCTTCCATGAGTGTGTGCACGAGTGTGCACGCACATGTTTTTAGGGAGAGAGAGAGAGAGAGAGAGAATAATAAAGATTGATTGACTGATTTTATGACTTGGGGGACTATCTAAGCAAGTCAGAAATCCATTGACCAGGCTTTTAGGGAAGGTAGCTCAAAATGTTCAGGCAATAGCTAAGACTTCAGTCCACAGAAAATTTCTTCCTCAAAAGAAATCTGTTCTGCTCTCAAAACCTTTGAGTTGATCAGATCCAGCCCACACAGATTATCTAGGATAATCCCCTTTATTCAGCATCAGCTGATAGGATGGTAATTATATCTACACAATATTTCCAAAGCAACACCTAGATCAGTGTTTGATTGAATAATGCGTGAGACTACAGCCTAGCCCAGTTAACACAAGCTAACCATCACACTCAGCTCTGCCAGGCCCATGGCTTTATGAGGTCAAGTGTGACTAGCAGTGCAAAAGTGATTCATTCAGAATGACACACGAGCAGAGTAGCCAAAAACTCCCTGTCATCCACCACTATTTTATCAGTAAGTCACCTTTAAATGGACTTGGCTACCTTCTAGCCCCACTCAGAGGTAACCCTGAAAAACCACTGTGAGAGGCAGTTCTCTCAGTGGATATTTGGATGGTTAACCTGGCCATCGACTTTGCGTAGAAAGAGAAGTGTCTACATTTTAGAATGTATACAGATTTATGAACATTCGTGAATGGCTGAGAGATAAGGGGCTTAGGAAGATGCAGATGGCAGGCCAATAAAGATTGTGAAATAAGCATATTGCGAATAGGCATGAACCATGACAATCTTGGCATCACATGTCGACACCATCAGAAAACATCCAGCAAGGAAGAAGCACTCAACGACTATTGAATAAATAGCTTGATTAGGTCAGTGGACATTCAGATTCTGTCCAGCAGCTACCTCAGTGTTGGCACAATGGGTCCATGAACCGGGTAGCCATAGTGACCAAAGAAACTTGGCTCCAAATATCCAAATACATGGGCCCTCTCTCACCAAAGCTTATTTAACCACTGCTACTTCCAGAAGTCCAACTGCTAGCAACCCACACCAATGCTAATGCCTCACTAAGGCACAATTCCAGGAGTCTGAATGGCCACTTGATGGAAGACTGTCTCCATTAGACACATCTACTCAGGATGGAACAATTTGTTCTGATTGGTGTTGATACATATTCTCGGTATGGTTCTGCCTTTCCTTCCAGGAGGAGCTAAGCTAGCACCATTATTCAAAGATTAATGGGTTGTTTGGTCTGCTGACAGAGGATCCTAATAACTTTGCGTCAAAGCCACTCTGCGACAAAAGAGGTACAGACAGGGGCCCAGCGACAGGGAATCCAGGCTCCTATCACGTTATTTACCACCCTGCAGCTCCCATCTTCCTAGTGATTGCCTTCATCTGGAGAGAGTCACCTGTGCTCCTTTTTGGGGGCAGCCTCCATTTAATGGCTAGTCAATGCAGGAATACAAAGACCCATAGGTTGGTTAAAACCTTTATTGTTATTTATCTGGGCTAACATCTCCCTGTGCCCAATCCTGTTTTATTCACTCTTTTTACACCATTGTGTGAATCCCAATTACTCTTGGGTTGATCCCAAGAGTAATATTGAATAACACTTCTGCATGTAAATATCTACCCCATCATCTGTTTCTTGGAAAACCAAATCTGTTACAGCAGATGTATACAAAACTGTACAACTTACCTTCAGAAGGAAAAAAAAACTGTTCACTTCACAGCCTCAAAAATTGTAGATCTTATTTATGTAAGTGTTCCTACCACAAAAAAATTAATAATAATAATATTAAAAGAGGGCAAGAATAAACTTTTGGAGGAGATGGAATAGATTATGGAATAGGTTGTGAGACCACAGTTACAAAAAATAAGGTAAGAATTGTTAAAATAAAGTAAAAATTCCTGTATTTTAAAATATTAACTAAAATCTTTGTTGTGGTCCTTATTTACAGATATTAACAAGCTATTTTCTTAGTAGATACAAAAAAAGACCATGCAATCATAAAATAATAACTTGTAAAGTACTCCCTAAAATAATGTTAGTTTCATGGGAATTTTTTAATTTAAAGTAAATACACACATTAATTTAGCATCTACTAGTTCTAGAACTTGCCATTATCTAAAAGATTATACTAAGCCCTTAAGAAGCTCATGCACAAACACAAAAGAAACCCCTATAAAAATAGAAATAGTTAAAATGTATTGAATACATAATATATTCCAGGTGATATCACCTAGGAACATTACATACATTATATAATTTATTTTTCAGGGTAGCTATGAAGTGTATGAACTTTTATGATATACCAGTAAGGAAAAAGAAGGATTAGAAAGGTTAAGTAACTTGCCCAAGGTCATAAAATTAGTAGCTGGCAGAGCTGGGGTTAATTGCATTTGTAGTTGCCTAAATTTGAAACAATGCCTTTAAATATTATGCAGAAAATATAATGAAAAACTGAGTGAATTCAAAATAATTAAAATATATATGCTAACTATGTAATGCAACAGAATACAATGTACACTGGTGAGTACCATTCAGTTTGTGAAATTTACAAATTATCTTTCAAAATTTGTCACAAATATTCTTTTGTTTTACAAAGACAAAAGCAGAAGTTCATAATTGCTTTTACCAGTAATTTATATACTTGGAGAATTTAAAGTCAACCTCTCAAAAGTAGTCACATTTTGATATATTGAACTCTTGCTGAAACATTAATTTTTTGAACACCCAGTCTAAATTTTTACCAGCCAATTAACAACATCATGCCAAGATCTTGCATCTCTCTCATAGTGGAAAAATAAACAAAATTTATCACTCATGTACAATACTTCCCACTTCAAGCAAACTAGAATATACTTTGCAAGAGGTGTTTGTTGGGTCTAAAGGTCACTTGGAACTTAACTTAAATAATGTCTCTAGAGAATGTTTACCAAAACTCAGACATTTTATAAAAACCCTAAAGTGCTTCTGGGTTTTCAGACAATGGCCTTGAATCTCACACTTCACAAATGTGTAGTTAAGTGCATTGCATTTTAAAAGAATATAAAATCATATTTCAACCATTGTTAACCCTTCGAAACCTTTCCTAGTCTATATAAGGCAGAATATCATACTTGAATGTCCACCATCATAAATAACTGAGGTTGCTGATGGTTGTATTTTGTTTTGATGGTTAGCTGATTCATGGTGAAATAAATCATGTCATCCCTAGTAACCTGAGATAATAAATTATTCCAAACTCTAAAAAATTCAACAGTTCTCTACCGAACTTTTATTTTACTGCAGGTCCTCTTGTGACTGTTGCTGATAAAGCACTGAAACTACACACTCCCTGCCTCCATTAAGATTACATTCTAGTCTGACGGAGTTATAGAACATAAGTAAATGAAGACTCAAATTTCAGGCCGCGATAAACTACAATGAAAATAAACACAGCGACGCAGAGAAAATAACACATTAGTTGACTTAGTCATAATCTCTTCTGATTTTGAAGTTCTGATTTTATATCTAAGAACTCAAACCAGGCATTACCACCTTCTAAATATCACTCTAGACACTATAAGGTAGTATTTTTCAAGGGACACATGAAACCCATATTCGTTTGCAAGCTTTGACATTAAAAAATGCTCTAGATGGGGTGGCTTCATGACAGAATTTTATTTTTTCACAGTTTGGGAGGCTAGCAGTCTAAGGTCAAGCTGCTGGCAGGGTTCACGGCCCCTGAGGCCCCTCTCCTTAGCCTGCAGATAGCCACTTTCCCTTGCGTCTTCATAAGCTTCTTTCTCCGTGCGTGTGCATCCCTGGTGTCTCTTTTTGTGTGGCCCAATTCTCTCTTCTAACAAGCACAACAGTCAGATTAGATTAATGCCCAGCCTAAGGGTCTCACTTTCACTTACTCACCCCTGTAAAGGCCCTGTCTCCAGATGCAGCCGCATTTTGAGGCCCTGGGAGTCAGGGCATGAGCGTAAGAGTTTTGAGTTTCAACCCCTAACAAAACCCAATGTATCTTTATTGCAATCAAGCAGAGCCGGAGCATTTTATTAGGGATAAGGGGGTATTATAGGGATAGAGGGAGTGAGGAATAACAAGAACAATGCATACGCATGCAAAGCACAGGAAGCAGACTTTTCAAAGGAATCCTATGTGCATGATCCTGTATGTTTTTATAGCTAGTAATTGGCTTGAATTATACCAGAACCATAGTCCCTGAACTGCTGAAGTTGAGGTCATTTCCAACATTCAGGCATGTTCTAGCTACTGAAGTAGCGTATATCATATGCAGCCCCAGTTGGTCAAGTTAGAATGATAATATTAATTATTCCTTATCTAAAAATAGGATCATGTCTAACCTAAGACTTGTTACTTCAGTATTTTAGAACTGAAAGAACCTTAAAGGACATAAAACCTACTGATTTCCAAATTGTACTCTAAAAGCCCACAGAAGAGCCTTTCCCAACCCCCTTGAATTAGAGAATTCCATGAATTATTTTTGTTACATATTGGACTTCTAAATGAGCTTCAGTTTGAAGACAGAGCCCCATGAACTAACTGTCTAAGTTCAGACAGCCAGGAAGTAGAAAAGTGAGGCTCTAAGTTGAGGGGGTTTTAATTCTAAATCCGTGTTGTTTGTTCAGTTCTCTTGGTTTTTGTACCTTTATATGTTACAGAAGTAAAAATGACATAACATGGTTTGGAGGCACCTATATAACTCCAAGAGAGGTATATGTGTGTCTACAAAAACATATACATATATATAATCCTTGCAACTTATGATTTTGGAGCTACCCTCTCTGTGTTCAGATGCCGATTGTGAGCGTCAAACTGGTTAAGTACCATTCCCATGACTGTTGAATCCGAGGAAATGGCAGAGGTATGGTTTGAAGTCAACACTGTCTGACTTCAAGCCTACATCTTATTCTTCTTTCAATATGTTATCTCCTCAAATGATACAACTCCAATTCTTATGTTCCAGTTAGTTTTTGGATGTGACGTTCTATGTGATACAAGCATGAGCTGTGTTAACATGATAATTTGGACACTAATAATATTATCCAAGCTCCTCCTCAACTTTTAAATTACCTTCCATAATGTTTCATGGATATTGACCTTTACAACACGTTAAGAGTAAGAGGATGATTCCTGAAGCAATACTTTCCAAGTTCTCAATAACACAAGGGAAGTCAAAATTCTCGAAAGAGAATAATTCCATTTAGTTTCTGACTAGGCTTCCAACTTGAGAATCTGCCTAAATTTACAAGGTAATGCTGCTCATAGGAAACATTAATACTGAATAACAAGCTCATCATTCATAAATGAAATAAAGGGTTACAGAGCCAGCCCATGTCAGCCAATGGGGGAAGCCATAGGAAAGAGAGCAGGAAGTCGCAACCAAACCCAGAGAAGGCATTGCCATCTGGTCTACCTGATATATTCCCCATCCTCCCCTAGGACTGTGGCTGCCTGATGGAGTGAAATAAGCTGCAAGAACTTTGAGGAGGGAACCTAGAGGAATGAAAGTGCACACTCACCATGCAGGGTCTCTGCTGCAATGCCTGGTGTCTGTCCTGCCTCGGAAAGGTTGATGGTCCAATGAATAGTATGTGGAGATGGCACACCTGTCAAAGGGTTTGTTGCCAAGAGGGTCCAGCATATGGAGTGTATAAAAACTGGTATTCCAAAATAAACAGAGCAAAACAAAAGAGAATTAAGTGATGGGTGATTTGTTCTCTGTGGCAGGGATTAGAGCAATGGAGAAGTGGGTTCCTGTTTTGATGCATAATCAGTTATCAGCTGTTTTACAACAGGAGTAGGAACTGATAAATTTATACTCACCCCTGATTCTTAATCTTCCCACATAAAATAGGAACTACTTTTATATATTACATATCAGGAAAACTTTAGCTATTAGTTAGGGCTTCTCAACCTCAGTATTATTGACATTTTGGGCCAGGTAATTCTTTGTTATGAGGCACTGTACTGTGTGTTACAACATTTTAGCAGTACCACTGGTCTCTACACACTAAATTCCAGAAGCAAATCCCTGCTGTCCTAGTAACCAAAAATGTCTCTAGAAATTTCTCTAAGGGAAGTAACCACCCCTGGTTGAAAATGACTAGTCTAGGACATCAAAATAAATAAACCCACAAAGTGTTTTAACCACAACCATTTTGCGCAGCTATATCAAATCAGGGTGTGAGGGCATTGTTTACCCTACTAGGTATTGTGGCTTATTTGGCTAGAAAAATACTGTGTTTGGTTGTAACAATCGAATCTATATTTTTTCCCAGAGCTAGGCCTTCACAGGAGATGCATGACATAGACTTGCTCTCAGGAGAAAACTGTTCATTCCATTTGGCTTTTTTCTTTCATAAGAGAGGAAGATAAGGGTTCACTGGGGTATGATACAAGCCCAAATTTCCGTATTTCTATCCGCTATCCTTTTTGGGGTGTTTCTCTCCCTCTCAATGATGTAAGACAAGGAATTCAGTATAAATATATAAATAACAGTTCCATTTGTGCAGCTTGCCTCCCCGTTATTAGCCAAATCAGGAAGTTCATTTTATGTCACTTTGCTAAAACTTATACAACTTTATTGCTTTTTAAAACTAACTTTATAATTTCAAGTTTTCAAGAGTTTGTTATGGTTTACGCATATTTTTATTATAATCTTAATTTACTAAAAAAAAAATTTATGTTCCATACTTTAGTTTACTAAAATCCAGATATTTTTATACTCAAACACATGAGTCTTCCTGCACAAAAAGGTGAACCCAATAGCAACAGCCCAAACATGTGCTATGCAATGTGATAATGACCCGCCATCTGGGGGAAGTTTCAGTACAGGAAAACATGTCTCTGCTGATACACAGACAGCATTTTAAAATGTTCACAGAACCAGTCATTGAAAAAATATTCAGCCTAGCACATATTTTTAATTGTTTTTTTTAATGTTTAGGCCAAACAAATGTATGCAACAGTATGTTGTTTATTTCTTGAGTTAACGTGTCAAATAAAACTTTGTTAAGTAATATGGAAGATAATTTCCTTTATAGAATGTTATAGCTTAATTTGCTGGACAAATTACGATAAATGCAACCTTGAAAGATACCTCACACTAAGGTAAATGCAGCCTGGTGAGAGTTAAATAAAATGTGTTTCATTCTAATATGAAATGAAAAGATGATGAGTGTGTGCATAAAAGTCATTTCTATAAGGGTATTTTTTATTGAATACCTCGCAGTTACCACGTAGAGCAATGAATATATACATATATTTATGCATATATGTATATACATGTATGTTTATTAAGCACATCAAAGTGAGGTAATGAGAAGTAATATGGTGCACTAATTAGCGATGGCGGTGATTGATCCTCACCAAATGCGAGGGTATTTTTCTTCCGGGACATTTCCAGTGCTTCCTGACAATGAAATAGTCTTGAGATTGAGTTTTGGTCAATGGTATACAGGCAAAAGTGTTGCGGTGCTTCCAGAACTGGCTGTAAAATCTTCTGCACAGTTCCCCACTCTCTCGGTTCAGGAGCTCACTATACACAGCCGGCCCAGGAGGCTGTGGGGCTCTGAGAGGCTGCAGAGGGCCAGCGCAGAAGAACCCGGGCTGTGGATGCCTCTGGCTTAGAAATCACGCACACCCCACTCCTCCCTACTGTATTTTGTTGTGCTAGAAACAAGAAATAAATTTTCATTTTGTGAATCAACTTAGACTTAGGGGATGTTTGTCAGTGGCCTGACTTTCAGTTCCAGTTGCCAGAACCCCTCCTTGCTGTTTTTTCCGAAAGGCTGTTTGGTCACCAAAACCTGCCTGTTCAGAAATTCCAGCAAATTAACTAGCCCCTCCTCTTCAGCAGCCCTCAACCATTGACAGGTGAGATTTTGTGCGGAACTTTCACTCTCCTGGTCCCTTTTGTGGGATACCTTTGAAGCAAGGTTTTTTCCCTAGATGCCAGGATTTCCCCAGCAGGATTGGTGGCCTACCACAGGTCCTGGCTGAAAAGCTGGTTCCCGCCTGTCTCTTCTCTATTTCCTATGCTTGCTTCAGTCTTAGAACACCTACACTCCAGTCCTCGTCTGGGGTCTGCTTGGAGAAAAACCCCAACTGATGCAAACACTTAACCTTTCCAGACTGTTACGAAGAGCTTTATATCCAGAAACATGAGTCCAGTTTGGCCTGAACTCTCCTTTTTTAGCTTTGTAAATGTGGATAACACAATCAAATTCTCTAAAGGTCCATATTTTCCTCTGAAACATGGGTAGCAATAGTAATTATTTCATAATGTTGTTATGAAGACTAGAGGTGATAAGAATAACTTTACAAATTGTCTAGTATACAGTGAGTACTCGCCAAATGGCTAATATGCTATTTTTTTGTTACACAGCTAGATGGTAGTGGTCATGATATTTGAATGGTAAGCTAGTATATGTTCTCCCACGTATGCCCGCTCTTGATAATTACCATCCACTATTAAAGTCATTTCTGAAAGGTCTTATTTCAGTTTTCATTTTTATTTTGTATTGACTTTAGAGTTCAATGGTTTTACAAGGTTTGTTTTGAGAAATAGTAATTGTCCTCCGTCTCCCAGCCTGATTTTCCTTCCCTAAAGACAACCACTTTGATTCTCCTACATAATTTTTTGATGATATTTATCTTTATTTCTCTCAATGACATGCTTAAATTGTTACTAAATGATTTTTGTTTTAGGCCTGATCTATTGATTTCTCCCCATAGAGGGTGAGGTATTAACTTCATTTTCTCTTCCTACCCCCTTTACACATGCATATCCTTCTCATATCCCCAACCTACCACATAGCTATGTGATTTCACATTAATTCCATATGAACATAATAGAGGATGTAAATCAGTACATCACTTGGTCATGTCAGATGACTTTCTTTTCTACGTAATCACTAAGTCATTCTCGAACTGTCTATTGTTCAACTGTCTTCTTTAATAACACTCAGACCTATCAGGTAGCCTACCCATTGCATCTCCTAAGAGAGAACTCTCATGGTGTTTTCTGATATGCATGATCTTGGTGACAATGCGCATTAAGGAGTGTTCACAGCTGTCATCCGGGAATCTTCCCTCACCCTCGTTCTGGGCATTTTACTTGATTTCTTTATTGAAAGACCAATTTCCTACATTTCATTCCTTCCTTTTTATTTATTTCTTTGTTTTGGCTAAATACATTCTACCATAGATTCCTGATGAAGGATTACTGTGGGATAGATATAAACATAGATTTGGGATACAGATATAGATAAAATACATAAATTATAGATACAGAATTTTAATTATGTGCCTGAAAGTAATTACTTCTTACTTGATGCTATCACCTTATGCTTGATTGATAACTTCACTAGGCATAGAATTCTAAAGTGAACTTTTTTCTTCCAGAATTTTGGAGTGCTCATCATCGTCAGGCATTTACCTTGATACCATTTTTATTCCTGACCATTTTTGTGTGAACTATTTCATTGTCATGACTATGATTGTTCCATACTTTTCCTCTGATTCCAGCTTACATCTTCCCTTTGTCTCAAAGATTTGAAATTTCATCATAATGTATTTGGTGTGTCTCTAATTGCTAATTTTGATCTGAGCACTTGGCCCCTTTCAATCTAGAAGTACATATTGTTGTTGTTGTTGTTGTTTTAACCTTAATACTTTTTCTTGTTTTATTGACTATTTCTTCTCTATTTTCTCTGTCTTTTTTTTCTTGAAATATATATATTCTTATTGAGCCTCCTAGAATGGTTCCATAATTTCCTTGCCTTTTATTTCTTATTTCTTACCTATCTAGTTATCTATCTATCTATGAATCTACCTATATTTGGTAACTCCACTTTCTGGTATATTCTACAATTGATCTTCTAGCTTTTGCACTATGCTTTTTAATTTTGCTATGTTTTTCCCAAGAGTTTTCTGTTATTCTGTGCCTCATTTTCTTCTTGCACTTTCACATTATTCTTTTTTCCCTATGTGTGGATGTTATCTTTCCTAGAGAAGCTTTACTCCCTTGTATGCTAATTCCGGGCTGGAGTCTCATGCTTAGAAGTGGGAGATTACGAAGATATTTGAGAACAACTAGGTATAAGTGGAGTCATTGGATTTCACTCCCTCTATGAAGAATTTTTAAAGTTTTGTTCCAGTATCCATGAGTTTCTTGCCAAATGCTCTGCCCAGAGAAAACCAATTGGAATTTGTGTTATTAGCGCTTAGCCAGTTGTTCGTGGCTGCTCTGCTGCTATCCAGTCCAGATGCATTCTACTTTAATTTCTCCAGAGATTAAATTTCCAGTCCTTTGAAAGGAACAGAGGGCACAGGCATTGAGCTACACGGAATGGTGGAAAGCATACGAAGATCCAAGTTATTTAATCAGCTTGTGACCTGTCCTGCTACCTTCAGCCTTTGGTGTTTGCAGGATCGTTTTGATGTGTCTAGGAATGGATTTACTTTTACCAGTCCTGTCCTGTTTCAGCTTTGGAAAACTCTTAACCATGATTTTCATTAAGTACTTTCTTCTAAAATATACTCTAAGTGTAATATCTCCCTCTGAAACTATTAGAAATAGGTTACATCTTCTGTTTTTATTCCTTGGTCTAGTCTTGTAATATTTTTTATTTATATATTTTTTCCTTTGCCTAGCTGCCGCAAATCAACTTCAATTTCAATAATACTGTTGACCTATGTCACTTTTCAAAATTTTAAACTGTGATTTTTTTATTTGTATAATGTCTATTTCAGTATTTTTCAAAGCTGTATTTCTTTTTCATTGATTGTATCCCTGTTAGAGCTTCAGCTCCTTTTTTTTTTTTTAACAGTTGTGAGCATTCTCACAGTATATTTCTGAATATATTTCTATTATATTAAGCTCTTGGAGCTGAGAATCCCTTGTGCCAGTGTGGGCATTCCTGACAAGAGAAATTTTATATTCATTAACTTCCAGCCTCCCATAAATGTCAAGTTTCACCCGCTTGAGAGAGCTTCTCCCTCTCTCTTTCTCTTTCTTATTGTTTTGAAAGTTTTAAAGACATGCAGGCAGTGAAAAAATCAAACCACAACTTTAAAGGAAGTATAAACGTTGGCTTTTAACTCTCAAATTAAACTTTTTTTAATTTGACTGATTGACCAAGCAGATAAACAGAATTTTTAAAAACTTTTCTTGGTTGTAGCTGTTGTTTTGTTTTTTGTTTTTTTTTACCATCTCCCTGAACTGAAAAGCAGATTTTTAGCCTGCATTTTACTGAAAGTACCAACATTTAAAGATTTTTGGTTTCCTTTCCTTTCCTGGTCTAAGTCTGTGATTTAGTTTCCTGTTCTCCAAATGGACACCAAAACCCAGACGATTGATGGAGGGGACAACTAGCCACACACACACACACACCCATCTCCACCCCAGATATGTCTACGGTTTGGGCTTAAGTTTCAGTTGCTCTGGTTTTCCTTTCTCTCTTATCTTTTGACACTTAAAAAGTTTACCTTCTTCTTCTCCTCCCCCTCCTTTTCCTCCTCTTCATTCTTCTTCTTCCTTTTCCTCTTCTTCTTCCTCTCTCTCTTTTTTAATCTCCTTCCTTCCTTCCTTCATTCTTTCCTTCCTTCCTTCCTTCCTTTCTTTGTAGCCCCAGGTAACATTTAATTGATTTGTTAAGCTTCTTAAAGTTGAGTTTCTTGTAATATTTTGAATGAAATCTACTAACTCATTGATAAGAATATTCTTCACAGATATATATAGGTCTACATTAGAAAGCTATTTCCCACATTAGCACATTTGGCGAGCTCATTTTTCTGTTTGTTTCAGACTATAAAAGTTTATAGGGGTGCTTTTGGAATCATTTTCTCAACCATTTCCACAAATCATATTGAATTGTATCGATTAATATATAGTTTTAAATGTAGATATTATAAATATCTGTAGCCAACTCATTGAAGGCTTGAGAAAATTTTAATGAAATTACTAGTAATGCTTTTTAAATAGTGCAATGAAGTTTTATTTTTAGTTTGTGTGCCCAATTTTGAAATTGAGATGGCTGTTGGTAATTAGCATAGGATGTATACTTTTTTTTAAATATTACATTTTATGTAGCATTTCTAAGTACTGGAAGGTTTAATTCTGGAGGGTTGCCAATTTTTATTATCTGTCACAAACCTAGAACCAGGAGTTCTGTGCCATCTTCATAATCCTTGGAACCAGGAACATCTTTTCTTCAACACTAAGGCCTGTTTCAGAAATGGAAATTGCTACATGTGCTGATTCAAATCAGCTTTCCCCAGATCTATGCACTTGAACTTCTCGGGGGCAGAGAGCATCATGTTTAATTGCCACTCATTCAGAGAAGTTACATAACTTGCCCAAGTTAAACTCCAGCTAAAAGAAAGAGGCCAGGTTGCTGGCTTAGGCAGCTCATACGCCAAACGAAGAAAGGAAAGGGAGGCGCTCAGGGTTCCTGTGTCCCAACCCTGGGCATTTTCCACATACCGCCTGACTGTGCATGTCTTTACAACGCCACGAGTTTCTACCTTTGAAAGTAGAGTATGTGGAAGAAAGGTAAGGAGGAGGAGGAGGAGAAATACAAGGAAAAGAGGAAACAGAGGTCGTAGGAGGAGGGAGAGGAGGAAAAAGGGGGATGAAAAAGTAGAAAATTGTAATATCAACCTCTGGGTGGTGTTTTGACAAATATAACTAGTACATACAAAGTATTTTGGCAAAATTTTAAACCCTGAAGATAATAAATGAGCTATTTTTGATATGTTATTATAATTATTTATATTAGTGATTAAGGTAGTTTATAGTAGTTATAAACATTATTTATTGAAAGCCTCTTTGAACCCTTTTTCTCTGGTCTGATACCGTATCTCTGAAAAAATGGCCACATTATTTCAGTAAGGTTTTCGCTGAGTTATTACCAGTGTCGTGTTCTTTTTTGATTTGCCAGTGAATACTTTTCTTGAACATTAAAATAGGAATAAAATCATCTTTCTACCTGTTTTTGAACCCCAGTTTTTAACCTCCAAAGCACTTTCTTCCAAACTTCCTAAATGCTCAATGGGTTTTTCCATTGTGAATCTTACTTTAAAAGTGACTGACTGTGGTCTAAGTTAGCTCTGGATACTTGATTTTCTCAATTCAGCCTGGTCAAAGCAGTGCTCGCTGTTACCGAGAAAGTGCTGAAACTTGCCCAACTTTTCACCCACACCGGTGCTTGAAGCCTGATCTCTCTTAACCCTGGCTAGAGTTTATACATATGGCTAGCACTTCACACAGAATTCAAAGGAGGGAGAGCCAGCACTTGATAAAATAACATTGATTTTCGTTTTCCAACCTCTTACAATAAAGCTCTCCACCTTGTTTCACTCTTGTCCTACAACAACACTCTCGGCTTAAAGGCCTTTATGGATTTTTTTCATATAGCAACAACCACATCTTTCATGCTCAAAACGCCATTGCAGCCTCATCTTTGAGAACCAGCAGTTCTCCTTTGATTCTGCAATCTTTTATCTTGCTTGCTTTTTATCAAACTGCCTCTGCCATCAGCCATCCAAGCCATCTGCTCTCAATCTTCCATTTCAGGTCGGACTGTCTCTCACTGTATTTTACTTGTAACCTCAGAGAACATTCTACCTACCAGGCAGCCCTTCTCAGACAGCCACGTGCTTCTCACTTGGATGTTTGTAATGCAAATATTTTTCAGTTTTGAAAATTAACATCACTTCCATTATTTATTTAGGCAAATGCAAATTTTATCATGAAAACACTTAATAGTTTACACAGAATCAAAATCATTTTATAAAGTCCCTCTCCTATTCAGGCAATGGATAAATCCAAGAATAAATTAAATAATGTTATTCATTTACTCACTGCTGTATGCTTTATAGGATGCTTTCAAGTAAATTAATTTGTTTTGTCCTGGTCACAATCCTGAAGCATACAGGCAGGTTATTAGAAATGTTTTCAATATCTTTTCAAGATAAAGAAACTATGTTTGGACTCTGACCCTCTGTGCTTCACATTATACTAGCCACTGCATCTTCCCATTATAAAGTGCATGCTTTAACATTTTGAATCTCAATATTATGAGTGCAGATTCTCAACAATGTAAAATTTCAATCCTGCCCTGGCTAGTATGGCTCAGTTGGTTGGAGCATTGTCCCACAACTGAAAGGTCGCCAGTACAATTCCTGGTCAGGGCACGTGCCTGGGTTGTGGGTTCGATCCTCAGTAGGGGCACATGTGAGAGGCAACCGGTCAATGTTTCTCTCTCACATTGAAATTTCTCTCTCTCTCCCCCTTCCCCTCACCATCTAATGAGAATAAAATAAACCTTTAAAAAAATTCAACCTTATTAGATTTCAAAATACGACCTTGTCATGGTATACAAGTGAAAAGCAAGGGATATATATATAACAAATGAAGCTAGATTCAGTTTCTGATTCTATTAATTAATCACTGAGTTATGTCATATCCCAGATATTTATACAAGGCTAAGAATACCTATACTATACAAGTTATTGTGGTGACTAGACAAAAAACATAGTAAAGAGCTAAGCGTGGTCTCTGGCAAACAGCAAATAATCAATGAATCATGTTAGTACTGTGTTTTCTTCAGTCAGTCATTGAAAATTTTTTGAATTTGGCAACCCATATTGAACTCTGAATTTCAGTATCTTCCTACCTACACATGTTTCTGCCTCTAACTTGCTACCACTTTATTTCTATCAAAATCTCTTTTTTATTGTCCTTGTCATCTCACATAAAGACCATCTAATATCAGGTTAAGAGGGGAATTTTGAGGTTATCTCATCTAACATGTTAGTTTCATAATGGAAAGCCTGAGTCCCAGGCTGGTGAATGACTCAAGCAGGGAGACAGATGACTGGTATGAACTTCACATGTGGCCTGACCTGGCAATGCATGCATTTTGTAAGGGATACAGGTTTTAAAGAGGGAATGAAACTTAGAGTGAATTTCATTGTGCCATCTTCCATAAGATGACTCCCGGCAAGGGGGAGAATGTACTAAAATCATCCATCTCAGACCATCCCCATCTCACCGGTGTCAAAGGTTACCCCTGCTCTTGTAGAATGCACCATTTTCTCTGCCTGTCTCATGTCTCTGAGAAATGAATCTAAGGCAAAAGAGTATCTTTAGCAACAGCCATTAAGCAGAAGTCCATTGTTTCTATCCCTTTCTCTTTGTTCTTCCCATTCTCTGTCTCACCCTTGTCCTCTCTTTCTTTTCTAGTTTACGATCTTATCTCATTTTTAACTGTAATTATACACGTCAATCGTTTCCAATTCTGCTCTCTGATTAAGATTGGATTTTATCCATGTCTAAATCATTAGCTTTCAAACATATTTGAAAGTTAACTACAAAATGAAATAAAATTTACAACAGACAGTACACACAGAAATACACACAATCAAAATAAGCTTCATTAATACACTTACTTATGTCATATTCAAAACATTTTCTGTTCTGTTTCAACGTTCATTGCCCATTGTAGTATTATCCTTAATAAGGCAGAAGCCATAGTTTCAAAAAAAAAAAGTCTGAGTTAAGACAGAGAATAAAGGAACTCACTTTAATGTAAATGTTTGGATAGCAATTATTGAATGATTGACACTTTCTTTCACGTACATTTATTTATTACCAGAATTTTTAAATAAATCATTATTTTAAAAAAATAAAGTTTCAATCAAAAAATTATCAAAATAAAGAACTGGGATTTGAAAATTAAAATAAAACTATTTATTATAATATATACAGCTGTTATTATTAAGCTACCAGGGATCAAGTAAAACACTACTTTAAAAAAATCATTAGCTAATTAATTGGAGATAAAGGAGAAAAATTGTTAGGAGTGGAAAAGTTTTTATAATCACTAACATTCCTTCCTTTCCTAGTCACTCATTTCTCTTATTCCAAAGCCATGATTCTAAGACAGGTTAGCAGTCCTAACTCATTTAGTACCAATTATTAAATTACTAAGGGAGTTTAAATAACTATTTCACCCATTATCTCAAAGACAAAACCAAAGCAAAGAAAAAAAAAACAAAACTCATTCAAAATCTGAGGTAAATCCCAGTTCCGTGAGTGTCTATGACATCTTACGCTGTAGGCCATCTTTTTCTGGTAAAAGTCAAAAACAAAGTTACGATTTTAGGAGCTTCCTTTTATTTGCATACATGCAATCTATTTCTCTAACAATCTGTTAAGGTCATGTAAAAGTGGATAGTTTTCCTTCACTATTTCGTCAAACTAACACACACTATCAATGTGTCCTTTGCGAACCACTTTTCTATACCAGATCTGTGAAGTACATGTACCAGGCATTTGCCCACCCTGTCTTACTCCTCAATAAAAGTAAGTCGGTATTATCCAGTAGTCTTTAATCCAATGGATCTACAACACAGTTTACCCCAAGCCACTCATACAAGCCTATCAGGAAGAACATAGTTTTTTTTTACTTTTGAATATGAGGAGGTTATAGGAACAGGTAGACAAAAGAATATTTAGTCTCATTGACACGCTTCACTATCAGGAAGAATGTGCCAAGAGTCTAGAAGTTTTTCCACCCAATCAGTGACAATATCCACCGAGCAGCAAGAGTGAAATCAACACAAAGCCCTTTGATAAATGGTTCACTTTTTCCACTTTCCATCTTTATGAATCTGCAGCCATTTTATGTGCAAAATTACCAACATCTACAGCTATCTTGTATTTTACCAAAGCTGGCTCCAAAGGAAAATGTGCTACAAAATTCTTCAGAGAAAGCTTTCATTTCAAAATATTTATAGTACTTGATAAGAAAATATATCCCATATATACCTGTAAAAGCTGCCCCTGTTATTCCCAGATAATTGGCTACAGATAAATATTTGTGAGTTCCAGAAAAGGAAACACATATAAAAAAAAATCCAGTAGAATATTCTGTTGGGTAGAAATGGTGTTTTCTGCTTTGTGTCTTTTTAAGCCACAGTCTCAGATGCACAACAAAGGTGTCGGTAGGAGAAGCAGAGGCTAGAATAATCTATTTTCCTAAGTAAGAATGTTGCATTTAATTATGTTATATTAAAGATGCTCATCACCACAGAAATAACATTTTTACCAAATATTGCCTTTGAAAAACTCATCCTCTCAGTTCAGCCTCTAAACATTTGCATTAATTCATGCTGGGCACTTTATTGAAAAATTGAACATAAATTGATTTTCTTCAGTCAAACTCTTGACAGCAATCCAAGTTATATAAAGAGAAGCTCATATAACTCTTGGACTTTTCATAAACCATCTCTACAGCATGCATTAGCTCCACATTGCACACCTCTCAGTTCCCTAAAATTGTTACCATTTCTTGACCAATGTGAGATTCTGTCAAGAAATGTGTTAGGAGAGTGAGAATTGTTTCACACCTACTCTCCATATGTCTACAAGAAATATTTTTAATTCTGCTTACCCCCAATAGAGCAAATGTTGGAGTGAAAGTGTAAACTACCTGCAGCGTTGTCTGCTGGGGACCGTCGGAACCAAGGAAATTATTCTCCTTCAGGTCTCTTCCCCCAAATACAAGGCAGTAAAATTCAGATTTATACTACCTAGATGTAAGCAAAATAATTAAAGCCTGAATATACTGGCAAGTTGATTACATTTCTTTCTTATTTTATTTTGCTCAAAAATCCTCTGACCCTGAACGTGACTATGTCTGGAACTCTTAAATGACAATAAAGAGTTGAGTTAAATCTGTATGACTTTCTGTACATATTCAGAAAACTACTTGCATAAAGCTTATTCTTCTATACCCAAGCAGTGTCCTTCACTTTAATATTTATAATGTGTTTGTCCTGGGCAAAGAAACACTCATATAGATAGTTCTGAAAAAATGTATCCAAGTCATGCAGCCTGTTCCGTCCTTAAAGCAACTAAACAATGCACCCAACTGATTTACACTCAATTATGCCCGATTTCATTTTATTCACCTTCTAGTTGCCTAGTACACACAGACTTCCACAAATCTCTGAGTTCAGGGATAGCAAGAAACCCTGAGAATGGGCGAGAGCTCTCCGTGTGCGGAGACTGGGAAGGTTCTCCGGGCATCTTATTTTAGACACAGGCCAAGTAAGCATTTATTTAAACTGACAGTCTTGAGAGAAAGCATTTCCGCCTGTTTATAATCCAGATAGGAACACACTATAGAATTTAAAATGTTGGTATAAAAATGAAATGTTAGTATAAAAATTAAAATTCAGATTGATCATAAATTTTATGAGTTTTAAAACAAGTCATGCTATCACTTGTTATGCCCTACTAAAATTTTTATTGGACTGTTATAATGAAAAACATGAACACATCACAAATATCAGCTCAAATTCTGTATGCAGGTAACTAAACCAACCTAACTCCTCCGGCTGAAAATGTTTACCTTCAATATCTACAGTTTACCCAGAGAAAATCCTCTAATTTATATTTGGGAAAGAAGAAAAAGATATGTTTTCAAAAGATACAATTAAAAATAAAAGGGGAACAAATCAACCAGTTATTATATTTAATAGAGAAAATATCAAATTGAATTAGTCATTTAATACATCTATCTGTATATGTATGTAGATCACTCGATAAAAGCGTGTAATTAATTTTAAGATAGAAACTGATACACCTATTTAGCATAGCTATACAACAGATTATCCTTGCCAGGGTAATTTAGGCTCTTTCATCCATTTTCGTGCTTTAATGGTTTATTCTCTCCCTGCTTCTCAAATGAACAAAAAGAATCCCAGAGAGTTTAAAGAATTTCTTCCAAAAGACAGTAAATTAATTATGGATGATAGACTAAAACCTTGCTGCTGTTTCATGTCCCTCTGGCCCAAAATATTTGTGGGAACTAATCCAAATGTTAAAGTAGCTATAGCAAGATGCATAATACATCTATTTATCATCAGAGAAATAAACTCAGAGCAGTAGTCTCCAGTGATTTATAAAGCATGTGTTTGGTAATCACTGGTATAAGCCCTGCTCAGAACCCAGGATTTCCTTAACTTTCACAAATTTTATTAGACTATTAGAACCCTCCTTTAATCTTCAATACTTTAGAAATAATTAAGAAAATTTGGAGTTATAGATGTTCAAGAGTAAAAGCGGTATTTTGAGTGAAAACAGTATTGCAGGAAGCTGTAATTTCTGGATTAAAGAACAAAAATAATAGTCCCCCCTAACTTCTCTTTACTTATCCATATTTGAGAAGTGGCAGAAACATTCAATTTGAAATGCAGAAATTATAAGGGAAAAAAGACATTTTTATTTACCCATGATATCAGGGATAACCAGAAAAATATTCTCTTTCAATGGCCATAAACAAGTACCAAAACCTTTCAATGAAAAGCCTTGCCATTTAAGCAGGACTGATTCTCTTATATCACTCTTTGAAATCACCACACATGTTCATACCTCTGTCCCTTTCACAGGAACATGCTATGCCCCCTTTCACTACTCTCCCACCCACATCCCACCCTCCACCTCATTTCTTCAGCCCCCTTTCCCTCCTCCACCCGACATTTTCTTCTTGGGACAGCTGCAACACAATGTCATGACCATTCCTCTCCAGCCAAACCCCTTGGCCAACATGCTCATAATCTTCACCTTTACCATCTTGGAGTATAAAATCCATGCACCTACATGAAATGCTGCCGTCTGCTTCTTACAATCTCTAAATCCATACCCCTCATCCAACCTCACACAAAGAATCAACGTGCATTCTGCATAAAGAGAAGCAATTTGGGGTAAAAGGTGCATAATTATTCAATTCTGCATTATTGTTCTCAAGTATTTAAGCAGAAGATCTGAATTCCTCACTTTCTGGGTAACCCTGCCTATCATCTCCATTCTCTCTGCTCTCCGTCCGTTAGCTGTTGCCCAAAATGTGCTGAATCTCTAGTGTGAGCCTGGCATGTGTTAAGCATCAGAAGAATAGACTCATTGCTCATTCTTCTCATGAAACTTAACATACATTTGAAGCAGCAGAAATAAAAGTAATTAAGTATAAATAAATAAATCAGTATAATAAAGTCCAGGAATTGCCATGATTGATCGTGCACAAGGAAGAAAGGAAATGAAGGGATGACAAATGTACCAGGGTTTCAGGGAAGGTCACAAAGAGGGAGCACTTGGGTTGAGCCCCATGCTAATATTTGACTTTATTAAGTACCTATTTTTGTCTAAATACAGTTGCTCTAGGAAGTGTTATACCATTTAAATCTCACAATAAAGCTGTAAATATTGTTAGCTCCCCCTAGCCCCACCTTTAATAGTTCAGAAAATAAGTTTTAGAAAGAAACACAGAGCCTTGGTGAAGCTCACACAGGTATAAAAAACAGAACTGGGGTTTAAATTTATAATGTGTTTGTGAAAGAAGAATTGGTGTTCTTAAAAGACGTTGGGAAGGGCATTTAGGTAGAGGCGCTCTAATCCCAGAGTGTTACCGAGCTCTTGGGACTGTCCTATGTTTTTGCCCTGTTGCTTCAAAAGTAGCTTTGTTCTTGTTTCTACACAGGCCCAGTGAGTCGATGGTCCGCTGATGCCCCGTGACAGGCCTGCTACCCTCTTCAAGGAAAGGCATGAGGCACTGCAGCATGCATTCCATCGAAGAAATTTTGCCTAAATTTCTCTCATCCTGATTTTCTTCATGTACATTTAAGGAAGACTTTGTTTGGTTGTCTTGGGGTGGGGGGAAAGGATGAAAAAAATAAAAGGAGTTCTCTTTAAAAATTCAAAATTAATCTTTAATCTGGGTATGTAATTAATATGCACCCTGATGATTGTAGTTCATAATACTGCATTGTACATTAGAAAATTGCTAAGAGAGTAGATCTTAAAAGATGTCATCAAAAGAAAAAACATTTGTGACTATATGTGGTGATGGATGTCAACTAGACTTACTGTAGTAATCATGTGACAATACATACATACATCAGATCAATACATTTTATACCTAAAACAAATATGTTGTGTCAGTTAAATCTCAATTTAATAAATAAATGAATGTAGTTCTTTGTAACTAAGTAAAAGCTTGTCGGATATATGACAACCAATCTGACTGAGTTGGGGGCTTTCCTCAGGGTGCAGAACTCCCAGTGCTAACACTGGAGTTGTCCTGGGCAACCCTGGATGGCTTGGCCAGCTTAGGATTCACTCCTGCCTTTCTGTGCATACTACATTCTAGAAAGTCAGTAAATTTTGGATGAATTAACCTTTATCTTCATTTAAGAAACCACTAACAAGCCACTGTCCTTTTTACATTAAAAACAGTGACCAGAGGGAAGGGGAGAGGGGGATTATGGGGTAAAGAAGGGGAAGGGTCAAGTCGAGGATAATGGGGTGGGGATTGTCTTTGGGAGTGGGGGTTAGATGGGGCAGGGGAAAGCAATGGGGGGAAAATGGGGATAGCTGTAACTCAATCACAATAAAAAGAAAAAGAAAAAACAGCTCTAGAGATGTAAAGAGTTATTAAAGAATGAATACACAGACTGCAAAGCAGGCAAAGCCCACGTGAGCCATGGGGCAAAGGGGTCATTAGTGGGATTATCTGTTACCTGGGGGCCACTTGTTTATGTCACCATGCTCAGGAGAACAAAATAGTAACAGCAGAGGCACTTAAAACCACAATTTCATCCTTTCCTTCTTAGTGAATGCATCACAATTTACAGTTCTACAGGTTTACAAATTTACTGTCAGATACTCGAAATTCAACATACATAATAAACCGATGATCTGAAAAAGCTACAAATGAATAATTTAATAATGAATAGCACCTTCCCTCTCTAGCGGGATATGAAGGGAGGAAAATTTTCTAGTACAAGTCTTTTCAAGAAGTATGAACATCTTCTACATCTGCAGGAGACATCTGCTATAGGAGAGTCCAAGGGCTCCGGTCTGTCTGCATAATGACAAAGGCCAGACTCAACAACAGCATGTCACTTTTGGAATGTGGGCAATTCGTCTATAAAAGTCTAAAGTTAATATAATAAAAACAACCACAGGTCATTAAAACCTCATTGTTTTGGGGCAACTTCAACTTTTGTTGTTGGTGGGAAATAAAGTTCTTTTAGACAACAGTTCTGAGGAATGTGTTGTGATCATCCAAATGCATTTATTTTCTTTCTGTTGTCATGGATTGTGCAACATGCTGGCTATGAAAGATTTAAAAATATTAATCAAATCAAAGTTCCTGAACTAAAGGAGCTCACAGACTACCTGGAGCATCAGATAATAAACAGTTATAATAAAATATGAAAAGTGTTAAAATTCAGGTTTGAACTACAAAGGAAGCAACAACTGCTATGGAGACATGGTGGGACACATCAAAGAGGAGGTGAGATTTAGCCTGGACCTAGAAAAATGAGCTTTCTTTTCTGTGTTAAAAAAAAAAATCCATGAAGTTTTTGATCTCTAAAGTTTTTGAATGTGTATAAAATGAAATGATACCAAGTGTAACAGCCACTAGCGTAATGTTTTGAAAGAAGGATCTTTTATAAAGAAGACAGTTGAGCCTTCTGGGTGGATACAGCACCTCCCTGTGTTTGATTCCTGCACTTCTGTTCAACCATCCATGGAGTGAGAATGACAATATATGACCTGCTGTTGGGAAAAACAGAGACCACAAAGAGCCCAAGTGATTAGGTGGCCTTCTCAGAGAGAAAACAGAAATCTCAGTCAGTGTGATCTTTTAAAGTATTCATCTGATCATGTTTAAAACTTTCTAGCTGCCAACTCTAATCTAATCTAATCTAATCCAATCTAATCTTAGGATAAATCGAAGCTCTCCTGGCTTCCAGAGAGCCCTACAGTCTGAGCCCTACCCTCTTCTTTGATCTTACACATTACTCTCCTTTGCCACTATACACCAGCCCTAACGACCTGTATGCCCCTTAGACTACAACTCTCTTCCAGCCTGAGGGCCTTTGCCCTTCATATTTGCTCTTCAAGGAAAGTTCTGACTCCTTAGTGTCTTACCTGGTTCTTGTCATTTTTTGAGATGTGGCTAATGCCATCTTATTGATCCTTTCTACAACATCCCTCACCAATCAGTTACTAATAAATAACTGTTACATGTTAAATCATGGCCTTCCAAGAAGGTACGTTCAAGCCCTAACCCTCAGTACCTCAGAATGTGACCTTGTTTGGAGATAGAGTATTTATAGATGCAACAAGTTAAAATGAGGTAAATGGGGTAGGCCTTCATCCAATATGAATTACGTATACACAAGGGGAAGCTGGACACTGTCAGGCACACACAGGAAGAACACACAAAAACAAAATTGAAAGTTAGGGTGATGCTCCTGCAAGCTAAGGAACACCTATGACTGTCCGCAAACCGCCAGACACTGGTGAGGGCTCATTGAACAGCTCCTTCCCAAACAGCTCTCCCAGGAACCCAAAGCTGTCAAAACCTTGATCTTGTACTCTAGGCTCCAGATGGTGACACAATACATTTCTATCATGCAAGCCACTCCGTTGATGGTACTCTGTTACAGCAGCCCTAGAAAATCTGATACAGTGGCCCAATTATTTTGTATAACATTTACCAATAACTGAAACCATCTTGGGCATTTATTCACCCTTCCCCTGGAAGGCAAGTTCCAGGAGAACAATTACCTCTTCTTCCTTGTTCCTGGCTTTACCTTGGCACCTAAAACAGTGAACTAGCATGTTCACTGTATAAATATTTTGGAATTACTGACAGAAAGAAAGAATGAATGACTGTAAAGTAGGATAAAATTTACATCAAGTCCAAGGTTGAAAAGGAAAATCTAGGAATATTTCCTGAAGATACATAAGCAATATTACTATTCTTCTTAATTACTTTTCAAGTTATTGAGATATTTAGCAGTAATAACATTGAACTGGAAGAAAATTATTTGCTGTATTTACATTTCAAAATATTTTAAAGCAACTTGTATTTGTAGAATATTTATTTAATAATATTTATTATTTTTATTTTAGTTTCTCATTCATGGTTGTTTAAAAATGTGAATTTCTAGAAACTGCTCCTTTTTGGTTTTTTTTAAGATTTTATTTATTTTTTGAGAGAGGGGAAGGGAGAGAGAAAGAGAGGGAGAGAAACATCAATGTCTGGCTGCCTCTCATGCACGTCCTACTGGGGGCCTGGCTGGCAACCCAGGCATATGCCCTGACTGGGATTCGAACCAGTGACCCTTTGGTTCGCAGGCCAGTACTCAATCCACTGAGCCACACCAGCCAGGGCTCCTTTTTGTTTTCTTATAGTACTACTCTTTAAGCATTCAAATTTCATTGTCATTCATAAGTGCTCCCCATGGGTCTCCCATAAAACCTTTTAGAAATGTGACATTTATTTAAAGCTTTTATTGACTCATATATGTGACATTCCACATGGTGTATTTTTTAATTTGATTAATACAAGACACAAAAATAAAACCATCTCTACCATTGAAAAGAAATTAAATTTGTTGTTTACATTGTATAAAAGCAATACAGAGAATCTGATGTTCAAAAGAAAACATATCTTCTTTTACCTACAACAAATATCCAAAATTAGGCAGAACAATCACCATCTCTTAGTAATAAAGGGTCTTAACTAGTTAACAGAGCTACAATAATAATTCTAAGGGGGCAAAATACTAAAGAGTTCCACCTCATGAAACTACATGAAAGTGGTCATCCCAGATGCCTTTCATGGCATACTCCAGAAAATATAATGTTTCCACCTAAAAACCTGGCAAAATTTAATATACTTCCGTATTTACTATGCATAATCATAAAATAGCTTCAAATACATGGTATCTTTAATTAGTATCAACTATGTGAAAAGAATTACAACTCGTTGAATTAGTCACATTCCCTGCAGTTAATAAAAGCGTTTGCGTGCAACAATACGTTGGAGAGGCATTAAGGTCTCTGCTCCATGATGGCGGTGCTGCTGGACAGCCACATCACAGGGCTGTTTGCAGGCAGTTATGTATAGTGTCCCCATGTGGAGGCCAATGAGAAGTAGTTTTTCCATTAGCAAAAAAGATTAATGTCATTTAAAAATGCAACTGAATTTATCTGCTTGATTTTAATTATGATGATAAGCATTCCCTGAGCTGGATTGAAAAGCCTTTATTAAGGCAAAAACAGGTCCTTTCCCTTATCTTTGTCATATTTTTAACGCCTATCTTCTTTAATATGGGTATTACAATACCCACATCCTCCTTCAGGGAGACAAATCTACAAACCTGACTGAGAGCAGAAACTTCGTTTTATGATAGGCCCCAGCTCATGGACTGCGATTAGCCTTGTTTTTCTCTGAGTTACCTGTTGCAAAAAGAAGCCTCAAGAGACAAAAGCATTTAACAGGGAAAATGACTTTACAAAGTTTGTGCTGTAAAATCCAACATTAATACCACAAAATCAGGAATAATGCTTTTGTTAGGGACTCATCCAATTACAGGAAATGTTAACAGGTTCATTTACTTTGGTGGGAAGAAAGAGGCAGGGTGACCCTCCCTGTCATTAGTGTATCTCACAGTGGAAGAGGTTTTGTTTCTCGCTGCTCAGCTACAATTGGGACTCCTGGGTAAGCCTCCTTCCCTAATTCACATGCAAATGCGAGCGTATATGTTTGTTCATTGATTTTTCCAATTCAATATCATTAATTTGATGTTTTGTTCTGTTTGATCATGTGGAAGGAATAGTACTTGTTCTTTAATAAACAATTTGTCATACTTAAATAAGATCTGTGGCATGGTCTAGTTTACAAAACTGATTTACGCGAGCATGTCCTGGTGAGAAGGAGTACAGCTTTTTGTTGAATCTACAAAAACAACAATATAACCATGAAAAATATAGGTGCCTAATACAGGCAATTTCTATAGGAACTGTGGTTTTGCAGAGTTTGTTGGACTAAAAAATATATGACATTATTTCGGTTTTCTGAATATCATTTTTCTCTCTGATTTATTAGCTTTTGGTTTATATTACGATCTTTCCTAAAAATCATTTTTCTTAATTCTGAGGGTTTAATTTCAGTTTATGCAAGTAGAAACTTTAAAATGAAAATGAGAGATTAAATTGGAATTTTTTTAGATGGTTCACTTAAATATAAGAATGTTAATCATTATTAAATTACTTACTTGTTTTGTTGACCTGGATTTACAGTTTTCTTTTATAAAACCATCTGCTTCTATGCTAAAAACATCCTCAAAATCATTACTTAGTCCCTTAGTATAGATGCCTTTTCCTAGTGACCATGTGAGATTATTTGGGGAACCTAATTCCATTCATGTTTCTTGTAATAGCCAAACCTAGGTGTACATGGTTCTGTCTTTAATGTGGTTTATAGCAGGGGCCTTAAGCAAGAGAAAGAAAAATGGGGAAACTCCCCTTATTTGAAGATAGTAATCCTGGCCAATTATAATGAGCAACACTCCTAGAACTGAAGAAGGAATTTCTGTTGGAGGCCAGGGGTTAAAGGGAAAATCATTTCATATGTTGCCTAAGAGTCCTCTGCTCTTAGTAGCTCCGCGTAGACCACAGCTCTGAGTAGAATATTATTTTCTGAAAATAGTTTTGCATGAAAAAAATTCCCATAACAACAACCTAGAAGAGTAAAAGCCTCTCTCTAACTTCAATGGACCTGGTTCTTGTTGAAGAGAGAGAGCATAACATTTGAAAGGAGAATGTGAATTTGCATCCTTGCTCCGTTCATGTTTGTATAAATCTTTAAAAGTTGAATAATCACTCAAAGCCTATCTTTCTTTCTTTGTAAAATAGAAATAATGCTTATCTCACAGTTATTATAATAATTAATTTTTATAATTTTTATAATCTTCTATAAAGCAATGGGTTTTCTGTCCAGAATCAAAAAATGGCTAATATGCCATAATAAAATGGGTTACAATATAACCACATAAAAGAGTAAAATGTCATTCATCTAAACATTTAAGATCACTTAGGTTGTTGTTATGGGAATTTTTTTAATGCAAAAATATCCAAACATTCTTTATTTATTTTTTACTCTGAGTTGATTTTGTTAGCTATTTATTTTTAGTGCAATTTTGACTGCTAAAATTAGTGTCCCAAAGGAGTCTTCCATATCTAAACTTTGCTATAAATCTTGAACTGAAGTTTCATGACGGTAAGGACCATGTCTATTTTATTCACGCAGAAGCTCTAGAGAAGCACTGTCCAAGAGAAATATGAGTTATACACATTTAATGTTCTAGTGGCCATATGAAAAGTATAAAAATCAGGTGAAACTTAATTTAATATATGTCATTTAAAGTGATATATCTGAAACATTGACCTTTCAATATATGATCAATTTAAAAACTTACCCTGTTTTATTTTTATTTTAATTAATTAAAGTTAAATAAAATTGAAAAATCATTGTCTTAGTCACATATCAGGCACACTTCAGGTGCTTGACAGTCACCTGTAGCAGTGGTGCCCATATTGGACAGTGCAGTTTTAGAACCTAGTGAATATATACTTGATATATATTCAATAAATGAATAAACAATAACTCCCACATCTGTCTATGGATACTGTGTACGGCCAATTGTCTTCTGTGAAAAACATCACCCTCATTGTTCAAATAGCTATTAATGGCTATAAAAGCCTTCCTGGAAGTAATCAGTAACTGACAGTTCAAAACAGTTCATCCCACAATTCAGAGGAAGATATATTTTGTTTAAATTACCTCCCAGCCTCTCCTTAGGGTCAGAATGATAACCAATATATAAACAACATGATAAAAATATACTACTTTTATATAAAAAGAATAATGGGGTAAAAACAAAATTGATTTATTTGTATAATAATGGAATCATATGTGTCATCACTTTTTAAAAAGGAAATAGTTATTTTAACAAATTTTCTTAGAAGTTAGAGTTTTCCTCAGAAATATCTTTACAATGGCCTTGGACAGTCAAAGGTGTCTATGCCAGCATATCTTTCTGATATTTTTTTGCATTTTTTGGAAGCTCTGTAAGTCTATACAAGTTTCTCAGATGCAAGTTTAATAAATCTTTTTTTTTTTTACAAATAAAGTTCTCAAATTATTTATAACTAAATCAACATAAAAAAAAATAGTACCTGCCCTTGATCTTACATTATTCAAATTTTAATATCAATCATTGGCAGCACTCAGTATGTTTTACTTTATTCTCATTCAAAAATAAAAATAAAAACCACTAATTTAGCTTTAAATTTTAAATTTTGCATTATGAACTGGGAAGCCTAGTCTGTATTTCCCACATAGTATTTTTTTTTTAAAAATTGCCTTTCTACCAAAGAAAACATATGTGCTTACAGGTTTGTAATCCAATTGTCTCTAAGCATGCTAAGTGCCTTCTAGGCATGGGTTCTGACTACATAAGAGAATGCCTAGGTGTCCTCAAGATCACTGCTGATAAAGGATGAGCATGCAATGCTATGTCCTCCTTTGAAAATAATGATATTTTCAGCTGAAAGCTGGGCGAATAGAAGTTTGCTAATATAAAAATTCCACTGAAAGTCAGACTCACTGCACGTCCACATCTTACTTGCTTCTTTCTACACTGTAGAGGAGCCAGTTTTACACAGACTTGCTGATTTTCAACTTTTCTCTCACTTGGGTAATTCTTATGACCAAATTGCTCTAAAGAGAATGTTCTAAGTTACTGAGCAAGGAAGGTAATTTCATTCTGTTCAAGCTTCCTTAAACCATCAGGTTTTAAAGGAAACCATCATTATGTGTAATCATCGGGTTTCTCTCTAATCGACCAACAGCCTGCAAGTTATCTTGAGGAGACTGGCAATGCTTAGCTTTCAAAAAACAAGTACAAGCATAGTACAAAATTCAACGGCCAAGGCATTAAGGATATTTGATATTAAAAATATATACTTGGTGATTAAATGTCCTCTCAGATTTCAACTGACATTAGTTACCACTGTGATAGCAATGTCAGAAGACAAACCAAGAATAAAATGCTCATGAGATGTGACTTAAACTGTTTTTTTAAGTGGGTTCCACCAATGTCAAGTTCAAGGTACTTTGTCACCAAACTGTGAAAAACCTTGACTCCATGAATTGACTTTTAAGTGATCAAGGCAGCAGTAAAAGTAACCATCAAAATTAAAATGGCCAGTGGTCTCTCTTAGAACCGTGTTGTCTTGGCACCTCACAATATAAATGTGACCTGAAAATTGGCTCTTCATTCACTTCCACTCTTGGATGATCGGACCAAACTAGCAGTGCATCTTCACAATTTCTTCACAGGAAGCCAGGCAGGGAGATTCTTCCCACTGTTGGCTAAAATTGTCAAGGTTGATGCAAAGCTCTCATAAAGCAGCGCCACCTCAGTGACACATTACCATACAGACATGAAAGGGTGATTACTAATGTCCACTTGTAAAAACTTTTTGGGCCTGTGATGGTTTGTGAGGCATCCACTTGGTGAAGCTAGCTAAACTACAAGGACGGAATGTAGGGCCAGCAGGCATGTTAGTAACTCTTGGCATATTTGGAATATTAGCCCTTTGCTTGTGTAATGTAACTTACACATATTATTATTTCTTTTGTAAGTCTGTCACTTTTGTTCCTGTTCTTTTTCTTAACCCATAAAAAGTATTTTCTTCCTTTAAATGAATTCATCATTGTTTTCGTTGTTCCAAAATTTAAAAATTAGGAAGGATTTTTTCCTTTCCCAGTTATAAAGTAGTTCACCAATAATATTTTCTAAACTTTAAATGGCTTTGCTTTTCACATTTAGATATTTGATGCATTGGTATTTGCCCTAGTACACATCATGTGAGATACAAATCTAGTTTTAATTTTTTCGAATGGTGATCCAGGTGTCCGACAGCATTTATTTTTTAGGAAATCTCTCTCTGCATCAAATATGAATTTCAAAATATACTTGAATATCTGTCCAAATAGTCTAATAAATTCCACTGTTCTTTCTGTCCATTCATACACATATGCCACACACTTCTTGCTGTGTCACCTTTATAGTGCATCTTAATATTTGGTAGGGCTGCTCCTCCACGCCAGGGCCTTCTATTTTGGATGCCTTCCTATGGCCCCTTCTTTGTGTATTTTTTCATATGGACTTTATAAGCAACTCCTATGGCTTGAGGCATAAAACATCCTTCTAGTAAGTTTATTAAAATCATGTTAAATTTATAAAAGGAGTATTGATTTCTTCATGATGCCATCTACTTTCCCAAAAACATGTCACATATTTTCATTCGTTTCTTTATTTTTATTTCTTTTTAGCGTTGTGCAGGTACAGTTGTCTCTGTTGCCCCACTACCACCACTCTCCCGTGCCCCACCCACCCCCACCTCCCACCCTCAATCCTATCCTGCTTTGGCTTTGTCCATGGCTCCTTTACACATGTTCCTTGATGACCCTTCCCCTTCTTTCCCCCCGTTACATTTGTTTAATACTCTTATGTTTATCAGAGAAAAAAATAGAGCTACTGATCTGAAGATTAACTAGGAACCAGTTAACAAATAGGTGGTTTGCTTAAGCACCTAGAAACAGAGGCTCAATTCAGAATAAAATCAAATGGTATAAAATATGCATTCACTGTCAAAAATTCTACTCTGGATTCCAAGAATATAACAAAATACATTGGTTTCAATATGAGCTCTAATGCCAAGACAGAAAGTTTAGAGGAAAGCTGGTTTTAACAGACTACTCTCTTGAGAGATTTGAATTCTGGGACAATAAGGATTCTTTTGCCAGAAGAATACATTGAGCAAAGATGAAATTGTTCTTCTGAGTTCTATTAGTGAACACTATGTTCTGGCAATATTGAATTTTAAGATGGCTACTAATTGCAGCTTTGTATTTCCCATGGCGTCCCAAAACCACCTGGCAGCAAGTACATTTGGAAAGTATAAAATAAAATTTTGGAGAAATGACAATATTTCATTAATCTCAGGCACTGCAAGGCCCTGCTAGAAACAAAGAAGAAGGTACAGCTAAGAAGTAGAAAATAAAATTGTTTAACAGCTTTTATTTTTCATTTCTGTATTCAGAGGGTTTGTTTTTTTTTTAATTTCAGCCAGTACTCCTCCAATTGTATCCCATGCATGAGATATTTACCAGTACCTTTACAAATCAGCTTCTCTTTATATTATGGAACTGTTGTTGTCTCTCTTGTTTTCTGCTACAATATTCATTCAACTAAGGCCCTACCATACTTTCTTAGGAAGACTTCAGTACAAACACACCTTACCAGAGCACCTGCCTCATTGATGAGCAAAGCAACAAAGTACAGTTAAAACAAACAAAACTAATCAGAAATTGCACCACGCAAGCTCTACTTCCTACCCTGCCACTTATTAGATGATTTGAGCTTGGGTTTATCCCCTTCACCTTTCTGAGCTACATTTATAAAATTTCTTATTTGTAAAATGGGAATAACTGCACTCATTCTACCTACAACAAACAGTTGTGAAAATTAAATAGTCCATGCATATAAGATAACTTTGGATCTGGGCAGTGCTATAAAATTTGACAAATAGTTTAATACTATATTTTTCTTATAATAAAAATAATGTTTGCCTGATACGAAATATAAAAGCTACCAAAAATATGAAAAAGAAAATTAAATTTACTTATAATTCCACCAACCAGAGGGAATGATATATTGTCTCCATTTCCTCTGACTCTACTTAAACCAATACACACACACACAGTGACATAAATTACATAAACATTCATATTGCTGGTACAATATTATATATACAGTATTCTGTATTTTTAGTTTTTCATACAACAGTATACTACAACCTGGCAAAACTCTCTGTATATATGTTTTTCTTTTCCAGTACCATAATTTACTCAGATATGTTTCTAAGTTTGGCTACCTAGGGTTATAGCTCATATATTGTTATTTTTAAACTGTCAGTGATCATAAAATATATTATCACTGAACTTAATTAGATGGCATTAATGGAATTTCATTCATCATGCTATGTTAATGACAAAGATGAAATGATATACTTTCCCAATCCTCTATGTTATGGTTGGCAATAGTATAAATAGCTTTTGAATTAAAAGAAAATATAAAAGAAAAACATTCGAGTTTCATTAAATGCCATATACTTCTCTCCCTCTCTGTCTATATATATATATAGACGTACATATTGCTTAATTCTAAAACTTTGTGAGAGATGCATTTTTCATTGGGGTAAAATTTACATGAAATGAAATGCACAAATTGTAAGTGTATGATAGGATGAATTATGGCATGTATTAGGTATAACCAATAATCCATCAGAATATATAAAATTTTCTACATCCTAGAAAATTCCATCATGTTTCCTTACAGTTATTTCGCCCCTCACAGCTAACTACTGTTCTGGTTTGTACAACATAATTTTGCCTATTCTTGAATGAAATTCATATAAATAGAATCACACAATATGTGTTTTGTTGTGTGTCTGGCTCCTTTCCCTCAGCACAACGTTTTTGAAATTCATCCACCTTCTTGAGCGTGTCATTAATGAAATTTCTTTTGTTATTATGTGGAATTCCATTGTATGAATGTGAAAGAATTGATTGTATTCAGTTTGGGCCTATTACAAATAAACCTGCTAGAGATATTCCGGCACAAGTTTTTTTCTGGATGTATTTTTTACTTCCTTTGGATAGATACTTAGGAGTGGCTACGGTTTTACAAGAAACCGCCAAACTGTTTTCCAAAATGGTTTCGCAATTTTGCACGCTCTCCAGCACCTTAGGAGAACTTTCACGCGCTGTACGGTCTCACCGATATTGGGTCTGTGTGTACTTTTAATTGTTGGTATTCTAGCATGTTTGATTTGATATTCCAGAAGCTGTACCCAGAAATAACATGGGGTGGAATTCATGTGTTTTTCTTCTCTCAAGGGTCACACTATTGTGTCCCCTGTCATTCAAGGCATTCAAACAGTTATATTTTGTTGGGTTTTATAGTGGTTTACTAAAGATGCCAGTTATTCTGTCATGGTTGGAAGCCATAAGATGAAGTATGCATTTTTATACTTTTTTACAGTAGGCATAGCTCTGAGAGGTTACGTGAATAAGTAAGTAGAAGAGTTAGGATTTAAACAATGGTCTAGGGATTCCACATTCATTTTTCTCTCCATTATATTACAATGCCTCTTATAGTTGTTCCTGTTTCTGCCACATCCTACGATCCTAGCGCTCATACATTTTACATACAGCTATTTACTCATTTTTTAATACCCCTAATCCCACTTCTCCTGTAAAGTGTGGTAATCACAATACTCTATAGCAGAGTAACTATTACGGAAAAGTATCACATTATTACCAATACTGTTAGAAAATTGCATTTTCTTTTTGATTTTATTTTTTAAATTCACATTTTGTACTATGTCCTTATCTGTAATCCATGGAGTATTTCTTATTAGAAGAGACCAGAAAACTCATAAAATTTCCAGAAAGCCAAGATAGCCATCACATAAAACTTACTTTAAAACACACAACCAAATACCAGACTCCCAAAGCATTAAAACGCATTCACTTTTAAGACATAAATAAATTACTTCCTCTTAAGTGGTAAATAGAGAAAAAAATCCTTCAAATATTAAAGACCGTGTGGGTCTGTCTTTGTATCCTGACTGCTTGTTAACATTCACTTTGTTTCTTCTCCCTCAGCTGTCCTAAGTAATCAGTTTTAGTACATTAAATCCCATGTCGATATTGTTTTACAAATCATTACATTTTAAACATGACTATTTCTTTTTTCATTTTTTTATTTAATCTTTATTATATTTTTTCCATTACCATATAGTCCCCTTACACAGCCTTCCCCCGCAGCAGTCACCCCCCTCCTTGAATGACCATGGTATCTTCGCACTTCAGAGCTGCCAGTTTCTGCTTAGTTTAAGCCCCTTTTGGTAAATCAGCTTCTTCTGGCAAAAGCAGCCCAAGCCAGCAGCCTCCAGCTCCCACAACTTATACCTCCGCTTCTCTCCATTAGCCTCTGCTCTGACTCGGTAAATCCAATGCATTTTTTTTTTCTAATAGAAAAGAGGAGGGATAAAAGGGACAATTAATACCCATCTAACTCTAACTTTACGCCAGGTTCCTAAGGTGAATTTGCCTTTTGTAAGTCTTCTCAGTAACACAGGGAAAAAAGTTCATTCCTGTGAGGTGCAGACTCATACAACCACTGAATGTTAAAGCTGAGTTTTACACCTGCATCAGACTCTAAACTAAACGAACAATGCTTACATGTAATCATGCAATTACACCATTTAACAGAGTACCGTAATTATAAATTGCTTCACAGAAAAGAAAAACAAATTAGGAGTTCCTTTGTGCCTTTATTCTGGAACCAGGACATGTACGTGAAAGCTTTAAAATACATCTAGTTTGAGAAAAATGGGATTTTCTTGGTTCCTTTTTTACTTTCCAAAAGTTGCATTCTTTATTTGGCTTATTTTTACATTCTCAATGTGGCTTTCACCAATTAACCTCTTTATGTTATATTTTGCCTGCTTTTCCAAACATTTTGGAATTATATGTTTCAACACCATCCCAGAGCCTAAAATGTTGGTCCTCTTAAGAATGAACGGGCCCTCCCCTGGTCCTGCATCTTGTTAATCAGTGAACATTCTGCACTCAAAGGGGCCCTACCTGTAACGAGGCTTCACTATTTCCCAAGAGAGTCTAACAATAGAAGGGCATCTTCACCTCCAACAAAATCCCCTACACTGAAACTAAACAACTGCACTTCACTCCAGACTAGTCCTCGAGATATATTTTGCATAGAGAACAAGAAAACAAGAAAATCCACGTTACTCGCGGTAAAGTGCTAGAAAGGAAAAGGAGGACCTAAGTCTCTGACTTCAACTCCTACTAAGACTGAAGTGTTAGTAAAGTAAATACACGTAATCAGTACAAGTGGATGACAAGCCACTGCTTTAATCATGGCATCAGCAACCTCTAACTGGAGATTTAACAGTTTTGAGTCTAAAACTCAAAATGGTACCATTAAAAATAAGCAAACATAAAAGCACACAAAAACAAATGGATAGCCCAATAAGATGCCAATTAGAAGATTTGAACCTACTTTTAAATGAATTTTGGAGAATGAGTAGATGATAAACTATTAGGTGTTTTTCTCTGCCATGTGGTAGCACGTACCAGCTGACCCTGCGGAATATAAGCCATGCATAGGGTTTGCTTTTGATTTAAACGGTTGACGTTCCTTCATTTAAACCGATAATGCTGTGTGTAGCAAAACACTGTAAAGTAAGATATAAAAGCAATTTTCCCTTTATAAGATATTGATTTTTAAGTGACTAATCAAGGTTTGAGGTTATCCCATGGGAGGAAACAAGACAAAAGAAAACTAGGATTAATAAAGCCATCCACACAATTCCACTACCCTGATCATACGTGCGAAAGCAATTAACAAAATGACTCCGGGAACAATATACATTTAAGAGAAAGTGTAATAACAAATGAATATTTATAGTTTTAAAAAATTTTAAAGCATTTTACATTTTAGTAGAAGTAACGTAATTGTAAACTTGCACTTGGAAATAATTCTGATCAAATGCTGGGCTTAGAGATGCTCGGATTTTCCTCCGTGATATTTCAAGGTTACTGTGAGGCAAGGAAGAGCAAGTTCACCCCACCTTAGTGACCTTGACAATGGCCAGTTTAAAGCCTCTGAGAACAAGCGAATTCCTAAATGAAGCAACAGCTTATGTTTTGGTGTTTCATTTAAACTGTAGCTTCAGTAGAAATTGGTATGAAATATCTGATTCCTCCAGGAGTCTTTCTGTTGAATGGAGTCTTGGAAGCACAGCTACCTGCAAACAGAAGGATAATGGAGAACAAGAAATTAAAGTGAGAATCACATTATACACAGAGGTGTGTGGCACTAGACCCAGAATGTCATTCCTTGAACATCAGAACACAGTCTCCCATGAAAGAGAAAGGTGGCAAGAAGATACTATGGTATTTGGAGCATACAAAACAATACAGAAAATAGCTTGTTCCTTAGACTCCTAGAATGGCCGCATCTGTGGGCGCTCTAGGTATGTTCTCAGACAGGCTCTCTGTGATTGCCTATGCCCTTCTTACGAAACAGGCTGTGGGAGGAAGGTCTTTTGATATATCACTGACGCAGTCAGGGAAAATGGCAAAGTAAACTACGAAAGCTGTTTGATTCCTCAGAGTTGCAGTGTTTGCAGCCCAGTATCACAGAATCTTGCCCTTTATGAAGATACAGTTCCAATGGTAAGATATGCTCAAAGCACAAAAACCAAATAAAATTACTGTAAGGCTTTTTCTTCCATAAAATAAAATTTATATTAGTGCAACAGGCCAATATTTTTTCTAAGAATTTACATTGACCCTAGCAGTAAAGAAAAGTTATTAAAAATGGCCTTTTTCCAGTCTGTGTGCCAAGGATTTTACATACATTTTTCAAAAATTTGTTGATTCACCAAGTATTTTTTTAAGTAGCTTATTGTGTTATAACACAATAAAACTTTAAGGTATATATTACTAACATCATGTTTAAAATGTGGAGACTGAGCCTCAAAGAAGCCAAATAATTTATCAAAATTCATAAAGATAAAGCCACCAGCACCAGTATTTAAATCCAGGATATTCAGTCCTGCCTTTTAAACAACGTAACCATAAAGAACCTCTGATGCTTAGAGATGTGGCCTGTTGGGACTATCACCTTTGGAAGAACTCTTCCATCCTCCTACATAGACTCAGTTTATACTAATACAGGGTAGACTGTCAGGATAGAATAGATTTTGATACAAATTTTTAAGGAGAAACACAAAATGTCAGGTAGAATGGCCTATTCTTTATAGCTTATGGAATAGCTCAATGAAGGATTGTGAGAGAGGGAGAAAAATCTATAGAAACCTTGTATGTTCCCAATTAATAATCAATGAGAATTATGTAAGATCATTTCCATTTCTGTCTTTATGGCCAGTAAGTTCAGAGCTAAATTTAATCAAGTAAAGCATATATTTCATCCTTGACTTCAAGTATAATTACATCTGCATTATCTAAATGGTCTAGAAGCTATTTTCATCTCCATTTTAACTTTGTCCATTTTTTGAAAACTATTACAGACTCTTTGACTATTTGGAAAAGGTTAAATTGATACCCTGCTACACTCATTGTAGAACAAGAAAAGTCTAAAGTCATGATGTTAACAAAGTAATATACAGAAAATCAGCAGTGATTAGATTGAGATAATCTCCACTTATATTTGAATGCATAAATTATGCCAGTGCAATGCTCTCTGTTAATCCTCTATATCGACTGTTTTTACATCAAAAGCGTGTTTCTTTAATTAATATTAACATTTGATGATGGGAGCACTCTCTAGCCCTTTTTCATTAATCAGTAATGTGGCTACTTCAAGAGTATGTAATGGACTATATCACCATCTCATAAGGACATTCCATATACTATCCTGATAACAAACTTGAACTTTTGTTCTCTCAAAAACTTTAAAATTCTAAGAATTATCATCATCAAGTCCTTTTTCCAAGTTGTGCCACCTACAGTCATTTCATAGCTGTCCTAAACAAAGCTAAAAGTCATTTCCTATCCAATTGTCACCACCTCCAACTACCCCTCTACACAGCTCAGTTGCAGGCCCTTCGTCCTAGTACAATTTTCATACAGTTATTGACACAGAAGAGAACTTCCAAAGAATTTCTAGATATTTACAAAAGACCTGATTTATGATAGCTGCTTTAGAGGTATTTTCTACTGCTGAATGTTCTGTTAAACAAAAACTTTTTATCTTTTTAAATGTATTTTTATTGTATTTTCCATTACCGTTTGTCCCCATTTTTCCCCATGCCCCCCACAATCACCACACGGTTGCCCATGTCCATGAGTCCTTTTTCCTTTTTTGTTCAATCTGTCCACTGTTAAATAGAAATGTGTTTTAAAATCACTCCAGTCTTTACAAAGAAGCAGCATACTCTATTTTTATTGATTCAGCACTAGTTTGGGGGGCTCCAGCAATTGCTTTTCTTAGCATGATCTCCCTTTGGTTACCACCCAGGGGTGATCTCCTAATAGCCCCATCAAATTGGGAGTCAAAGATGTGGCCAGGGATTCCTGATTATTTCTTGAATTAAAAAATGTCAAGAATCTTAAAGTGATTTTAGTCTTACTTCCTCCATATTTTCTCTGCCAGATGATATTTTCATGTCAGCCAATAATAAACACCAATCTTCTATTTCTATCAACTATATAATAGTGACAGTTTAAAAAGAGAATTTCTTTAAATGTTATGTATAAGAATGTTATTGGAAAAGACGAGCAACAACTGTGTAGCTTCTAAAATAATTTAAAATTTTCCTGTTATCCCAATATGTTCTTCAACAACTTTGATACAATTTCTACACTAAGATGAAAATACACTGCAAAACATTTAATCTAAGCTCCAGTTTACCAAATGAAGAGAAACTAAGTTCAGGAACTGCTGTGTTGTGTGCAAACCCGTGCTTATGGGTCAGGCATTTGTTTAATTACATAAGAAATCATAGGCCTCTGAAAAGTGGCACTGACTGGGACTCAGCCAGCCCATATGAATATAGTCTGTTTCTGATCTCTTTTCTAATTAGAATGAAAAATAATGCATTCTCCAAGTCAGTGGCTGCATACCTGAAGCCTTAATATTCTTCTCTAATGAAATACTGTCCTACAAAACAGCTGCAATTGGAGCCACCCGCTATTTGGTTAAGCTTATGATAGTTCATAGTCTTCCTCAATGACCCGTCTGGTTTCCACAGGGGCCAGAATGGTCAAGTCAATAGAAATATCCTTTAGGAAAAGGTGGCACTAATACCTATTGCTCCTCCTAGGATGCAATATTTGGAGGGGGGAGGGTGTTTGTTTGTTTATTGTTTTTATGTGTATTTTTCTTGCTTTGAGGGATACATTTGTTTTATTGCTTCATTTTGTGGGGGTTTTTTATTATTTTGTTTTTTTGCTATTTTGGCTGAGGTCAAGGGGCATTTGCAGAAACTTCTACTTGACCTTCCCCAATTTAATAATTCTTACCCTACAGACCAAGGACCTAATGTGGGCTTCATTATAACTGTCAAATGTATCTATTTTAATTACACTCTTAGAGGCCAGAAAACTAACCACCAGTGGGGTAGGAACACAGCAGAATCACAGTAAGACGGACATTAGTTAAGATTTTATTTATTACCTAGCCCTTATAACAGGTGACTTGTTATAGGGCTTCGGGTATCTAGATTTCAATGTCAACATAAACCCTCTGTCTAATAGTACTCAGTATACCGGATGACCTTTTTTCCGGTATATAGTCACCTGAGTAAACAGCCAGAGGTCTCTTCGGAGAAGGCTTGAGAGGATCATTATAGTATATACTAGTTATTATGCTTCAGGGTCCCTCTCTTTACTGATTGAGTCTAAATCTAAAAATGGTTTGCAGTCCAGGAACAGAACAAGTGACCATGACTTTTATTGGGATGACTGCTCTTAACCCTGTATTCTTCCATGCTTGTCTTTGCCTGATTACAGATAATACATAGCACTCTCCTTGGCAGACCATCTCTAAAGATGAAGCCCATGTAGCTGCCCTTCAACCTTACCATTTGTTATAGCAATTGTGACTCTCTGTCTCCCTGAAAGTTAAATATTACCACCTGACTCCTATGACTTTGGAGGCTTTGTCATCCCCATAGACATTAACAAACTCAACACCAAGACTGCCTAACAAACATTCTTATCTTATTTTAGAAATGGAATCCCCAAATTTTAGCTGGGAACAGCTCTCAAGATATAGACCACATGCCTGGTCTCCCTTACAGGTAGTAAAGATATTTGTGACCAGTGAGACATGAACAAAATACTGTGCTATACTTCTCGGTGGCACTAGAAAGTACAAAATGATGAATTTGCATTGAGGGGACCTGCTATACACAGTGGCATAAAGTTTTGAATGAGGTGATGCTAGAGATGCGAAGCCAAGATAGTTTGGGTTCTCAAGAAACCTCAAGGAATAGAGGCATACTATCCATCCTGGTCACCTACTTCTGAGCTGTCCCAGGAGAAAGAAAGAAACTTCTATCTTGTTGAAGCATTTTATCTGAATATTTTTAGAGCAGATAACTTGGTATTCTAACATTTTCATACATTTATGTTTTTATAACCAGACTCAGAATGTGAGGAAGGTAATTATAGAAGCAGAGGAGGCAGACGTCTGGGGTAGCCTGGATTAAAGTATCACGCAGCAAGTGACACTGGATACGTGCACTTCCCCATAAATCCCAGAAAGCTAATATGACAAAATTGAGAGCCTAGTACGTCCCCAGAGCACACTGCATCTGCCCAGGATCCTGGCTTCTCAGTTTCTGAACCTCCTCACTTTGAATTATCTCTGCCCCTTACTCTCCCTCAAACATCCACTCTCATGCCACACCCTGGATTTTGTTACTGCAATGAACTGCTCTCCTTTTAGCACTATCGCCTCCTATCTTTCCAGATCTCTGGTTTAACCAATATTTGAATTTCATAGGGACTTTCAGTATTTTTATTCCATCATTTTTTCATGTTCTTCTCTTTAGCCTTCCCGTGTCTACATATTTCTCCTTAAGCCAAATGGTGGCTATTATAAACTATTCATTCAACATTCCTTTGTTCAACAAATATTCACTGAACAGGATCAATATATCTGTTATTGCTCTGCACGTTAGGGATGGAAATTTGGGCAAAACAAAAAATATCTGCTCTTATGGCATTGCTTACTTTTGGTGGGCAAAAATATAGAAGTAAACAATAAACATATATTGTCTTTTTAACTTCATAATTCATAAAGACATTTTTATCTATTATATATTATATCTTGATGGTTTTAAGTGAGGATAAACAAAGTTTTACTTCCAATTTTAGCATATAAACAAATACGACATTTAGTCTTGAGTCTTTAAAAACTGAGTGACTGAATAACTCCTTCAATATAATTTCTGGTGTCACTGAAATTTGCATGGGTAATTATTACATAATTACTTAGGCTACCATTACATTTAGTATGCACAACAGTGCCCAGGATATGAACAGAGAATTTAATTCAAATTCATTGTTAATACTTAATATTTAACTTCAAATATAGGTATGCAGTCTATATTTAAGTTGGAATAAAAATCACTTCATTTGCCTGTTGTAATTCTCAGACATTTGACATACATTTGACTACTATTGAAGTTCAGAAGGTATCCAGCCATGCAATATGAAAAATAGAGACATTTATTGAAGAAGATTCAAGATACAAGAAACATTGTACATGGGATAATGATGCTTCAGTCCCCATCAAAGTAGACACCTTGGGACCTCACACAGTTCTCCCAATCACCATCAGCTGTCCTGTCATATTTTCCTGAATCTCATCAATGGTCTGAAATCTCTTCCCTTTCAAAGATGAGTTTAGTTTTGGGAAAAGCCAAAAGCCACAGGACACCAACTCTGGGTTAGAGTGGGGTTGAGTCACCTGGGTGATTTGATGTTGCACTAAAAAGTTCTGCACAAGACGTGATGCATGAGCTGGCACGTGGTCATGATGAAGATGCCAATCACCAGTCAACCATAGCTCCAGCCTTTAGAATCATCCAAATAGTTTCCGCTGAGGAATGTTCAAGCTTAATGAAAAAAAAAATTAAGATTTTATTTGTTTATTTTTAGAGAGAGGGGAGAAAGAGAAGGACAGAAACATCAATGTGTGGTGGCCTCTCACGCACCCCGTACTCGGGTCCTGGCCCCCAACCCAGGCATGTGCCCTGACTGGGAATCGAACCAGTGACCCTTTGGTTCACAGGCCAGTACCCAATCCACTGAGCCACACCAGCCAGGACTGCAAAATTTGATGCACATTCATTGCTCTACTCGTTCAGTCATTTTGAACACAATGGCCACACAGTACACATGCTCACTTAGTGGCATCTACCACCCCCACTGACCAGTACAATTAAGTCATTATTGTTCACACATGCGCATTACAGTCTACCCTCCTTGGTTGCCAGGTTACATCAATTTCACATGAACTGTTCTTGTTCTATTAATAATGGCTGGATTTTTTCTGGACACACCTCATATTTCTGTTTATCACAAAATTGGAAGAGTGTATTAGTTACAAAACTTTTAATATAATATATATACCTAGTCTGAGTCAACAATATATTAAGATTAAGTAATAAAAGGTGGAATAAGAATTTTAATATTGAGTATTTCTAAATTTAAATATTAACTTTTAAGGGCAGTTTTTAGTTTTTAATTTTAATCCCAGTTCTTGCCACAAGTCTTTCAAGAAAATGTCCTCTTTGGGTAGTTTTTGTCATTTGGAAAGAGCACCTAAAATCATAGGCTCAATTGCCAGTTCAAAATTCCTTGAGGAGGGCAGACACCAAAATCATACACAGAGGCATACCTAACAAATTCTTTTGAGCTAGGTAGTATATAAAAAATGAAGATTAAAAAACAAAATTTGTTCTCAGTCGCCAAGCAAGAAAGTAAGTTCTGAAAATGCTTTAGGAAGAAAATTCCCTAATATTTTGACACTCTAGATATACCTAAAAAAAGAAAGAATTTTGGAGATTTATGAAACTTATAATGCTAGGTTCAAAGTTTCTTTTGAAAAACAAGTTGCCAAAACCATTTTTTTCTTTCTTATACTTTTTTTACATGTACAAATGTTTGTGACACTATTTAAAGCATTTCTTTTAGACCGAAACAGTCATTTGGATACAGAGAAACAACAAATGATTTTTTTTTAAATCCATGAATTTTGCATATGGAGCCATGAATTCAACAATGCTTCTTTCTTTCCACTGGCCAAGAGATGTCTGGGTTTCACACATTTAACATGATGATTCTGAGAGAAGAAATATTTACAAAATATAAAATAACACCCTTCAGTTTGGTACAGATAAAGTGATCATAGCTCGGTGTAATGTAAATGAACAAATGGCCGTTGTCAGAGGGACAGGCGACTGCATTATTTTTCGGCCAAAGACAAACTCCTAATACACAACAGATTTTGTTACCGCCTTGCAATACTCTTATATAATATATAATCAGTTCTAATGGGATGGAACAACAACAATTACATGCTTAAATGCAGATTCTAAAGCAAAAGAATGCTTTTTGCTGTACTTAACATATAATAATAATAATAACAAAGTGAATGGGGTTTTTTTGTTTACAGAGAAATCAGTTTATTGGCTGAAAACCATAAATAATTGGATAAACCTTGACCGCCTGTTCACTTCTTACCAGCTAACTTCTACAGGATTCGATACCAGAGCAGATGCTGAATTTGTATCAATGTAACAAAAGGTGAGACACCAACTAAAGTGAGAGATGTAATTTAATTATCTTTTAGCCACTTTTCACTCCATTGCCATATTTCCAGATTCATATTTTCCTGTGATGGTGTAAACAGAGTGACTTTTTTTTCTTAAAGTATTGCTTAAAGCAAAAACATCAGAAATAAAAAATAATAAGTGGGGCAACAACCTCAAATTTTTTCTGAAAATATTCAGTAAGCATTTTTTTATCTAGCAGTACAAAAGTTGTAATTTATGAAATTGTTTCAATAAACCAAGTTCCCATTGACATCATCACCATTGACAAAGTCTTCTAATCTAGGAGCTGAAAATGAGATGTTTTTACCCAGTTATTTACTCATGGTGAGGGATGAAAACTTAAAAACCTATCGGGAATATCCTCATCACAAGTACCTTCTGTGAATAGAGTTAGAAAATAAAAATCCTAGTCTTTGAACGTGAGCATCTACTCAGTATCACAAAGATGCAACACCGTATCAGCCCCAGAACAACTGATACATGACAGTGTTCCAGTTCTGTAAAGACAATCTTTGTAACATTGATGACTATATTGCTATTAATCAAAATTTGAAAATGTAAAATAAATATGTGTATATAATTCAGATTTATTACTCTATAATAGTGGCACTTAAGCTTTGATCAATTATTTCCTTCAACACAAGACCATTTAGCCGTACTGTGAGTTCTGTGCATTGCACACGAGTAAAATGGAGTACAGTCAGCCAGAGAAGGAGTGTAGGAAGCGACGGAAGGTAGGAGCAGAGATTATTTCATTAAGCAGAGAAAAGGGCCAGAAATATAAGCCCAATTTTTCTATTTGAAAAACTTAGTTATTTTTCTTAGTGAGATGAGAAATCATTGGTGTGCACTGAGTAGAAGAATGATATGAATTGATTTGTGTTGGTAAAAGACACTCTTTCTGTTCACTTGGTGTTAGAGTGTAGTGTGTAAAGCCGCAAACAGAACATATGAACAAATGAAGACGAGAAATACGGATGACTTAGACCAGGTGGCAGCAACAAAGGCAAAATGAGATATGGTCAAGTTCTGATGTATGCTGAGAGAAGAAGTAACAAAATTTACAAATGGAGAGGATGGGAGGTGTGCGAGGAACCATGACTCCAAGATTTCATATTCTGTAAGAATAATAGAGTTGACATTTACTGAGATGAGGAAGAGTGTGGGAGAAAGCAAGCACTGAAGGGATGACATCAACTTTGGTTTGGGGCTTTGTAAGTTCAAGATATATATTAAACCTCCAGGTGCAAAGCTGGGAATGTGAATAATGAAAATAAGGACAAAGTGGTTGGAATGAAGACCATATTTGGAAGATATTAGAATATGGATAGAATTTCAGAACTTGATACTGGATAAGATTATTAAAAATGGAAAAAAATTATTCTTTTCCATGTACTTTTAATTCCTTGTCTTCTTCCTCCACTAACTTAAAAGGAAATCCTAATCGCTGGTTAAACTCAGTCATCTCCTGTTTAGTCACTATGTCCGATCAATGTAATTTCTTCAGGGAAATTTACCAGCGTGGTATTTTGCAGGAAATAAAGGTGAATTCCTTTTCATGCATCCTTTTTAGTCTCCACTTTATCTAATGACATAGAAGCACCCAATCTCGTGACCTTATTTAGTTTCACAACAATGTTTAATCACACCATATATACAGTCACCCCGACCCTTGCTTATAAGTAGTTGATTAGGAACATCCAATGTCGATATTTTGCATATCTCTATGGCCAGCTCACACCAGGCATTATCAGTGTCCTGTTTATTACTGGAAATAGAGTCACTGTGGTTATAGGAGGGGCCAGGGCCTGTTACAAGTAGTTATCCTTCTCTTTAAAAAAAGCCATCTCTGCATGCCTCTCTCTAATCACACATGAGCAAATGTCCCAGTAGCTGAGAGTTTAGTTCCCATTGGAATCTGAGAACCAAGAGAGCCAATGGTGTAGGTCTAGCCCGAAAGCCAGCGGGTTAAAAGCCCAGGGAGAGTTGATGTTTCGGTTCTAGTTTGAAAGCAGGAAAAAGCAATGCCCCAGTTTGAAGGCAGAAAGAATTCTGACTTACTTCCAGAAGGGTTAGCTTTTCCCCCAATTTTATTAAAGTATAATTTACAAATAATTTATATATGATTAAAGTTTACAATGTGATGATTCTATACGTTCTCTTTTCTGAAATGATTACCACCATCAAGTTAACTAGCACGTCCATCACCTCACATAGTTACCTCCCTCCCCTTTTTTGCAGTGAGAATTCTTAAGATCTAGTCTGTTAGCAAGTTTCAAGTACAGCCCACAGTACTTTTAACTATAGTCACCATGTTGTACATCGATCCCCAGAATGTATTCGTCTTATAACTGAAAGCTTCTTATATCCTTTGATTGGCATCTCCACATTTCCCCCATCCCTCAAACACTGGTCATTCTACACTGTTTCTGTGAGTCTAACCCTTTTTTCTCTAGATTCCACCTTTAAGTGATATCATACAGTATTTGTCTTTTTCTGTTTGACTTGTTCACTTAGCATAATGACCTTAAGATTTATCGATATTACCACAAATGGCAGAATTTCCTTCTTTGTTGTGGCTGAAGAACATTCATATATATAACATGTTATAATATGAATATTATATATTCATATTCACATATATTATATGATTATATGAATATGAATTCACATATATAATATATATGAATATATAAACATCTGCACACTCTGTGGCCCAGTCAAGTTAATACAGAAAATTAACCATCACATTGGCCTTCAACAAACAACAACAACAACAACAACAAAAACAAAGTATGAGGCCATTAAAAAAGAAGAAAAATAAAACACCAAATTGTCAAGAGACAAAGCAATCAAAAGAACTAGTCCCAAAAGTGATAAGGATGTTGGATTATCAGACAGGGTTTTTCAAATTACTAATGAATATGTCAAAGACTGTAAGGAAAAGATGGACAACATGCAAGATCAGGCAGAATATTCTTCAAAGGTAAAAATATTTTAAAAAATGAAAATATTAGAAATAAAAATATAGTAACAAAGATAATTAAGCATTTATTCAGTTATTATTCGGTGGGGGAGAGATTGTCTCTTCACAAAGACAAATTTTCTTGATAGTAGAAGCTTTGTTTTGCTTTCTAGATCTTAAATCTACCAGAGTTCTTATCACATGACATGTGTTAAGCCAAGTATTGATTTAGATGAAAGTGGTGGTAGATGGTGGGTATTTCTTGACCTCCTCTGCTCTCCCAGTTCTTTGTTGTACCTGGCACTGACCTCTAACCACCAGCACAGATGTTGCAATAATGTACTTTCTTTTGTCACTGGGCTATTTGTGTCAATTGTAAACAGAAACTCAACTTAAATTTTTGACATTAACTATATATTGCTTCTTAACAAAGAAGGAAAGTTTGTGTTAATATTACTCCATCATCTTTGTTTCATTTTGATGTCCTGTCATAAGTCAATAACATGAAACAGGATGTAGAGGAATGTTATAAACATTCGTGCATTATAGGTGGGAAGGTGTTTAGCCTGGGTGACCTGCACAGGGTTGTTTTTTTTTGTTTGTTTGTTTGAAAAAAAAGTTCTGTGATTTGCTTCTTACATCGCCATTCAAAATGGCAGCCCACTAAGAAACTAATAGGGTTGTAACTGAGAAAGCAAGGGGTTAACAAGGCCCCTCCTTATAGCCAGGGGACTCGATTGGTGGTTCAGTTATTATTTACTTTTTGGTGGAGGGAGTAAAATCTACTCTACCCAATAAACACACATGACAAGAACTCAGTTTTTGAATCTCAGACACCATACTTATGACAGATAGAAAAATGACTGAGAACTAGACACTCCCTATAGAGGGAGTTTTAGGACCGGGATAATATATTTTATTATCTGACACTGGAAAGAAATAGTAGCAGAAACCAAAAAAGGAAGACTGAATTTTTCATTTGGCTATTGACTACAAGTAGATAAATACTGGTTTATGAGGAGTATACTATAAAAATAAACTTGCAAACATGCCTTTCTTCATCCTCACTGTGAAGTCATAAAATAAAAATGTATTTCCAGGAAAGAATAAAAAAAGGAAAAACTATCTTTTTTCATAGAAAAAAAGCTTTTTAAAAAATATTATGTTTATAGGTTAGGCATTTACCGGCTTCAGATATTTTACTCTGATTGTAGATACTTTAAGACCACAAGTATCTAAATAACTCACATAAAACAGATCTTGGTAAAACTTAACTTTTTAAAAAGTAAAGCAATTAAAACTTTCAGAATGCACAACATTTTTAATATATTAATACCCCATTCTACTATAAATCTTATGTTTGACAGTTTAATGGTAATAAAATCAACTTCCCAGGGTTGTTTTCTTTTTTCTGCATATTCCAAGGCAACTGTAATGAGATATGTGAAAGATATAAGATTAAATGTCAAAAGCTGAGAAAATTCAGGTTCTATAGTGATGCCAATTATCAATTCTCTAGCCACCATTTTTGTCATTTATTATTATCATTATTACTTTAAAGCTTTTAAGACACATATCTTAATAAAAATAGGATCATAATGTTGATATTGAATAATTGACTATAACACCTGGGTACAGGTACACACAGGGAGAGTGAAATTTTAGACTGATTCATTTAAGAACAGAAAATAATAAACTTTTAAGAAAACTAAATTTTTCAGAAGTGGATTAAAAGCATACAGACACTGCTGCAAAGCACTGTGCACTGGCTGACACCGGCTACTGCGTTCTGTGCCTAGTGCTGCAGCCTCGCTGCCCACTTAGTAGTAGCACAACATTGTAAAGGAGGCTGATAAATAAATTGCCTCCTAATGCTTAAAATAATTCATTAGGAAACTTTATATGCTTAAAAACGTAAAGAAATAATCAAGCAAACTTTCACAGCAGGCTGTTTATCCACATGGAACACCTGAACATCCCTGTCAACATGTGTGTGCACCCTTATTTTGGGTCTATCAGAAAGGGTCAAAATCAAAATTAAAATGCCTATAAATTTTTGTGGCTAATGGAATCAGATCGAGTTACAATTATATCTTCAAGGATCTTCCTAAAATATATTTTCTTAGAGATATTTTATTTACAATACATACTTTATTCCTATAGGCTATTTCTTTGGTGATGGTTGTTTAGAAATTAGCTCTAATATTACTGATACTTTACTGATACCAGTTATGTGATTTGGGCCATCAGCAAAACCATTATCATGGTATTATTTACCTGTTTATTCGGTTACTCTTTATTAAATGCCTATTATGCACTGGGCACTATTCGAAGCAATGGAAATGCAATATTAATCATTTCAGACATAGTTCCAGACTTCGCACAGTTTCTGGGCTCACACAGGATGTGCAGTCAAAGAGAGAGCACTGCTGAAAAAATGTGCTTGTTTCATGATAGCAAAGGAGTATATATCAGTGCGGACCCAATCTACCCTAGGAGATCAAAGAAGGCTTCTATGATGATGTGGCATTTAAACTGAGATATTAACAATGAGTAGAATTTAGCTACATAACATGGTGGGGAAGTTGCTGAAGGAAGAAGGTAATGAATCTGGGCAAAATAGGAAAAATAGTTTAGCAAGGTCAGAGCCAAGGCAAGTTAAATCAACAAAAGCGTAGGCAACATGAAAACCTGAGTCTGTAAGAATGAACCAAGACCAACCATTTAGGGTCGTGTAAGTCATGCTGAAGAGAGTTTTATGCTAAGAGTACTGAGTGATTTCGTTTAGAATGATGGTATAATTAAATCTACATTTTCTTCATATGCATTAGAGGTAATGTGGTCCCTTGTAGCTTTCAAATTCTGTGAGACACATTAGAAGCCTGCGGATTTGTTTAGCAATCCATGTATTTGAATAACAGTGGCTTCAAAGGACCATTGGCTTGCGTGACAAAACCATTATCTGAGATGCAGAAGAAGGCCCAAGAAGAGCTGGGTCAGGAAAAAACATGGGTTCATCTCCCTGCTTTTGATTACATATCCGTGGGCAAAAGCAAGTGATGGCAGAAGAGTGGACGTGTCCAAAATATCCCCACGTTCTTTACCCCGCCTTGTGCTCATATATTAGTCTTGCTTACAGAACCATACATATGGTTTTGTTTTTTACAAGAGAGCAAGAGGGCATGGTCCTGAGACTGTCATACAAGTGAGATTATAAATGAAGAATGTGATAATGGTGTTAATAATACTTAAAATTCTATGTGCCAGGTACTTTAATTTTTTTAATAGAGTACTTCATTTGAACTTCACAACTGTAAAGCTGTAAACTATTATGATCATTTCCGCTTTAAAGCTAGAAAACGGTTACCGAAAATTACTTCTGTTGCCCCATTCACACAGGCATCATGAGGCTGAAACAAAGTTTCCACCCCAGAATGCCTACGGGGTGTCCAACCCACAGCTCCGTGGGCCACATAAGGCCCAGAATGGTTATGAATGCGGCCCAACACAAAATCGTAAATTTACTTAAAACATTATGAGATTTTTTTGTTTTTGTTAGTGTTTATGTATTTAATGTGTGGCCCCAGACAACTCGTCTCCCAGCACGGCCCAGAGATGCCAAAAGTGTGGATGCCCCTGCAAGTTTAGAACTTTAGAACTTTATGCTCTAGGACAGCAATTTTTAACATTTTCAACTGGTGTGCTACAAGAATTTTTAAAACACATTGTTTTAAACCATTTGGTCAGAGGTGCTGACCTCTTTTCCCTTAGATTGTCAAATTTTTTTAAAATGACAACAACCAACACAATAGCTATCCGGTATAAGTAAATCAAAATTATACCTGTTTTGTCAGATCAGCAAAAGATATATTTTTTTGGTGTGTCGCAGACTTTTAGTAATTAGTTTATGTGTGCCGTGAGATGGAAGAGGTTGAAAATCGCGGCTCCAGTGCATCCAAAACACTAGATGGATTTGATTGCATGTACAGCCCTGTGGCATTCAAGTCAAATGCTATTTTGTGGGGTAAAGCAGACAGGACTGCAAAGGTGCCTCGGAGAGCAGGGGCCCGCCTGGCCTTACGCACACGGGATGGAGCCCGTCTTTCCCCTCCGCAGTGCTCCGCACCCCAGAGTTTATAATAAGTCAGCATGTTGCGGGGCTGACTGGCATGTCATAATCCCAATAATAAGCTGTTTTACAAGCAATATAGAACAAAGTCTCTTTTCCTTGAACTCAGAATTTTATCCACTTGAATCATTTCCTTTTTCCTGCCTAGTTCTCACTTTTTCTTCAGGCACCAAAACAATTGTTACCAGCTCAGGTTTTCCTGCAGGTGACAGGGAGGCATTCTAGCAGAGAGGTGGGTGGTAGGGAGGAAAAGAAATGCTCATTAAAGAAAGCTCTGTTCATGTGTGTCACATACATGCATTCACACCCACACACTAAGAACATTAAAAGTCTGAACAAGGGAACTTTGCTCACTTTGTCTCTGTTTGCCCACCCCCATTTCTCCCTCTGTGGAGAAACAAAAGGCGGGGAGAAAATGGAGATTTTACCCACAGTGGTGAACTTGGCCATTTAGATAGTCTGGAAGCCTTGGGTGCTGGGCTGTGTTTCTGCACCACGTCAAGTGATCCCTTTCCTGCACAGATCGACCATTATTGTGACATTCGTAGCATCTGTTTATTCCTTTTGTTCCCCAGGGAAAAATGATTTATCTGAGCAGGGGTTAGAGTGCAAAAATTTGTACCCCATGACCATGTTCTCTGATAATGTAATAACATTAGAAATTTATGAGAAAATATAAGCAGCAGTATCATGTATTTGAAATACATATACGCCTGTTCTTTCAAATAATTTATTGATCAAAAATTATGGTATTAGAAAATATTTAGAACTGAAATCAAGTGGAAACATGACACCAAATTTTGTAGGCTATAGATATTGAAATATCAAGACAAGAATATATAACATTGTGTATTTTGCAAAAAAATGAATATTAATGAGATTATCATTTAACTGATAAAGTTAGACAAAGAATAACAAATTAAGTAGGTAAAGTAATGACTATAATGACAGGAGGGCAAATTAGTGAAATAAAAAATCATTATAAATAAAATTTATTATTTGAACAGAATAATAAAACATAATCTAGTATGACTGATCTAAAAACAATAGAAAAGACACAGATTTGATATCAGGAATATCATAATATTCATATAATAGGTATATTTTTGTGAAAGCCAAAACACAAAGATGGCAACGTTCCCCACACTAATCTCTCCATTTGATACAATTTCAACAAAAAATTCTCATAAGGATTTTTACTGAACTTAAAAAACCCATCCTAAAATTATTTTGAAAAGAATTAAATTTGACAAAATGATATCTGAAGAGCGATAAGAAGGAGGAGGAGGTACAAGAGAAAGATGAAAAGGAAGAAAAAGAAGACAACAAACAAGCAGGAAATTGAAAGGAAAAAATACTTGTTCCATCAGATACTCACCATTTCTACAAAGTTATACTAATTAAAAAGTGGTTTCGATACAAGGGTAGAAACAGACTAACAAGCCTAAAATCTGACCCAGGTGCAAATGGCAGCTTGGTATCTGATGGAGTATACATCACAGATTAGCAGACATATCAAATAAAACGAACATACAAAAATGGCAATGACTTTGAAAATACCTAGTCCATGGCAACTTTAACAGGAACAGTTAAATCAAAAGTTTGTTTGGAGTGAGATGACAAGAGAGTAAGAGTCATTATAAGTCTTTTTAAGACTCCTACCATTAGAGGTGAAAAGAGAAATGGAGGGAGAAATGGCATAGGGTTGAAAGAGGACTTTTTATCTTCTTAAATAAGAAAGACTGGAGAGCAAGACTGTATGCTTACAGAAATTATCTAATGTAGGAGAAATTGTTGATGCAGAAAAGAAAGGGGATAATAGTGTAACTAAATCCTTGACTGGGTGTGAGAAGATACAATACAGGGCGTAGGTGGGGTGTTGTGCTCAGGAGTAGGGACACAACTTTCATTGTCACAGTAGGAAAGGGAAAGACGGGAACGAATGAATTTGGTGATAGGAAGAGAAGGGACTCCTACCTGGTTGCTGACTCTGCCCTTATGAACTGGGTGGCCTTAGGAAGTAAGTACCTTTGCTTTCTGAGCCCTGGGTCCTTCAAATACAAATGGAAAGAGAATATTAACATTATAGTATTTTGTGATGATTTTCAGGTGATGCATATAGGGCACTCGGCATACTGCTTGGTGCTCAGGAAATGAAGAGCATTCTTCTTCATGACAAACCTGAGGAAAGCACCACGGGAATGAATCCACTAGAACTTACAGAACACTTTAGCGTGAATCAGCTCACCGTCACTTGAAAGTAAAAAGTACACTTTTGATAGTGGAAAAAAGACAAAAGAGGAAGGGTCAGAATCTTAGAGCAATTAAGAGCTTGGATTTGGGAATCACAACCAAGTAATCCTTACTCTATCGTCCTGTCTCTGAACCTCTATTTCTTCATTTATGAATTAAGAAAAAACAATAGTATTATCTCATGGGTATTTTTTAGGATTATATGACTCCTAGACATAAAAGTTATAATAGTACCTAATAATGCTCTTATATATAATGTTTTAAAATATTTTATATAGCTATATATTTATAATACAACATATAAAATTACATACACAATTTTATATAAGTATACAATATAAAATATTAGTTGTATAAATTAGAAGTACAAATGTTACTTAATATATTTTCTCTAAAGTTAGAAAAGCAATAATTATAATACTTAAAACAATATTTTGCATTTACTTGTTTTTTTAGCTCATTGAAACGTTATTTCATTGACTCTCACTATTTAATCAATGATTTAATTTGGATTATAATAAAAAGTAAATAAAATACACCAGGCAATATCTTTTACGTAATAGGTGCTCGGTAAAAATGAACTATCGAAAAACAGTATAGAGCTGAGTGGGAAGGCCTAGAGTTCCAGCAGTGGAGCTTGAATGCTGACCCTTCCTACTAAGCTGGTGACTTTGGCAAGTACTTATCCCTCCGTGTCTATCTCCTCATCTCTAAACTGGAAAAACGTAACAGTATGTTCAAAGGTTGCTTCAAGGATTAACTTTGTTATATGTAGCAAATTATACAATTACATGCTTATATTTAGACTGTCTGGCATACTCATAATCGCTTAATAAAGAGAGAGAGAAAGCCACATTACAAACTCTGAAAACCAGGGCTCAAATCCAGGTTTTCCTGCCCTGGTCTAGTGCTTTCCTAAAGCGACAGCTAAAAACCCTCTTTCCCATTTTTCCTATTCCTGGCCCTTCATAAAGACACAGAGAAGCATCCTGCTTTCGATGAAATGCCAGGGAATCAAAAACACAGACATGTTCAGAAGGGCAAATCCAAGGTGTTACTTCTCTCCTCACCGGCCCTTGGTGGCTGTTTACCCAGGCACATTCTTCCTGTACCCCCGCCCCCCACACAGAGTGAGAAATGATGCCCACTTCCTTGGCAGAAGGGTACTCAGAACCCTTTGCTGCCTTCCCAATATGCCACCTAACATTCATAAAAAATTGAGTCAATTCTATTTTTTTCCTCTATTTGTTTAAACCAAGGTAGCTCAATTACTTGACCCTGAACCTCTATTTAGAAAAAATAAAAATAAAACAAAGTTCTCATAAACAAAACTCCTAGAAGTTCAAGTGGTTGGAAATACTACACTGTTGGTCTTTTAAATCTTCAGTTTCTCTGGCAACAAATGCTCCATAAGGCCTCTCCAAACCCTGTAGTCCTGCCGCTCTAAGAGTTTGATTTGCCTTTTCAAAGACTTTAAGAAAGCCAAGGATTCTAGGTTTAATGTATTTCAACTAATGAAACAGTATCTCCACTCTGATATAAAGCACAGAGGGAAATTTTCAGAAATAATATTTCAGAACGTTTACATCTGAAGGTGGTTTACCCAGCATTAAGG
>PVJD01001766.1:0-241561 GCA_004026545.1 Mormoops blainvillei
TTTCAGGTTCCTTTAAGTGTAAAGTTAGATATTTGAGGTTTTTCTTGTCTCTTAAGATAGGCCTATATAATATATATAGTGCTATAAGTTTCCTTTTTAGGACTATTTTCTCTGTGTCCTACAGATTTTAGGTTGCTGTGTTCTCATTTTCGTTTGTTTCAAGGTATCTTTTGATTTCTTCCTTGATCTCATTGTTAATGCATTCATTGTTTAACAGCATGTTTTTTAGCGTCTATATCTTTGTGTATTTTTCAGTATTCTTCTTGTGATTGATTTCTAGTTTCATAGCCTTATGGCCAGAGAAGATGCTTGGTATGATTTCAGTCTTCTTAAATTTATTTAGGCTTGTTTTTTGTCCTAATGTGGTCTATCCTAGAAAACGTTTTATGTGCATTTGAAAAGCATGTATATTCTGCTTTGGGGTGAAATGCTCTGAAGATATCAATTAACTCCATTTGATCTAGCGTGTCATTTGAAGCTGCAAATGAAATTTTGTGTGTTGGCCCTGTATGATGGTGCCTACGTCTCTCACCATCTCTTCCTGGTGGGCAGAAACCCTACTACTTTTCACAGCCAGATGTTTTGTGGACACCTTTCCTCGTTCTGGCACTCTAGGCTGGGGAGCCTTGTTTGGCATTTAGACCCCACACTTCTCAGGGGGAACCCCTCCGGTTGCTGAAATATCCCTCTGTAACTTTAGCTGCCACTTGTGGGAGCCTAGCCAGCCCTCACGTGCCTGCCCACTTCCTACCAGTCTCAATGTGGTGGCATGGTTTTCTTCCATAAGTTCTTGGTTATACAACTTCTTTCCAGCTGGCCTTAACTTGGTTATTGAGGATGATTTTTTTCCTATAATTTATTTGTAATCCCAGTTTGGTCTTAGTAAGAGGTCAGTGTAGCTTCCACCTATTCCACCACCATCTTGGGTCCCCTCATTGTGGTTATATTTTTAGCATGGGGAGTGCCAGTTTTCTGTGGAGATTATGCTCTCCGATAGGTCACTTTATGGCTGATTTCATACATCTCAGAGCAATATCAGCAATTTGTGACATTTGTATAATGCTTCATAGTTTACAGAGTCCTCTAGAATACCTTTCTATTTCATCGCATTATAGAAAGTGATAGCCTTGCTGAGTCAGTTTTATTGATTAGAAAGTGGAACGTCATGATGTTGAACTGATTTGCTTGAGATGACATAAATATCAGAAGAGGAGATGGGGCTGGAGCTCCCCAGACTTTAAAACCTCTGGTCGAAAACCATTGCCTTGAAAGATAGAAGAAAAATAAGTAAAATTAACAAGTGAAAATTAAAGCTGTTGCAATTAATGTTTCTTCCCACCTTTCACTTATTACTGGTGGGAATATTTTTCTATCTTTGATGTTAAAACTTTTCAAAAACTTAGGTATCTGTTGTTAATGTAAAAGCTCTAATCTCTTTGGATAATGCATCTGTTCCAGTTTTAAAAACCATTTTACTATTAGTGCCTTAAAATTCATAACTTGTTTTCACTTAAATTTTGCTTCTACTGTAGTCTTTAGAACTAAAGAAATCTATTTACTTGACTATTTATTGTGCTTTTACATCCTAATAATTAGTCTTTTCTACGAATTTATGATTCTTGTACTTTTTGGTAGATAACATTCAGTATTATATTGTTACTGCTACTTTTTCTCATTAGATTAGAAATGATCTAACTTCAGATCTTTAACTCTTTTAAATAGCATTAAAAAACCTTATTTAAAACCCTGTATACATAGAACACAATAGGAAAAATTTTGCTAAAGAAAAAACGTGTTTTTGTGTTATAAACGCAAGACATTGTGATAATGATAGGGAATATTATGAACCAATGTAGAAAGTGTAAATATTGTAGTTATAACAGAAGAAAGCAAAGACATGATGTCACACGTTGTGGTATGTACTATTTTTAGAATGTGCCTGTTTTTTCATGTCAGTAATTCTGGCCTAAGTCTAATAAGCTGATTGAGCTGTATCATTTTACTTACATTACTTATGTCAGCAATAAGTGATAACTTGCTTTCAAAAAAACAGGCAGTCTCTGCTTACTATTGTCATATATTTCTGGAGATCATATTTTAAAAATAGTTTAAAAGATCAGGGATTATTCATTTAAAAAATCTAAAGAAATAGGTTAATATGGGAAAAATGGGAGGAGAAAGGGACAAGAGTAAAAAAGAGTTAAGCATCATTAGTCTTTTAGCAAAGAGGAATACTGTGTTTATGAGATCAGGGCAGTTGCTAAAACTGACATGTGTAGAAAATTAACCTCTTATATGAGCAAAGTATTTGTAGTCAGGTAATCCCAGGGTTCCGCCAATCATTGGTTGTGTGATACAGGCAAATCACTTAACTTTTAAACTCCGAATTGCCAATGTCAATGTACATAGAAGTGGCAAGTTAAATGGTTAGTACTATATGTGTTTAGTATTATTTGTGATATTTCTACTTTTTTGTCTTGAGATTATGGGTAAGTGAATTAAATTCTTTGAGGATAGCACTGTTGTTAACCTCTTGCATTCCTTTCCAAAATCTTATTCTTAAGGTGCTTATTTTATGTATCAGCCTTTAGATAATACTTATCAGTCCTTTTTCTTTATAATAAATATGGGACTAAAATAATATATATGATTGTAGTAGTAATTTCAATGATATATTGCGTATAACATAGGACTACAATAGCAGTAATAGTCTTTAGTGGCCTGTTGTAAATTATTAAATTATGCATTTAGCTATAAAAATTATATCAAATAGTTCCTTTTAATGGTTTTCCTTTTTTAATTCGTTTTCTTCAGATACAGAAGTTTACAGTGAATTTTACCCTGTGCCACCTCCCTACAGTGTTGCTACTTCTCTTCCTACCTATGATGAAGCTGAGAAAGCAAAAGCTGCTGCAATGGCAGCTGCAGCAGCAGAAACATCTCAAAGAGTAAGAAAATTCTGTTTCCTTTTGAGGATATTCTGATTTTTAAAAAAAGGCCTGATTAGCACTTGAGTATAGTCATACCTTGGAGATCTGTCAGGTTCAGTGCCAGACCATCGCAGTAAAGCAAGTACTGCAATAAAGTGACTTGTAATGTTTTTGTTGGTGAAGGACCTTACCTTTAATTTGTTTTAAAAAAACACACACAAAATACAGCATCCACAGTAAAGCAAAGTACAATGAAAATGATGTAAGTCCGCATATTCAGTTGTAAATGAATCTCAGCTGGGTGAGCTGAAACCTATTTCCTGGATCTGTTCTCACAGGAAAAGTAAGGGGCCAGACTTGGAGACATTATTTTTCTACTTTTTTCTATTTCTCATGTATAGGGTTGCCTGTATATTATGGGATAATTACATAGATTTATGCAAATGAGCTCATTTTCAATATTTCTATGAAAAATATTTGAATTGAAAATAATTCACTTTATAAAACTTTAAGAATATGGCTTGCTCTTGTTTATCAGTTTCATTTTATAACCTTGTTGTGGGTAGAGTTTGTTTTTATTTAACTTGTTTGAAATTGTGTGTAGCTTGTCTTTTGACATAAAAACTAGCATTTAATAAATTGTGAGCAACTCTAGGACAAGGACATTTCAAGCACATAGTTACTATCTGGGACATATTTGGTGTTTAATAAATGACAGTTAATGCATGCTTCTTTACATTAACCAATGTGGGAAATTAAGAAAATACCAGAGGTGTTCTATTACTGCTCTTCATTTAAAAATATCTTGGTGTGTTTACCAGTATTAGGATTTTTATTTTTTTTAAATTTATTTTAATTTTATTTTTTATTGTATTTTCCATTACCCAGTTGTAGGATTTTTAAATCAGTGTTTTACATAGTTGAAATTACTGCACAGGCACCATTTTTATTTTTTAAACATTTTCTCTGAGTATGTTTCTGTTATTTTAATGGTTGAATGAAATTCCATGGAATCACTACACTATAATTCAGTGGTCAGTTCTCTCTAGTGAACAATTAGATTATTTTCAAGTGTGTGTGTGTTTTCTGGTTTAATCTTATCAGAAGCATCTTTGTGCATATGTCTTCTTTCTAAAAATGATGTCCTATGATAAAATCTCTGGACTGGTGTTTCAAAAGACTATGAAATATTCCTATCCTTGCTGTCACATTGACAGGGTTTGTTTTGGGGAGGGGGCAGGGCTCAAACTATACTTTAATGTTTATTTCTTGAATTAACTTGGAATTATATAAAATTTTATAAATATGTACTTAATTGTTGCCACTCATTGCATTTATCATAAGAGAATTGACTAGGATATGAATGCAGAGTTTAAGGAATCTTTTTACCCAAATACAAGCAATATAGTTTTAAAAACATTTTCTTTCAGGAAAACAACATACGTATATGTAGTAAATTATTGTGATTGGATGAAAAGAGCCCTGGCTGGTGTGGCTCGGTGGATTGAGTGCCGACCTGCAAACCAAAGGGTCATGGGTTTGATTCCCAGTCAGGGCACATGCCTGGGTTGTGGGCCAGTAGTGGGTGCGCGAGAGACATCAACACATTGATGTTTCTCTCCCTCTCTCCTTCCCTTCCCCTCTCTCTAAAAATAAATAAAATCTTTTAATTAAAAAGAAGAAAAGAAAAAGAAAAGAAAAGAACATCAGTTTCCTGGATTTGACTCCCATCTTGACTTAACTAATTATGTGACCTTGGGCAGGGTATGTAGCTTCTCTGATCCTCTATACTAACACAGAATTGAAACGTCAACACCCAACTGATGTTATGCATATTTAACACAGAGACAATATATAGGGATATCAGGTCATGCCACTTATTTGATTAAAACTATGTGAAACCTCCCAGTTCACTCAGTAAAATACAAAGTCCTACAGTGGACTCCCTGACCTCATTTCTTCCCGTTTCTCTCTCACTCACTGTGGTTGAACTGCTCTAGCATGCCAGGTATGATCCTGTCCTAGGACCTTGAGTATAAGGTCCTCATGAGGCATTGGCCTGTTTCTTTGCCTGAAACACTTCTCTGTGACATATTTGTGTAGCCATCTGTTAACTCTCCTTTAAGTCCATGCTCAAGTGTCATCTCAATGAAGCCTTTTGACCACCATATTTAATACTGTAATCTGTAACCTCAAGCAAGCATTCCTAAACCTCCCCTCCACTTTTTGCGGGACATTTACACCTTTTAATAATTGTATAAATAACTTATTTATTTATGTCTTTGTTTGTTGTCTGACTCCTCTTAGTGCAATATAGGTCCCAGAAAGGCAAACATCTTTGCTTTATGTACCCTCATGTATCCCACATACCAAGAAGTTAAGTCTTGTGTACAATGGCTATTTTGTCAGTATTTATCGAATCTTAGAGACAATCATTGATGACAGGTTTTGCATATACTTTCAGAGGAGTTCTTTACTTTTATAAGCAAATACATTAATATCCTAGTATATATTTGTACACAAAAGGCATTGTGCTATACAAATGATTTTCATTTAACTCATTTAAAAAATAAATTTACATTACTTTTTGAATTTTGCATTAAAAATTCGTATTACTTTTTAAAATTATTGAAAAATATTCAGTAACTTTATTTTATTGGTCTGTCAAGAATTGTGAATGACTGAGACTTTACCATACTTTCCAGCTACCTGATTAGCTTGTCAATTTTGTGAATGTTGGATCAGACACAGAAACTTTATTATTCACATCAGTAATCGCAGCCAGAGTATTAGCATTTCCTCATACTAGTTTCCTGATGCTTAATTCCCACAGGGCAACACAAAGACAGCCATGCGATGCCTCCACAGACAGTGTGGAACTCTGAGTTTAGGGAACCCAGTATTTTCTAATGGTAAATAAACATGCCCACACTTTTGCTCTGGAGAGAGACACTATCTCTCTCTTCAGAGCAGTCAGCTATATAAACATCCTTGGAAAGATAGTACAGAAGAAAGGCAACTAGTGCCTCTTGCTGGAACACATGAAGAAACAGAGAGAGACTCATGGAAAATTATCTCTGACAGTAGTCCACTGTGATAAGCATTTATGTTGTATTTAATCTTTTGCTTCTATTAATGTTGTTGCAGTGAATTATCTTTAATACATTTCTTGTAAGTAGGAGTATATGTATATGAGGTCTGTCTGGAAAAAGTTCAGCCATTGTTAATAAAATGAGAATGGTTTGTGCAACATCAGTGTAACCTGGCAGCCAAAGAGAGTGGACCGAAATGTGCATGTGTGAACAGTGAGGACTTCACTGTGCTAGTCCGGGGGGCACTAGTTGAGTGAGCATGTGTACTGTGTGGCCATCACATTCAAAATGACTGAGTGAATAAAGCAACTAATCTGCATCAAATTTTGCGTTAAACTTGAACATTCCTCTGCGGAAACTATTTGGATGATTCGGAAGGATTTTGGGGATGATGCAATGAGTGCAGAGATGCAATACTATGAAAATGGCCACAGCTGTGGGCAACTGGTGATTGGCAGCTTCATCATGACAGGGTGCCTGCTCATGCATCATGTCTCGTGCAGAGATTTTGGCAAGACTTCAAATTACCCAGGTGACTCAGCTCCCCTACAGCCCAGATTTGGTGCCCTGCCACTTCTGGCTTTTCCCAAAACTAAAGTCACCTTTGAAAGGGAAGGGATTTCAGACCCTTGATGAGATTCAGGAAAATAGAGCAGGGCAGCTGACGGTGATTCCAAAAAGGATTTTGCAGAGTATTTTGAACAGTGGAAGAGATGCTGGGAGAACTGTGTTAGGGCCCAAGGTGCCTACTTTGAAGGGCACTGAGTCGTCATTGTCCTATATATAATGTTTCGTGTATCTTCTTAAATAAATGTCTCTTTCATAGTACACGGATACTTTCAGGACAGACCACATATATCTGTACAGTGTATTTGAAGAGCTGCAATTGCTGGGTCAAAGGGTGTGTGTACATTTTTGTGTTTGATAAATATTGCTACCATTGATTATGAAAGTTCCTGTTTTTCACTTGACACTATTGCAACAATTGTCACATCTGTTTTTCTTGATATCATTTTCATTAATTCAGTGTTATTCAACTGTTATCTTTTTTTATTTACCTTTGAAGTTACTCTTTTGAAGCGTGCCCATTGAAAATGAACACTTACTATACATTGTACACATTATCTTGTTTTGACTCTACAACAAATTGAGGATATTAGATTTTATTTAAATTCTCATCTTTATGTTTAAAGTAATAATGTTGTAATTTATTGTGAGCTATTCTAATATCATATGTTTTACAGATTCAGGAGGAAGAGTGTCCACCAAGAGATGACTTTAGTGATGCAGACCAGCTCAGAGTGGGTAACGATGGGATTTTCATGCTGGCATTTTTCAGTAAGTGATCTTTTCTTTCCAAACTACATATATATTTTTTGTGTATGTTGGTTATGTGTATTATAACAGACAGTGAAGAAAGGCAAATATTGTTAGCATGTGTCTGCCTTGTTTAAAAAATGTAAATTGTTCCTGATACCAGCTCTTTAAGTGTGGTCATATGTTACAATACAAATCCTAGAATTTATTAAATACTTATCAGATTACTATGTATTGTAGTCTTCATGCTAGATGCTGATCGTTTGGAGATATATAAGCATGTTTAAGCTAAATATGGTTTTGTATGAGAAGCGCTACATGTTTGTTCAGTATTGTAGGAGCATGTAGAAGGAAACTATAAATTCCGCCTTCGAGGCAGAGGGCTTCCATTTGAGTGTCTTTAAACCAAAAGAGAGGTTAGAAAAGGCGATTTTCTGGGTAGCTAGAACAGTGTGATTTGAGACAGTAAGTGTGAAAGTGTAAGTCTTATTTGGAGGGAGCAGTGAATATTTAGAAGCCAAAACCCATTACATTTTGTAACATCTTGCAAAATTTGTAATTTAACACTTGACTGGTAAAGTAGGCTTAAGATACTTGAGGGGAGACTGTGTTATAGTCTTTATTATTTCAGTTCCTAATTGGCGCATTGTAAACTCAGTAATAAATAAGATTGTGAAACTTAACAAACTTTAAATTGCTAAAGTCTGTTTTGGAAACCTAATATTCATATAAGTAAATTTATTAGCTTATGATATGGTTAATTTCTGCCCTTAAATTAGTAAAGTGATTGAGCTTTCATACCTTCTTTGATAGAATGCAAATTTAATTTATTTTAATTTATGATTTATTTTGATAATAAAACCAAGGAGTAGTTTACTCATTTAAAGTACCACATACAAATGGAAAATACATACTTTTCGAATTGAGTTACTTTTGAGTCTGGAAAAGCACTGACTTTCCAATTTAAAATGGTTCCTTGCTTCCTTTCTTTTATCTTCCAAAGAATAGAAGCAGATAACCATTCAGAAGTGGATGGGTGAATGGGCTGGCAGATTTTTCTCTTCAAATCTACTAAATTATATTCAGGTTGGCACCAGCTAATATAATGCGATATTTAAATCTTGTGGTTTTAGTTACAGTGTCTCGTTAAATATGATGTAAGATACTATGTAAAGGCAGTGAATGAACACTCCAGATAACTACTGTTTTTTACTGTTAGTCTACTGAACCTTGCTTTTGCCTTAGTTTTTTAGTTCAGCTGATAACCCTTTATATTGATAGCATACTTCCCACATATTTTGATTACAAGAGTCTTGTAAACACTGGTTCCTTAATTAGAAAAGAAAGAATTTAAATTTATTCTACTGTGTGTTGTATAAATACCTGTTTCTTAGGAATAAAAACATGCTATTTGACACCATGTAATTATTTGACTCAGAGCTTAGTTATTATTTCTCCATTTCTGTAGTTCACTAAACCCTACGATCTTTTTAATTTTTATTGTTTTAGATTTGAAAAAAATCCACTAATGTCACAGTGTTGTAAATGCATGATAAACTAGATACTTGATTAACTTCATTTTTGGCCAGTGGTGGCATAGTAATTAATGTAAATGTAAGTTTATAGTTAATATATTTAATGTAAATTATCTGACTTTTTACTAGTTTCACTGAATTATGCTTTTACAATTTATACTTTTATACTATGTCATAGTCTAAAAATACTACACTAATATTATAAGAGTAAAATTATAAATTATTTTTTATCTTTATTTCCTTACATATTTTTTTCTCATGGGCTGTACGCCAGAGTTTGAGCTTATTTGCTTTAATGGGCATAGATTTATTTGTGTTCACTACCATCTAGTGGCTGTTCTACAAATTGCAGCTTGCTATATTTTCCATGCTCAAGCTATCCAGTAGCTGTTACCTTGATTTTGTTGTGTTGTCTAAGGTTCAGAAATGGATTTTGTTTAATGTGGCTTATAACTTAAGCACTTCTGGTTATATAAGTTGGACACATAAAACTACAGTGAATATCAGTTATAACATTTTAGCTAAAACCTTTTGTTGACTTAATTCTTGTTTTCTGTTTTCAATGTCTGCATTTCTGTCTCTTGCCACATGTAACCCTAAGATAAGTTTACACCTAAATATGGTAAGATAATTGCATGTTTGTGTTCAGAAAATGTAAATAATGAAATATATGTTTGGCCTGGCAATGTTTTAGCTTCTAATCCCTTTTAAGTGTCATTGCAAAATGCCTTTTACATGTCTAATGTGCCAGTCTATGAGACATTCTCTTTAAGAGAATGGAATTCAGTTATTTATCAGTTGGAAAGTAGAAATTAAGATTTTGTTCACAGGATAATTAGCAGTCTGTGAAAATGACCCTGAACTCTAGTACTTAAAAATGTAGTGGGCTCTAGATAGAAATTTTTTCTTAGAAGGTTGAACCTTTTGTGTCATGTGTGAATTTGCACATCAGTAATGTAGTAATAATTGATCACCTATATTATTTCCATTTTAAACTAGAAGGTAATGAAAGAGAAATTAAGTTAATAATACATTCAAAAAGAGTTAGAAGAGTGTTTTGAAATGTGAATTCTGACTTGTAAGCAATTACCAGACTGTCCAAGTGGCTGTACCACTTTGTTTTCCCTCCAAAAGTAAATGAGAGCGTCTGTTGCTCTGATCCTCATCAGCGTTTACTATTGACATTTTTAAGAAAACATTCCAGTAGGTGTGTGGTGTTATGTCATTGTGGTTTTAATTATATTTCCCTAACAGTGATGTTGAGCATCTTTATTCAGTATTCTTTTGAGCACTTACCATGGACAAGTCATAGAAGTTACAGTTATCTAAGGTGTTGTCTTAGCACCACACATCCTGAAAAACAATATATTAATGATTTGTTCTGTGCATGCAAAGCTGTGTTTTTATGTTGTTTTAAGATGGTATTACATTTTGTGAGTGAATCCAGAAATACAATATTTAAGAATTGTCAACTGTATCTTTAAAAACTTGTGATACTTGTGAAGTATTAAATTTTATTGAATTTGTTTTATTTACAAGAAAAAAATCTTTAATTTTCTATAATTTAGTGAAAATGTTTTAAAATTAATACATTGTTAGCATATCTTAATGGCTGACAGTTTAAACAAAGAACGTAAAGACAGAAAGTTAATCCCTGTGTAGTTCAGAATTAAGTATAGTGAAATTGATTATTCCTTGAGACTTATTGTCTTAGAAACCTGGTGCATTTACATGTAATGAGAATTTTTTTGTGATTAAAAAAATAAGTTCTCAGTGTTTGTATTATATGCATATTTATTATCTATAATTTTCATTTGTTTATTTTTGAAAAAAGTATCAAGTTTTCTAAAGTATAAAGTTACTTTAAAATATGTTAAAGCTTATGAAAAAGTTGTAAAAATAATACAGTTTCCATATAACTTTATCCAGCTTTTCCAAGTCTTAACAATTTATGTAACTTCAGCCCAATAATCAACATTTGGAAATTAATATTAATGAAATATTAACTGGTTTACAGATCCAATTCACATTTTGCCAACTGTCTTACTAATACCCACCTCTTGCATTATATCAAGAAATGCTGCGAGCTCTCTTCACTATAAAGTTACTCTTTCCCTCCTTATTCTTTCATTTTTTAATTTTTTATCTTCACCTGAGGACATGCTTATGGACTTTGGATAGAGAGGAAGGGAGGGAGAGAGAGGGAGAGAGACATTAATGTGAGAGGAAAACATCAATTGGTTACCTTTCATATGTGCCCTGACTTGGGACCTAACCAGCAACCTAGGCGTGTGTCTTGACCAGGAGTCGAATCTGCGGTCTCTCAGTTTTTGGGATAATGCTCCAACTGAGGTACACTGGACAGGGCCACTCCCCCATTTTAATTAGTAAGTGTCTTATAGCTACTGAAAATTTAAAGATACAGCCTTTCTGTTTAATTGTTAAACTGTAGTGCACAATATTACTTTTACTTTCTAGATTATCCTTCTAGCCTTTGTGGGTAGGTGGGAGGTAGAGATGGTGAAAAGAAACTGCATGTATTGGGTAAAAGACTTGGATGCTTCAATCCTAGCTATACCTTACTTGCTTTATGACTTTCTATGCAGCTTAACTGTTAATTTTCAGTTTGTTCTTCTGTACTGTGAATTGATTTGACCTTGCCCTTCTTAAAAAGCTAATGTGAGGAACAAATGAGTGAAAATATATGACAACAGAAATTATAGAGCTCTGTCGAGTGAAGGTGGTGATAATGTTCTTCTTCCCCACCCTTACCAGGCAGTTCACCTGTTAGTTATAATAAGTAATAGGATTCAAAATGATTGGCAGCCTTTTTTCAAATGCCATGAACCTGTCCGAACCTGTCTGATTTGCTTTCTTACAAAGAAGAGTACTCTGAAGGTGAATGTGGACAAATGTAATCGCAGCAAAACTAAGCATTCTTTACCAGCTTTTCTGAGTTTATTGCCTTGCTCCCCTGCTGCATGCTTCCCCCAGATCTTACCTGCGAAGTATAGGCTATGTAAACTTGTTGCTTCTTCGGGTTTCATCTTGGGCCTTGTCGTATGGGGAATAGGTGCCCTATATTTTTTAAGCTTGCTTATTTACCCTGGGTTTCTAGGGGAACATGGCATGAATGGAGTAGAGTTGAAAGGAAAGTATTGTCTTCTTTCCTAGGCATATGTTGCCTTGCCTCTACTACATGTTGTTTCTTTTATAGATATTACAGATTTACAGTTTAGTGTACACTTATTAAATTTTCTTTTTTCCCTGAACTCTGACATGTTATAGAGGATCCAGAATTGAATCCAGAAATAATTCTGCCCTTAAAGACCTATTCAGCTTTACCTTCTATTTTATAAGCTAAGGGGCATAAAACGTGAATTTATCTATGCTCAAGCAATGACCAACTTCACTGTTTTCCTAGTGCTTAAACCAATAAAGATGGGTATGTATTTTCTGGTCTGCTATAACAAAATACCGCAGACTGGCTGGCTTACAAATGGAAATTGATTTTCTCCGAGTTTTGAAGGCCAGAAGTTTAAGATCGGGGTTTCTGGCGTAGGTTCTCTTTCTGGCTTATAGATGGCTATGTTTTTGATGTGTCCTCACATGACATGTCCTCTATATGTATGTGGAGAGAGACGTTTCTAGCTTCTCTTTCCTCTTCCCATATGGACACTGAACCAATCAGATTAGGGCTCTACCCTTATAACCTCATTTAATCTTAATTACCTCCCTGAAGCTCCTCTCTCTACATACAATTGCTTTGGGGGTTAGGGCTTCAATCTATACATTTGGAAGGGGCACAGTTCAGTCCATAACAAGTTATAGCACCTGAGCACAGCTTATAGGAATCCATACCACTGGCAGAGAGCAAAAAGAAAACATGACGGCTCAGTAAATACTTCTTTGTTCTTTTGGGTTTTATTCCTGGTGTGGGTGCAATGCTGTGTATAATAGACTTGAAGAAATTAATTGGACAGTGCTTGAATGTATGCTCAAAGGTAAAAATACACTTTTGGAATATTTTGCTGTTTTCGATTTTCTTTATCAGTACTTCCTATGTTTTAACAACATGGCATACTTACAAAACGATAGCATGCTTACAGCACACTGGGATAAAGGAAGAAGGGGCTCAGGGCTGGTGACAGTCTGTCCCCTGTCCCAGACCTCACCTGCCTGCCCTGAGGCCCGAGGAGAGAAATACCTGAACCTGTCACTAGCACATACGTGGCATAACAGTTGGGAATCTCTGCTGCTATATGTTGATGTAAATTCTTTAATTAGATACAAAGTTATTTTTTGATTGGCTAAGTGTGTTGTGTTTCCGCCACAGCCAACACAAATATTAGCCAATTAGATATGGAGCAGTTATGTTTAACATAATATTCTATGATGATGGAACTATTCTCTATCCCTGCTGTCCAGTAATATTAGCCGCAAGCCACATGTAACTCTTGAACACTTGAAATGTGGCCGATGCAACAGAGGAACTAAATTTTTCATTTTACCTAGTTTTAATTAATTTAAACTTAAATAACCTCCTTTGTAGAGAAGGATGAATTCCTAGGGCACAAGGAAGAGGCTGTGTGTCTAGTTGCACCGGATAGCACAGAAATACTAGGTTTAAAAAAAGACAAAATAGAAAGTTAAGCCTTATTTCCTATAGTATATCTTGACATTTTTTTCTACAGAAAAGATGGGGCCTACTCTATAAAGGGAAAAGATCATTTTATATGGGCAGCAATGATAGCTAATGCTTGAGCCATGAACACGTGCCAGGCTCTGTCCTGTGCTAAGCTCTTTGTATTCATTATCTCACTCTGTCCTCTCATCGACCTTGTGAAGTGGGTACGGACAGATCAGAGAGCTCACAGAAGTCAGCAGTGAGTCCAAGGTCACACATCTAGCAAGTGCGACTCAAATATAGGTCTCTTATTTCAAAACTTATTCTGTGTTTAAATACAGCTTCCCATAAATGATTAAGAAAGCTGAGACTTTTCAGAAAGCGTTAGGATGGAAGAAAATAATTAGAGCAGGGAAATTGTTTGAAATAGTCTTTCATTTAAACTCATCCTAATATGCTTCCCTTTTATCTTCAGAATTCTGAAAAATCAAAATTTCTCAGGGTAATTTACTTTGTGTCAGTTGGAGACATGTAGGGGAAGAGGATGGGTACTGAACAGAACCAAACCTAGGCTCAAATTGATCTTTAGAAGTTTTATTATTACTATTATTATTTCGATAATGTTGATGTCTTTGACACAAGTAGGGCACGCTTGATTTTATGTCGAGGACCTATGTCTTAGTGGCTTCAGCTACAGGTAATAGAAAACCATTACTCGACTGTTTAAAATGGTTAGGCGATTATCTCACGAGACAAGGAGTCAGGGGTGAGCAGCCTGAAGGCACAGAAAGTCTCAGTGGCCCTGCTTCCCTTCGCTTTTCCTCACTGTCCCTCGCTTGGAGTGAGGGTTTATTCCTCAGGCTGATGGCAAGATTCCAGCAGCAGTTCTAGGTGTTATGTCCGAACATCCAGAGGAAGGGGAGGGGCCATTTCTTATTTATTTTTACATAAAAGTAGGTAATAATATAATAAATCCTTCCATGTAGCCACCACCCAGCTTCAGTAGTGATCACTTTAGAGCCACTGTTTGTTACTTAACCTTATATTCCATCCTCCTTCCCCTTGCTGTGTTTTGCTGTCTTTTTAAGAACCAAGGAATGTTTTCCAGAAGTCCTGTTTTTAAAAATCATTGGGAAGGAATTTTGACGTCCTGCGATTTTCCCCAGACTACTTGGGATCCACCTTTTGGGGCTGTGTGGGATCCAGCCTTCCCTGTAGAGTCTGTGGAGGTGGGTGGGTGCTTGGGGAGGGGTAAAACAGGTTTTGTTAGAGAGGAGGAAGAGGCAGTGAACAATATCTGGTCTGGGAACTTTCTTTTGTAATTCATTTGGCTCATTTTGAATATTGGCTGATTGGTCGACCAGCTCAGGCTGGGCTTCTTGGGTGGGATCACATGGAAGCTACATTGTGACCTGTTTTTAACTGTTTAAAAAATGTTCCATCCATTGGTGATAAGCGTTAAGGAATTGATTCCTATTGATTAAACTGACAAGAAACTGAGCTTACACATTGGTAATGTCTAGTAAATGACTTACATTTCCAAAAGGTGTAAACTATAGTCTATAAAAAAGGCTTAATTGGTACAGGGTTAAAAAAGAAAGGGAACTGCTACTACCGTTAGACAATGAAGAATTATTAATATCAAGTCTCCGTTAATTTGTTTCCAAAGTATGTTTTTTTAAAAGAACTGTTTCTCTTGCTTTTAGTGGCCTTTATTTTCAACTGGCTTGGATTTTGTTTATCCTTCTGTATCACCAATACCATAGCTGGAAGGTACGGTGCCATCTGTGGATTTGGCCTTTCACTGATCAAATGGATCCTCATTGTCAGGGTGAGTGTCTTGATAACCTCTATCACTTTTATCTTTAAAATTAAAATATATGAAGTTTCCTGTGGGTTCATGAATGTTCATTTTATGCAAATGAATTCAATTATTTTGAGACTTTTCCTTAACTTCTAGACTTAATTATTACAGTGATACCTGTGGTGTGAACATTTACAATTGTGTGTGTATGAGAACTGGGTAGGACAGTAGTTTTCCTCCTTACCCACAGTTTTGCTCTCTGCAGTGTGTATTGCCTATGGTCAGCCACAGTCTGAAAATATTAAGTGGGAAATTTCAGGTATTTTGAGAGAGAGAGAGATAGACACAGAAACATTCACATAACTTTTATTGTTATAATTGTTGTTATTGTTGTTATCCCTTACTGTACCTAATTTATAAATTAAATTTTATCATTGGTTTGTATTTATACAAAAAAAACATAGTATACAGGGCCCAGCACAAATAACGCCCCTTTTTTATTACAGAATCATAAGCAGGTAATTCTGTAACGTAACAGTATCACACTCAAGCACACCATACGACATTTTAGGTGAAATGTTCAAATTAAAACTATAAATTATTACATCTATATTATTACCCTACCAACTGCACTCAAGCAGGCATTACTTCTGCTGGACCCTGGATTTAGGGTTCGGTACTATCCACAGTTTCAGGCATATTCCCTGATGATAACGAGGAGCTACTGTATGTGGAAAGAGTTTTGAATGGAGAGAAACTTGTTTGGATCTCATCTTTTTTATATCAGTGTTCTTTGTTTTTAAGTTCTTCTGAGCATTAATATCTTTGTAATAAGCTGATAATAGCTGCCTTTCAAGGTTTTTGGAGGCATGGAAATGACATAATTAAGACACCATGGTTAGTTGATGCGCGCGCACACACCCACACGAGCGCCTAGTAAATCATAGGCGCCACTGTTGTGATATAGTGCAGTTACACATAAAAATTTCTATTGGTTAGTAAAATTGGACTTTAACATAAGAGCTCAAAAGTGAGGTATAGGCCTTTGAAGTGGCTGTCAGAGCTCATCTCTTCCCCCTTCTGTTCTTTCTAAGCCTTCTCATTTTCCTATTGTCCCTGGATGTCACCTTCTGCCTCTTATGTATAAGATTGTGTAGGGAGACAACAGGATAAATCCTTTTTTCCCCTCCTGTCAGGAATTTTTCTAGTACTGTTAGCATAATCTCCCCCCAGCTCTTTACCTTTGCCTCTTGGAAGGCCTTTTTTGGCTTTTTATAAAGCTTTTTTCCTGATTTCCTTAGGATAAGGCCTACGAGAATGATTAAAAGTGCTTTTATTGTTTTAATAAGTGTTTTTAAAAGTTACCCATACATTTCAGTGCTACAGTGTACAATTAATAAAATATACACTTTCCGTTAATCATATTTACTTAAACATTGATCTGATCGAATGAGTCAAATCCTCCTCAGATTTTCAGTAGAATCACAAACCTAGTATGTCAGCTGCTTTTAAGTGCTTCAGACACTTCAATTATGCACCTACATTATCCAATTGATTAAAACATTATCATAAAAATATTTTAAATTATGGATTTGTTTTTTTTTAAATTAAGTTTATTGAGGTGACATTGATTGGTTAATAAGGTCATGTAGGTTTCAAGCGCACATTCCTGTGATACGTGATCTGTGCACATATTGCATTGTGTGCCCACCTGGACCCAAAGTCAAATCATCTTCCGTCACCATGTATTTGAGCTCCTTTACCCTTTACTACCCCTCATCCCCTTCCTTCGGGTAACTGTCGTACTGTTGTCTATGTCTATGAGTTTCAGCTTTATATCCTACATATGAGTGAAATCATATGGTTCTTAGCTTTTTCTGACTTAATTTCACTTGGCATTATATTCTTAAGATCCATCCATGTTGTCGCAAATGGCAGTGTTTCATCTTTTCTTATGGCTGATTAAGTATTCCATTGTGTATGTGTGCCACATCCTCTATCTAGTCCTCTGTCGAAGGACACTTTGGTTATCTCAGCCACTGTGAATGATGCTGCAATGTACATTGGGTTGCATGTATCTTTGCAAATAAATGGTTTTGAGTTTTTTGGGTAGATACCACGAAGAACGATTGTTGGGTCATATGGTAACTCTATTCTTAATTTTTTTGAGGAACTGTCATATACTATTTTCCATAATGGCTGTACCAGTTTACATTCCCACCAGCAGTGAATGAGAGTTCTTTTTTCTCTACAACCTCACCAACACTTATTATTTGTCTTGTTGATAAAATCCATTCTAATAGGTGTGAAGTGGTATCTTGTAGTTTTGATTTGCATTTCCCTAATAGCTAGTGGAATTGAACATCTTTTCATATATGTTTGCTGTTTATAAGTCTCCTTGGGAGAGGTGTCTGTTCAGGTCCTCTGCCCATTTTTTAATTGGATTGTTTGTTCGGTGTTGAGTTGTATGACTTCTTCATATAGTTTGGATATTAACCTTTTGTTGGAGTTGTTGTTTACAGATATCATCTCCCATTTGGTTTCTTGCCTTTTTGTTTTGTTGTCAGTTTCTTTTGCTATGCAGAAGCTTTTTAGTTTGATGTATTCCCATTCATTTATTTTTGTCTTTACTTCCCTTGCCTTTGGGGCCAAATTCATAAAATTTGACCAAGGTCCATAAGTTTAGTACTTATGTTTTCTAATACATTGTTTCAGGTCTTATATTTAGGTGTTTGATCTATTTTGAATTAATTTTTGTACATGCAGACTATAATCGTTTCATTCTTTTGCATGTGACTTTCCAATTTTCCCAGCACTGTTTATCGAATTGGATTTCTTTTCTCCATTGCGTGTTTTTGGCTCCTTTGTCAAAAATTATTTGCCCATGTACATCTGGTTTTATTTCTGGGCTCACTTCTGTTCCATTGGTCTATGTCTCTGTTTTTCTGCCAACACCATGCTGTTTTGAGTATCATAGTTATGTAGTATAACTTGAAGTCAGGTAGCGTGATACCTCTGGCTTTGTTCTTTTTTCTCTGGATTGCTTTAGCTATTCGGGGTCTTTTGTGGTTTCATACAAATCTGATGGTTTTTGTTCTATTTCTTTAAAAAATGACATTGGGATTTTGATGAGGATCTAGCATTAAATCTGTATATTGCTTTGGATAATATGACTGTGTTGATTCTTCCAGTCCATAAACATGGAATATCTTTCCATTTCGTTGTGTTTTTTTCAGTCTCTTTTAATAATGCTCTGTAGTTTTCAGTATATAGGTCCTTCACATCCTTTTTTAAGTTTAGTCCTAGATATTTTATTATTTTGGTTGCAATTGCAATAATTCCTTTTTCTGAAGTTTTATTGTTAGTATATAGGAAACCAGTGGTGGATTAATGTGTTTCTTCATAATTTTAAAACTTATTTTATCACTTCTCAGGGTTTCAGTAATCTTATCATAGGTTTTAGTTATTAATCAGTTGGCTCTCGGCTGGGACCTGTGTATTGGCTTCTTCTAGGATGATTAAAATTTGAGCCATTGTAAAAATCACCTTCTGGCAGATTCTTGTTACAACTTTATTTTAAAAAATGTAAAGTGGTTTCCACCATGAGCATATATCTGTTAGGTGTTATGGAACACACAAAGATAAAGTGAGAGTCCCCGGCCTTGCAGAAGGTATTAAAAAAAAAAGCTTCAAAAGAGTTACAGCTAAGTCCAACCTTGGTGATATTAGTTATAAAATTAGTTACTGTTATTCAAATGGTATTTCTCATCTAAGTCATAGAAATCAGAAAATACTTTGAGGACTGTTTTCTCAATTTTCCTAAGGTTGGTAAATTTCTAATATCATTCTAGATTCATACAAAAGCAATTAGTCCATTATATTCAACCTATGCCGTTAGGACAGTAGGTCTTAATTCTCTCGTAGAACCCTCCATTAGATTATGTAGTAATCAGCTGCAGTTAATATGATAAGACGGGGAACTTAAATTTAAAGACTAAAGTTCCTCACAGTTTTATAAGGTATGAGCATCAAGTTTGATCACCAGGACTATTTAGTTTCCCTTTAAAATAAGGCCTATGCTGAGTTAAAGTTAACATACCCTTAGTATTCATAATATATTGAGAAATGATAAAAGAAAAATATTTTTAAAAGTCTTTTGTATCACTTTGTAAAGTATATGCTTGTCTGCCCACTATGCTGTACACTTGAAATTAATACAAAATAATATTGAATGTAAACTGTAATTGAAAAATAAAATTTAAAAAATCTTTTATATGAAATAATAATAGCTGCCATTCATTGATGAAACTAAAAATAAAAAGAGTAATAGCTTGCTAATGCCTTACAGTTTGTATATGGGTTAGAATCTAGCTTGTTCTGTCTCTTTTTTTTAATTACAGTTGACATACAATAATATATTAGTTTCAGGTGCCTAACACCTCAGTGATTAGACATTGTATAAACTTACTAAGTAATGCGGTTAAATCTCGTACCTATCTGACATCATACATAGTTATTAGAATATTATTGACTATATTCCTCATGCCTGTACTTTACATTCCCATGGTTATTTTATAATTACAAATTTGTACTTCTTAATCCTTTCATGTTTTTCACCCATCCTCCACTCCCGTGTTCATTCGGCAACTGTCAAAATGTTCTCTGTATCTATGAGACTCTTCTGCTTATTTATCTTATTTTGTTTTTTTATTCAATTGTTGATAGATAATTGTTTTATTGCCATTTTATTCACATTTTAATCTTTTTTTTTCTTTTTAAAGAAGACCGTTCATATAACACGAGTTTGATGGTGATTAACTTGCTTTCGCTTTTTCTTGTCTGGGAAGCTTTTTATCTGTCCTTCCATTCTAAATGATAGCGTTGCTGGATACAGTGATCTTGGTTGTAGGCTCTTGCTCTTCAGCACTCTGAACATTTCTTGCTAATCCCTTTTAACCTGCAGAGTTTCTCTTGAGAAATCAGCTGACAGTCTTAGGGAAGCCCCCCTATGGGTAACTAACTGCTTTTAAGAGCCTCTCTTTGTCTCTAACCTTTTGCATTTTAATTATGTTATATCTTGGCGTGGGCCTCTTTGGGTTGATCTTATTTGGAACTTTCTGTGCTTCCTGGACTTGTATGTCTTTCCTCACCAGGGGAAGTTTTCTGTCATTATTTTTCACATAGGTTTTCAATTTCTTGCTCTCCTCCTTTTGGCAGCCCCACGATGTGAATGTTGGTACACTCAAAGTTGTCTCAGAGGCTCCTTACACTATACTCATTTTTTGGATTTTTTTTTTTTTGTGTTCTGATTGTGTATTGTTTGCTTCCATATATTCTAAATTGCTGTTTTGATTCTCAGCTACATCTATTCTACTGTTGATTTCCTGTAAATTATTCACCATTTTAGTCAATGTATCCTTCATCTTTGAGTGGTTCTTTTATGGTTTCCATGTCCTTTTTTTATGCTGATAAAGTTGATCTCTTCTCCTGTGTTGGTTGAACATCTTTATACCTAGTGTTTTGAACTGTGCATCTAATAGATTGCTTGTCTTCATTTGGGCATTTGTATGGAAAAGCCACTGGAAACAGCTTGGGTGGGCCTGCAGGTTGGGTGGGACAGGGTCTGAGGGAATAACCAGGACAGGGTGAATAGCCAGGTTTATGGAGACTTAGATATGGCATTCCCCTGCCGGCTCCATGGGAGAAAGGCTCAGGAGAGGAACAAGGGCCTCTGCCAGCATTCCTGTCTGGGAGAAAGCTGCCCCTCCAGCTCTCCTCTCAGCCAGACAGTTCAGTTTTCCCCCATATGTCCCTGGTGCCTTTCAAGCTGTTACCACAGTACTGGATCTCTGAGCGAGTCCAAGTAAGTCTGTATGTGGGCCCCTTAAGAGGAACTGCCTGGGACTCTACATGCCCTCTGTGTCCCTCAGCCTCAATCCCTACTGGTTTTTACAGCCAGAAGTTATGGGGACTTCTTTTCCTGGCATTGGAACCCTGGGCTGGGGGACCTGGTGTGGGACTGGGACCCCTCACTCCTTGGGGTGGACTTTCCTTTCCAGTATCTCTGAAGGTGTGGAACCAGCCTGTTCCTCTCTCTCCCCACTCCTACCATTCTCGGTGTGGCTTCTTTTTTATATCCTTAATTGTAGCATTCTTCTCGATTTCAGGTGGTTCTGAACGATGGCTGTTCTTTCAGTTGTAATTTTGGTGTGGTTGTGGGAGGATGCGAGTACTGTGTTTTTCTAGCTTGTTCTCAATTCAGTGACTGTTCTCCTGATTCTGTACTGCCTCTGTACTTTGACTATTATTGTAATGTCCCAAGCAATAAATTTTCCTTGGAGGTCAGTGCTGAGAGAGAGGTTTCCTCCTGAAAGCCCGGCTGTTTCCTTTATTGGACAGTAAGTAATTTATAAATCATATTGCTGCTTTCTTTTTTGTTTCTGAGTTGCCATGAACCTCAGATTTAGTGCAAATGCCTTTAGCTCAAGATTCTGATATTATTTCTGCCAAAGGCTGTGATGTTTTTATTGTTTTTTAAAAAATGCATCTGTGTTTTATTAAAAACAAGTCTTTTTGAAAATCGACAGGATGTAAACAGTAAAATACTGGTGCTATGTTAATAAAATCAGATAAATTCTTGTTAATTTATTTTCCAAACTTTGATTTCTGATTGATTCACTTATTTCTTTTTTTTAAAAAACTTGACTCAACCCCATGACTTCTAGTATTTTAAAACATTTTTGATAACTCAGTAATGAGTAGAAGCTTATTTATCTTCTTTACATAATGAGTCTTTCTTTTTGACTTCAAGGTGAAGGTAATTATATTCGTTACTTGGAAGTAAATACAGAATAGCTTTAGGTAAATATATTGGGTGAAGAATGAAGAACCAAAGCAATACATTTTTAACTTTCTAATTTTAAAACATTTAATATATAATTTTACATTGTTGCCTCTTGCCATGTAACATTATATATTAAATGTGTTTTTAAAATAAAAAGTTAAAAATGTATTGCTTTGGCTCTTTATTTCTTTTTGTTTTATAGTCTATAAAGCTTATATGAAAACCTTTTATTCCTAATTATTAATCTCTTGAGTAAAAGTAGTATAGTTCAATTCTACTTTATAAGCTGTATTTTCCCAATTTTCTAGTTCTCCCTTCATTGTACATATTTTACAGGTGTTGGTGTATGAGCGATTTGCATCTTCAATGGTACTAGAAAATTTTCAAGCTTTGAAATTTGTAAAACTCTTGAGAATTTCTATCACGGTTCATTTATAAATTACAAATACTTTCTGTTTAAATACCTAAAAGGCTTTAAAAAACAATTTAGGTAATCTTTAGTAGATATCTTTCCTCAATAGTGTCATTATTTACAATTCATAAGCATTTCTGTTACTACAAAAGCTGTAGCATTTTTAGGCTTTTATGGAAATTACTAATGAATAGTTGGGAGGTAATTACCTATAAAGTTGGAAACGGATACTTTTAATTCATTTCAGATTTGAGGACAAATCTACATTGAACAAAATCATTTTTAGTTAAACCAGATTCAGTTTGGAGACCAGTGGAAACATAGTAGATAAAACAAGCCATTTTTTAGTAGTTTTAGAGTAGATTTTATAGTAAACACTTTAAAAAAACTGTTATTTGAAGCATTGTTCAGGTGCTAAAGGATAATAGGGAAGAATCATCTGAAGTAGATCTGAAGAAAATTAGATTGATTAAAAAAAAAACTTTAAAATAGTACATTTTTGATGACTGGAGCTTAATCAAGGAAAAGTGCCTGTGTCCAATAGTATCAAACCCTGCCTTCCATCTGCTTGCTCATATTCTTATTTCACAGAGAATATAAAACTACCTACCATGGCCACTAATAAGAACTGTTGAAATGCCATGTCAAGGCTCATTTAGCTGTTCTCAGCTCACCGTTGGGAACTGAATGCTGGAGCATCAGTTTGAAAATAAAAAGACTCTAATGAGTTGGGGTCTTTATGTGCTGAGTATTCTTGGCAGTGATTAACAGTAGGGGGTGTACAGAAGGTCAAAAGCTCTTCTTTTTAGAGGTCAGCAGAACATATCCATTTGATGCGATTAAACTAACGTGGCTTTTGGTGTTCATATCTCAAGTAGCTGTAGTGTTTTTGCGATGGTAGTCGTGGCTTTGAGAGAATATGAAAACAGAACTGACGTGAACTGTTTAATGAGGAAATGGGTTTACATATATAGCGTTTACCCTTTTTTTCTTACAAGCAAGTGGAAACTGAGTTTTGTTTCCGGAATATTTTATATGTTATGTATAAAAGGTTTTTTCCTCAAATAATTTTATATGTACGCGATGAAGTATTTTCTCCATTTTTCTTTTTGTGCTGTTTTTAAGCGCTAAAGATTATTTCAGGTAAATTATTCTAAAACTGATGCTAATTACAGTTTTTAAATTTAGGTACACAGATATGATTAATATATTTATGTTCACTCCATAGTTTTCTGATTATTTTACTGGATATTTCAATGGACAGTATTGGCTTTGGTGGATATTTCTTGTACTTGGTAAGTTTATTCTTAATGCATTTCACTTTGATTAATTTGCATTTAGTTTAACTTTGGTGTTTCCTAAAATTATAAGATGTAAATACATTGTGTTACAACTTATGTGAAGATAAATATTCTACTGTAAAATTCTCATATCCAAACACTTACATCATCACCTCAGCTATGCAAATAATTCTACATAGTAATCCAGATTTCTTAGATTGAAAATCCAGAGCCATTTAATTTAATCGGTCCCTGGTTTGATGAGAATTGCATACTACAAAAACTGAAAATTATAATATGATTAAAAAATAATTGTCTTTGTTATTTATCTTGAAAATATACATACATAATTTAATGATTTTAGAAAATGTTGAGAGTAGGATAGTCTGCCGTTCTCTCCATTGCGTTATTTTTTGATCATGGAAACATTCTTTATCCCTTTGAAATGTGCCCTGCATTAATCATTAATCTACTAGGCATAAGGAAAGGTTTCATGCCTAATGGTCACTGTACTTGTGTCGTTTGCCTTCTTACGAGGAATGTCTTATTAATATTGATGAATTTGGATACCCGATTTTTGTTCCCTTGTGCTTTTTACTTTAGATGTGATAATTGTTAATCTTAAAATCACATTATACCTTTAACCCACATTTCAAATTTATTTACCGACATGAAGTATACGTTTTGTTTCCAATTAGGTTTAAAAGCCCACATTTTTCTGGTAGAATAATTGCATCAGAAAATAATAGTGTTTCAGTAGGTGGCAGTCTTCTCCTGAGTTTTTATTTAGTCCTTCTGTTGGATCTTTAGGATCTTTTGAGACACAAATTCATAGTGGTCAGTTAGGGTCACCAGTTTAGGCCACTAAAGATCCTGAATTCTTTCTCTAATAATCATAGCGAAGTTATGCTCATGTTATTCTTTTGGGGAGTAAGATTCATACAGGGTTCAGCCAGTTTTTTATACTGTTAGTTATATTCTGGCTGCCTGAATTCTGTGTTTTTAAATTGAGTTTCTTAGAAGTGAAAAAACACATAAAGTTTATTAGGTAGTTAAGCATATTAATTGAGTATATTTGCTTATGTATATTATTAAGAGAGGGAAGAAGCTTAGGAAGGCACCTGTGCGGCAGAGTGGAATGCGGAGGACAGCCCCAGTTTCACATCAGAGCCACAATCTAGCATTTAGGGGGATGCGAAAATTTAATCCCTGATAAAAATGTTACTCACATATACTCAAGAATGTTGAGCACATTGTACAGTTCAGAAATAATAGCTGCTGAGTGATTGGTTTCTAGATATGAATTGGCTTATTTTAGAAAATGCCTAAGCAGATCAAAATATGTCTTAGAAACAGCAGCTTCATAGACAAAAGAGGGGATTTCACAAGTAATTTCAGTTTACATGATTGTATAATACTTTTATATTTGGATCACAATGTCCATTATCTTTGAATAGCATCTGGAAGGACGTGGGGTGGAATTCAGAGTAAGAGTCACAAAAGGAAGGAGTTAGGATATGGGAAGCAGATGGGATCAGATTTAGCTGAAATTTACACCACTTATTTAAGTCATTGTTTGTATAGCTCTTCTATCTTTCCTCTTTTTAGTGCTTTGGTTACTTGGAGTTGGGGTACAAATTTAGTTCGGGACTCTGCATTTTAAGCCGACAAACTTCCTCCTTGTGGTGAAAGTTGCGTGCACATACATATCTTCTGGTTTTGTTTTTGCCCCCACAATTATCTGGTTAAAAATTTACTGGAGTTAATAAATGTTTTCCTTAGAATTGTATGCTTAAGTATATCAAAGACTTAAGTCTACTAATAATGTTGCTGCTTTTTTACTTAGCTGATAATTATTAAACATACCTGTGATGTAATTGGCTATTATTTAAAAATACTGTTTTACTGAGGAGAACGCTGAACTAGATATGACATATATCCCAAATCATTTAAGAAATTACTAGAGTGACTGCATTCCAAATCATCTTTCCTGATTCTTCTTAATTTTTATTATAAATTGGTTTTTTATTACTTAAAAATATGAACTAATAATTAAAATTGCTTATAGAACGCATATATCTTCAAATATAGATTTTACCGACGCCAGGCACTTGACAGTGCCAGACAGGGCTTACTAGTTTTATCCCACAATTGGTAGCATGAATTTGCATGTATTCTCCCTTGATCACTATTTTATAACAATAAACTGTCTTAGTTTGCTTAGTAGCTAATTAATTGAAAATTTGGAAAAATAGGATTTCTAGGAGTTGAATCAGTTTAAGTGCATTAGGGAACTTTGCTATTTAAAGAAATCATTTAATGTATATTTTTGTGTAATTCTGGGTTTTCATGGCTGGATTTGCTTTAATTTTTACTTTAGCTATATCTAGGATTAATAAATTGAAATAATTTTTAGGTGGCAGTAAAATTTTATCATATTTCCCCATGATGGAGTTATCATTATAGTGTAAAATATACTATGGAATGAATGGAATTCTACAGATAAATTTCCTAAGCCAAGAGGATCATGTTTATAATTGTCTACTTTCAATATATCATGCCCCTTTACTGTATAAGAACAAAATACAGCTGTATTATTTCACCTTCTCAGGCCTGCTCCTTTTCTTCAGAGGATTTGTTAATTACCTAAAAGTCAGAAACATGTCTGAAAGTATGGCAGCTGCTCATAGAACAAGATATTTCTTCTTACTGTAGAGGTAAGACATGTTAATAAATTAACTCTTTTTATTCCTTTTATTCAAATTCCCCAGATAAATATTAAATGCTTAATGTGTTAAGCATTTTAATTCATGTTATTTACTCAAATTTAGCAAATTGAACATTTTATACCATGAACAGTTAGCTTATTGAAATTTAATAAGTTGTGAACTGTTAAATATAACTTAGATTTATAAAATTAAATATCATAAATTTTAGTTTTTTAAATATATGAGTAAACTGAAACTTTGACCACATGATATATACGAAGTAACCACAAGCACAAACTTTGAAGGCTTTAAAAACGAAATATGACTAAACACTTACACAGAAGAGATGAACATTTTGCATAAAATGATGTGAAATCTACATAGACATCTAGGTAAAAGGACGAGAAGTAAATCTGTGATTGAAGAGCAATTTGCCATGCACTCACTGGTCTTGACAAACTGGATCAAGGACTGAAAGTTGTATGAAAAATAGGAGCTCTGTTATTGTTTTCTTAATGTGTGACAACAATGAAGGCTACAGTTTGAATAAAGGGAAATACAAAGAAATGAGCATAGGTTGTCTTTCTAGTTATCCAGTGAGTTCCTGGGGGCTGTGTATATAGTGATACCATTTATTCATTGCGCAGCTAGTAGTATCTTCACACAAAGAGACCTCATATCTCTACTCTGTATCTTAGTTCTTAAAGCAGTACCGTACATTTCATATCTATGAATGATTTGAACTATTAAAGCATTTGAACAGCAAAATACCTGCTAAAACCCTTCCTGGATGTATCTACAAGTTCAAAGTGTTTCAGGGTTGCTATATACTAACTATATTCTTTTTAAAAATTGTGTAGTTTGTGATTTGGTTGCTTAAATTTTATTTTTAACTTTATGACTTTTATGTAAGCTCATAATTTACTTATTTTCTAGATGGTCTTTTAAACTTTAGAATATATCCTGATATATGCTACTCTGTCATTTTTATCATAACATTGTATACTTGATATAATACTGCTATGTAATGGCTTTTTATTGTATTATCATTTAGATAAATGCAACTTAGTACATTTTAAGACTAATTCTTTCTTTGTCTCTAGACTACATCAACCAGACATTCCTTTCTTACACCAATGTGAAATTCCCAGATCATCTTGTAAACCAACAACTTTAATAGGATAGAAGACTACTAATAACAGAAGACAAATTAGTTAAGAAAAGATAAAGCTTCAAAATTGAATGGCAGAGTGGTTTATGCCTAAAAGCCATTTCTGTTCATTCTCTTAAATATTTATATTTCATTTGTTTTGTGCATTTGCATATGTGTCCCTTTAAAAGATTTGCATATACTTGAAAGACACCATGAAGTTGTAGCAGTAAAGTCCACTCACATTTGGTTAATCAGTGTTTGATATAATTGAAAGAGTTGAGTGATAAACAGTCTTCTAGCATGTAAATGCCATTGACTTCTGACCTGACATTTAGTATAATAAAATTGAAATTATTAACCATGTCAAATGCTTTAGTTTCTGGCTCTTAGATTCATCTAGTAATTACACATGAAACATCTTTTGCTATAAAGTTTTTTGGAAACTGCAGTGCTGATTATTAGAAAAGCTATGTCAGATTTTTGAACATGATTTTACATCGTTATTTAGCATAGCTCTTTCTGTAAATAACCATGCGTAAATTACTTTCTGCATTGTTTTCTTAGAAATTGTGTCTAGATATCTTCACATTAATTTTAAAATAAGTGAACTTAATATATAGAGAACATTTGGGTGTTAAGATGGTTTGTTTTAGGACAGATTTTAAGAAAATGTGGATATTTCACATATCCTTTATAAGAAAAAAAATTTTAAGGGACATGCCAGTTTTAGGGATCCTCAAATGAGAAGCTTGGTTTTTAACATTGCCCATCGTAGAGATTCTTACAGGAAATGGTTGTATTAGATATAATATTTATTTCATTTAAGACATTTTTGAAAATTACTTTTTTGAATAAGATTCTCATTTACAGTTGTCTTTTAAAAAGCCAATAAAAGTATCTTTTCAGTATCATTGTAATAATTTTAGATATTTAGTTTGTTAAATTTAGCAAATAAAAACTTGTGCTATTAATAGCTCTAGCTTTGTGATTGTAGGATTAACTTGTAAAAATTATATCCTGATATGCAAAATATGTTTTCAAATTATGGAAATGTGTCTGTAGAGTAGGAGTCTGGGGTGTGTTTATGTGTTGCAAGAATGTGTGTGTCGCCATTATTACAACTGGAATCTACTTTACATTCATAAGCTACTACATTTTGCAAATCATTTTATGTCATTTATTTTTCTTTTCCGTTACATCTTTGCTTTTGAGTGCCAACATTAAAAACAATCAGAATTTTCTCATCTTTTAAACTTAAAAATCATTTAATACAGCTAAATCAAACATATAAAATTGATTGTTTATTATTAGACACTGACTACTACTAAAAGATAACACCTAAAACTATTCAGGGACATTTTTCCATTTCTGGAAAAAAATTATTATGCTTTATAACTTCTTTTGTATTTATCTGTATTTTCTGATTTATTTCATTGTCTTTGATAATAAAACATACATTTTTGTTTTTGCTAATTGTGCCTCCTATTTTTTGTTTGCCCTGATTCAGTCTCCTGCCCTGCATAGAATTTTATTGTTGATTTAAGTATCTGTGTTATACCCCTTGAAGTAGAACAATAGCATGGAGTAAAGCAAACAATAAATACTTAATTTACTTGCCTGATTTGGAAATTAATTAAAATTAGAATGTACTTATAAGAAATGTAAACTCATACTAGATCACTTCTTTATCTCATATTAATTTCCTATAGACCTATACTAAGTTCTTTTAATAATTTTTAACTGAAGCTATGATGCATGCTAATTTTAAATTATGAGATTAAAATAATTAAAATTAAATCTAATTTTAAATGATTAAATATCTGTTTATTAAAATTACATTTTAACTTTTGTGTTATTTATACTTAGTTTCTGAATATGAATGTGTCACTTTTGATCCAATATCAAAATTTCAGTTTCTGTTTTGAGTTTTGTTCCTCCAAATCTGTAAGATTCAAGTGCATTTGTTACCTGATTCTCTACTATTGGTACAATTCAATGGTAGCCTTAAATGTCATCATCCAAGCAGGGGAATTGGAATATTATTTTTAAAAACTTAACACCCTCTTTCAGATTTATCAAACCCTGCATATTTCCCTTCGTTCCTGTGTGCTGGGATAGAACAGCTGCTGGTGTGTTTTGGGGACACACCCACCTTTGCACTCTGCCTTAAAGATTGAAAATCAAACCCTTGTTAGGGTGTCTAAATTTTTGAATGAATGTGAACTTGGGCTTGGAAGTTAATGGAAAAGAAATTTATTAAATTATTTCTAGTTGAATAAGCTAGTTATGGCCAGATAATCCATTTTTATGTGTTTATATAAATTGATATTAAGATAAAAATATATTTTGTGTTAAGGATAGACTTTAGAAAGTTAAAAGTAAAGACAAATCTATTATATTCAGTAAAAATGAAAATCTTTGTTTACTAGAGAAAAATACGAATCTAGCCCCTTTTTTGAGTCTCTAAGATATATCCCATGCCTTTGAGATTATTCATGATTTTCAACCCGTTAAAACAATAATCACTAATATTTCCAGTGAAAGCTCTCCTAACAGTAAACATGGAGCCCAAAAAATTCAATTGCAGAAAAATTCAAGGTTCCTTAATTTTTTTCAAGTAGCCTGTACTGTTCCCCAAAGCACAAAAGTAATGATAGTGCATCTGATACTGTATTTAACTAGATTGACATATGTATCCTGAGCTCGCTCAGGGCAGTCTTGGTTGTTTTATTTTCTCAGCTTAATAAGGCATCTTCTCACTCTCAAGTTGTCCTAATTTGGAGGATTTATTATATGGTCACCGCATATATAACTCTACACTGGACTGACGAGTGACTGCCTAAACCCTCTGCCCTTTGAGAAAAGGAACTGGGATATTAGGGCAGGAGCCAGTTATTGCTGTCACAGCCTTTCCTAGCCAAATCATTTGTTCAGTTTGTACAACATGCATAGTATCTTTTAAAAATAGAAATTGTTGTATTCGAATGATGATAAATAGTAAACAATGAGCTTTATATTTTTAAACTGCTGTTACATGTTATTTTAATTGTTTATTTAATTCTTCAAATAGTCGTATGGGATATTAGTGTATTATTTTTTAAAACCTCATCTTGATAAAGTTCAACAGTTAGATGATATTGTGCCATTTATTATTATAGGAATGTCCTTGCCCATATATAAAATATGCTGATGTGTTTTATTGTTTTAATAAAGTTCTATAGATGTGGAAATGTGAACCTGTCTATGCATCCTTTTGAAAATCAGTTTGAACCCTGACTGGTGTAGCTCAGTGGATTGGGCGTCGACCTGCGAACCAGAGGGTCACAGGTTTGATTCCCCAGGCAGGGAATCAAAACATGCTGGGTTGCAGGCCAGGTCACCAGTAGGGGGCATGCGAGAGGCAACCCCACACATTGATATTTCTCTCCCCTCCCCTCTTTCTAAAAGTAAAATAAATAAAAATCTTTAAAGAAAAAAAAAGATTATCTTCCGCTAAAAAAAAAAATCAGTTTGATTCACAATGTATTATAAACATCTTGGCCTCACTGAAATGTTTATATGTCAAATCACTCAAGATTTGTGATGAAAACAACTGACGTGAAATCTGGTTGGAGTGTGCATCATTACCTTGTCACTGTAATTTATATGTTAGGGGACAGATTGCAGTTTAATTTTAATAAATACAAGAAAACCAGCTTTAAGAAAATAATTTATGTTCATTTCTACTTTTCAAAAGATCAGTGGTTGCTCTAGGTAAGACCTGGTTTTGGGGACTTGGATTCTTACTTGGGACATGAGACCTGAAGTGTAAAAACTTTGAAGTTTTTGTTTTGTTTTTTTAAGAAATCAAAGTTAATGTTTATCTTGAATTCAACATGTTTGCTTATTTTAAACTTTCTTGATATTTTCAGGTTAGCTTTCATTCACAAAAACCACTAAAAAGTCCATTAGCTAAATACAAAAGAGGTAGGGTACTACCGAGATTACAGTAAATTGAAATCACACGCTCCTGATTCACAGAATCTTAGTTGTTTCCCTCTCTCACATGCCTGTTAAAAAACCACCTTATTACTCCCCCCGCCCTGCATTTTAGAAAAATAAATCAGTGCTTTACGTTCAGTGACACAAGAAGGAACATAGGTTATCATTAGAACATACTGTAGTTTGTTTGTTTTTTTCTTTTAGCCTTAACAGAAGCGTAGCAAGATCACCAAGTAAAACAAAAGTTTGCCCAAAGCTCAGGAGACATTTGGAGGGCAACCTCTCTTTCCTACAGAGAAAGTTGTAAATAACCTTGTTGGAAGGCATGAGCTCATCAGAGGTGCAAGAATAGTACATGTGCATAAATAACTTGTGTGGAAATATATTTATTGTTCCTTTTGCATCAAACTTAGTTTCTAAGCCATTTGAATTCCTGCATAATGATTTGGTTTGGCTTTGCAATCTATGGTACTTGGGCTCTAAAATTTTAATTCACTTCTTATTCATTCAGAGATATGACCTGAAGACTCTTCCTGCCAGCAAGCATCGGTGACCACTCATCCTCATATAATAGGTGGTGATGAAATAAGTGTGAGGTATCACTTCCTAAATCCAGATTTTTTAAATGATGAGCAGACTGTAGAAAACACATGTAGGGTCAGTTCATTGAGAGTTAGGAACTTTTAAAAGATTTCTGAGTCTTATACCTTAACCCAATGGGATCTCCTGGGATGAATCCTTGACTAAAAGATTCTTAGGACTTCTTCAGACCTGGGATTGCCATTCAGTATGGCATGTCATAGTCAGCTGGAGTTTGGGAAGAATGAACACTCCAAGCCTCAATTTCCAGAGGTCCCATTGCAATATATCTGCCCCATGACAGTGCATTTGCTTCTCATGGTCTGAGGTTCTGGATTTGAGTCTTAGAACAGCTGATTTCGTTTTTCATCATCATGTCCTCTTGATCTAGCTCCTGGCATACATGTGATAGAAAGTTACAGATGTTAGGAGCAGTGTGTCAGACTTCTTGCAGGGAAAGGAAAAGACACATAAAGCACATCTTATAAGAGCTAATGAGCATTTCTTGAGTGCTTTATTTATGACCTTTGAATGAGCCCTTCCAGTGTTCTGTCTTTATACACATAACACAGCTCTGCAGGGCTATGTCACCAGGTCACCAGGGCTGTGTGTGTGGGACCGCATGGAACTTTGTGCTGGGAAGTCAGCTATTTTCTCCACAATCCTGTAAAGCAAATGGAACTGGATTATAATAGAGGAGACTTTTTCTTGCCTAAAAAAAATACGTATTTTTTTCCCACTGGCATCTTCCCTTCTCTGTGCTTGAGGAGTCTGGATTGTTAAGAGAGGCAGCTTTGAGTAACAGAAAGACTGGGTTTTGGAGCCAGGTTAACCCTGGACTCAATTTCAACTTTTATGCCAGCTGAGGCAATTCGCTTAGCAAGAGCCTCAGTTTCTCACCTGTTTTCTCACCTGTTTTGGGGGGAAGCAAAGGATGTACCTCGGCATTAGGTGAGATTTCCGCAACAGAAACAGGCATTATCATTCCATCTCTGCTGAGGGTGCTTCCTGACCAGGTTGCCTGTCAGCGTTAGCAGACGCCTCCAGGACGTGGAGTTCGCCCTTGCCTGGCTCGGGCATTGCCTGTACCAGCCGCTTTGGAAAACCTGACTCTAACAGAATCATGTTGACCTAGCCTTGGCTCCTTACATCATCTCTGCTGCGAGTGGAATTAAAGCAAAAGCTGCTTAGAGGACAGTTGATACTAAGGGACACTATCCTGCAAAGAGAGGAAGGTAGTTGCCCGTTTACCAGGCAATGAAGAAAGCACCTCAGCTGATAAGAAGAAGGAAGCTCATGTGCCTCTTCTGGTTGAAAGCCGGAGGGGCCAGGAGGCCAGTTCCTCAAACTTTAATTGTGAATTGATGAGATGACTGGTGACTCGTTGCTTTTGTACAGGGCAATAACATTCTGGTTGGGAAGTGGTCAGAAAATAAGTTGGTCGTCAGCCCTGGCCTGGTGGCTCCATTGGCTGCAGCATCATCCCATACACCGAAAGGTTGCGGGTTCAACCCCCAGTTGGGGCATGTACGGGAGGCAACCAGTTGACGTTTCTCCCTCTCTCTCTCAAATCAATCAATCAATATATATATATATATATATATTTAAAGTTGGTGGGCAAGTTGTTTCTGAATCTAGGGTAAATTACTTCATCAGCTGTCTCCTATAATCATGGGGTCTTAATCTTGGATTTATTTTCAAAGATGTGAAAGGGAAGTACTTAGATGAGAGTTAAGTCCCCTAGATTCCACCTTGATCCTACTTTGGGTCAATTAAATTTTTTGAGTGCCTGTTCATAGTTCTGAGAGGGGTGATGGTGTTGTCCACACGATACTGCCCTCCTACCCTATTCCTCTTCCCACCTTCTAAAAGAGCTTAAGTTCCAAGTGTTCGGAGAAGCCTTTCTCACCTTGAATTCTGGCCCCTTGGTTCCCAGAGCCCTGTGTGTGGTTTCTGCCAGGCGCCATCACTGATTCTGGTGTTTCTATTCTCAGTGGTAGATACATCTTGCTCATGCCTCCCCAGCGCCCAGCGTGGGACTGGAAAAGTTGAATGGATGGGTGGATGAGTTGGTGCTAATGACCGACTGACTGAACCAGGATATGTGAAATGCATTCTGCCCTTTCACTCCGAGTCTAACGGAGGCAGATTTATAAACAGGAGAATGTGCTAGTGTGAGGTAGGAACAAAGGTCTGGTGTCCAAGCAGTTGAACTCTGGGAGAGCCAGGGTGTCCTTCACTGCAGAGGTGACATTAGAACTAGATCTTAAAGAAAAAGTAGAAATGTGCAACTATATTTCAATGTGTCATATTTTGCCATCTCTTGCATGATGCTCCTTCAGCCTCCTCAGAGGGAATTGTCTTTTTCATTCTCATGATGCTCCTTCAGCCGCCTCAGGGAATTGTCTTTTTCATTCTCATGACACTTCACCTAAGCCTCTTTTTTAAACCATTATCTACTGTGTGTCACAGAACTTGCATTCATGACTCATCACTTCTGCTTGAGGACAGGATCTATGTCTACTTCACAGCCTCCAACATGCCTTACACATGACAAGCACCTTTAAGAAAAATGCAGTCTGACATTTTTCACATCATTGTGAGCTACTTGCTTTGCCACTGCAGAGACTAACTTCAGAAGTCAACTGTCTTACAGCCTTTCTTCAAATAGAAAGATCTCCCATATCTCCTATTCACATATCTCCCAGCTCCCTCCCTCTCTCCAGGAGTGACCACTGTTAACCATTTGTTATTTACTCTTACAGACTTTTTCCACGTAACTTTTTTACTAGGATAACCGTGTGTCCTGCGATGGCAACATGGCTTCTGGTCTCAGGTACGATGTTGGAGATGGTGTGCCATTTTCTCTGTATTCCGAGAGTACTAGTTCCTCTTACAAACGTAGTTTATTTATCTGGGGAAACCAACATTTATTTCCTTGGTTCTTTAGTCTCTAGATGAGGGTGACTTGTGGCTTCATGGCCCTTGGGAGATGGGCTATTCCAGGATTTGATATTTGCAGCATTTAAATATCCTGCTTTATTATCTTAAAGCTCCGTTTTGGTGAAAATTTCTCTGAACCAAGTTATTAGGAAGAATCGGTTTGGGATTGAGGACATCCTACCTGAGTAGGCTTAGAGAAGAGCAAAATGATTCTGGGTTTAAAATTAATTTCCCTTGTTTCAGAACCAAAATTGTGTCCCAGGATGTGGCAATTACTATTCCCTGGCTAAAGTAATGGCCATTTAGAACCCCTCCATTCTTCTTCCCAAATTCTTCCAGCCTTGAGCTGAAGTGTGACATCTAGAGCTGAAGCAGCTATCTTGTGCTGTTGAGGCGACAGTTGATAGACTAAACACAAAGGGTGGTAAGAGAGAAGGAGCCCCATCTTCCCTGACATCACAGAGCACTGCACCAGGCCTGGACCTGCCTATCTTCAACTTTTTCCTCAGTGAGAAAAATAAATTCCTATTGGCCTATTATTGGTCAGGGTTTTAATTACTGACATTTGGGAGCAATCTAAACTGACACGTAGGCATAACTATCCATTTCCCCAGAACTCACAGGAAAACCGCTCAGGCCATCAGAAGCCAACAACATGAAAAAGAAGAGTTGCAAGTCTTACCGCCCACAGCGGGGTTACTGACCAACCCAGCTCCTTGCGTCTGGTTTATTGATTGTCACCTCATTCCAGCAGCATTGTGTAAGCAGTGGGATTAAATCTGCATGATTTACTCCCTTTCATTCTCTTCATTTTCCATTTGTGAGTCCCACAGAGAGACTCACTTCCCAACAATTGCTTCTAGAGATGAGTTTAGTAAATATGTCAGCACCCACACTTCAACTGCCAGCTCAAAGATTGTTCAGTGCTACTCATACTATCCATCAATAAAACATTGCCAACAGAAGCGGGTGCCATTTCCAAATCTCTTCTTGGCAAAAAAGAAGAATGAGCCAGGTGAAAGAGTCACTCCCTTTTACATACAATGCCAGCTCCCAGATGCATGAACTTTTTAAAATTTGTAGAAGTGATGCAAAATCTTTCGTACCGAGGAGAGTTCTAGGTAAAGACCCTGCTGCTCCTATAGGCCCAAAGAACACCCACAGTCTCCCTCGTCCCCTGCCCTGAGGTTCTGCCCTCTGGTCTAGTGCTGGATAAACGACCCTGGCATTCACTGGTTGTCCACACCAAGAAAGCCTTGCACGGACACTTCCCTGTAATGTTTGCAGAGATTCCTTGGAGTGCTGTTCCATGCGCCCCCTTAACATTGGTTAGAAATACATATTTCCCCACCCCAAAACCTTCCCCAGGAGAAAATAATTTTTGCTTAGAGAAGAGTTAAAGAAAATGTAAAGAAGCCCTGCAGAGATACATCCCTCTTGCCTGTTAAGGTTTCAGATTCTGAGATCAACAACCCTCTCAACTGTGGAGCGGATGCTGGAGAGATGGAGGGGAAAAGTTGGGACTGTTCACACCTGCTTCTTAGCAGGGATTACCTCCCCCTGTTCTCTTTGTTCCGCCCTCCCTTCCTGCTCTTCCCTCCTTTATCCCCTCCCCTCTCTCTCACCATTTCTTTGCTAACATAACCCTACTTTATAATTGTCTGAAGAGTAAAAACCAAATATAGAAAGTTCTGGAAGAGAAATTACTTGTTATATGAATTCCATCCTGTGTATTAACTTCAGCCATTTATCTACCTTTAGCCAGGCCCTGGTCCTCAAATTCTAGGACAATGTCTCCAGTAATGCTAATACCTTACATATTCGTGAACTAGAGTTTTTTTTTTGGTTTTTAAAAATTTAAGGTACTGTGGGAAGATGAGGCGGAAGTTCCTCTCCTAGTTTTAATGTTGGTGGGAATTTAATTAGCATTAACTCCTGACTACCCTCCAGCTCTTTATTAGCTCTTCCTCACAGGATTAATATAGTTGATGGGTAAATCTGAAAAGTAAATACATGGGGATGCTCTGCTCAGTTTCTCTTCCCCTGGGGAACCAGCAGCTCACCGGAGCTCCAGCTGTGTTCTGTTCGCCAGGGCAGGCTCTGCACCTGCCCAGGGAAGCCAGCCACGGTCACACTACCTGCCTAGGGTACTCCTGCCCAGTTCTAGAGTTCATTTTACTGAGCTACATCTTCCAGTCTAGTTTTATTAGTAATAAAGTTAATAGCCTAGTCCTCCATGTGCCGTTCCTTTATTTCTTATGTGTACATATCCCCGGTAGAGAAGAGAAGTACTTTATTGGCATGCTCAGAAACTCACAATATCCATTCCATTAGCTCTGCTGTTGACTAGATGTCTCATTAGCCATCATCAATAATATATTACTCAAATGCAAGAGTATCTGAATTCTGATATTTGAAGTCTCTTACAGGAGGACTTTTGGACAGTCCCAGAAGGCAGAAAATCATTAAGGGCATAGGTGAACTCAGGAACACCATCAGTCAACTGGATATAATTGATAGCCATAAAATACATTCTGGGCAACAGTGCACACCTTAAATGTCTGTTATCAGACCACAAGGAACTTGAACTAGAAATCAGCAACAGAAAGATAACTGGGAAAGGCCAAAATATGTGATTATGCAACACACTTCTAAATAACAATTCAAAGAGGAAACATCAAGAGAGATTTACAAGTATTTTGAACTAAATGAAAACGCATGTTACCAAAATTTATGGTGAAATTTCGATGCAGAACATCGTAAAAACAGGGTTTTTAGTTGTACTTAGAGGAACAGGAAAAGCATGTCTACTCCATTTCCTAGAAACAGGAGTTCTTAGGTGAGATCCTTTAACCAGTTTTGCTTTACCCAGAACAAAATCTGAATAAACAGTACCATGAGTTGATCGTAATTTATGCTTGAAGTCCATTTACCTTCAAGCCCAAATATTTTGCTTTCAAAGCAATTCTGACCAAATACGGAAAGTCTTTCCTAGATAGGATTGTATTAAATCTATAGATCAAGTTGGGCAGAACCAATATCTTAATAATGAGTCATCCTATCCACGAACATGGGCATTCTCTCCAAATAATTAGTTCTTTGATTTTATTCATTGGAGTTTTGTAATTTTGTTCATATAGATTTTGTACATATTTTGTTAGATTTATACCTGAACGTTAACATAAAACAGACCTCAGAAGAGATGGAGAAAAGAAGTCAGACCAGCTAGGGACCCCTGAACTCAAAGAACAACATGAGGGTGAGTTCCCTGAGTTATCTTTGGCCTTGAGTATCCCAGACATGGAACCAAAGAACCCAGCAACTTGGAAATACCAAAGGCCCAGACACAATTAGCACCCAGCAAAACAGATCTTTCTACCCAAGGAACAGAAAAGGGGTAACCTATTTAGACAATAGCCACTCTACTGTAGCCAAACGCACAGAAAAACTGTGGACTCATTCCAACCCCCACCAACAAAGATGGGGGCCTAGAATGCCACACTCTCCAGTCTGTAACGAGGCACCCCACCCTCTGCTGGGTTGAGAAGGCCACCTTGGGAGCTTGCATTTGGGTGTCAGAAGAGGCTTGGCAGGGATCAGGACTTTTGCCAGTGATAACAAGGCTACCCATCCTCATTGTCAGTGGACACCACGCGGGGAGCTGGGACTCTCTTCCCGCCTCAGCAGTAATGAGGAGGCCCCCTCCTTAAGTGTCAGCGTGGGCCCAGTGGGGAACTTGGACTACTCCTCCACCTGGCAGTAACAAAAAAGCAACTCCTTTCCTCCAGCAGAGAAGGCCAGCTAAACCGGAAGGTTTAAGTAAGATCCAGAGTCTCTTAACATGGAATGTCCCAAGTTCATCCAAAAGTCGCTCATCATAACAAGGATTTCAGTTGTTGCAGTTACCAGAATCTAAACCAGAAAAAATAAAGAGTCAAGAAAAAGAGCTCCTGTGATTGTTCAAGTAAATACATAATCTTACAAGCAACTTATGCTGAAGAAAAATCCAAATGATCACAGTCATTGTTGGTTAGTTATTTTAGTGTGTTGCAAGAATGTTAATAGAAGCAGGTAAAGCCTTATGATTATGAAGCCCTGAGCTTGATGCTGTGCTGCAGATATAAAAGACAGAGCCTTGGCGAGAAGAGCCTGGATGGAGAATGAAATGAAAGGGACAGGATAATCCAGAGAACCCCGAAGTGCTGCCGTGGTCTTGAATTATGGGGCTCGAGTCCAGGTATACAATGGGACCTGTATACTCGGAAATTTTTTTAGAAATACCTGGGAAATAAAGCTAGCAAGATTTTTGGAGGAAAGAATATTTTTTAGCTTTTACAGGAAAAGCGTTTTTCTAAGTAAATAATCTATTTAGTTGCCCATGTCAGTAGAAATTAAAAACGCTCTTTAAAATTTTCATCTTTATCATATATTTTTGCTGACCATTCTACAGATTTTGGGGTAAACTTTGAAAATTTTTAAAAATCGAAAAGATGACATTCCTAAATAAAGAAGCAAAGTACTACTGAAATGTCTTAAAAATTTTATTTTATATCACTCCCATCCCCCAGGTCTGGAATTCTTTAGCATTCCAATATCTGTAAAGAATAATGAAAAATAAATGACTTCAATTTTGTAAGCAAGTTTGTCTTCTTTTGATGGCTGAGAGGAGGAAAAAATGATTAGATGTTTTTTACTGAAGGGTAAGTAATGACTGGGTGGGTGTCCGACAGAGCGGTGGTCCCTGTAAGCTTCAGGTCTGTCTCGTGCTTCTCCTCACACAGGATGCCCCACCACACTTTCGCTCTTGTTCTTCTCAGGATGGGCCTTCCTGAATTTAACATACAAACTGGTAGTGAGTGACCCGTTTGCAAAGCTCCCTTCTGGATTGGCAAATACAAGTCGACAGAGAACTTTTTCCTTACAACTTCACTGTCTTTGTCTTTCCCCTGCTGAACCTTACCGAGGCGGGAAAAACACACACACACCACAGAATAAACTGTTAAGCAAGAAACAAACGAACAACACACACACAACCCCACATTCACAGCAACTTACAGCATTTTGTACAGTCGTTTCCTGCTATCCATGGGTGACTGGTTCCAGGACCCCGTTCAGAAACCAAAATTTGTGGATGCTCAAGTCCCTTATATAAAAATGGCATCATATTTCCTTTAAGCTATGCACATCCTCCCATAAACTTTAAATAATTTCTATATTGTAGAGGAAATCAAGGCTGATACCAAAGATGAAATGCTAATTGCCCTGACTTATAATGTAAATGCTTCTCTCCCACCTCTGTAAACCCTTTTTGCGCCAAATCTATACCACGCCTCCCAAGACTCTTACCCCACTTAGCCCAGCATAAAGGGAATGCGGGGCTATTGTTCTGGGCTCAGAATTTGGAGTTTGTCTCCTCTGGGCCCGTGCACGTAAGTAAAGATCGTGCTCCTAACCCCTCAGTGTCTGGTCGTTTCATTTTTCCGTAACATTATTACTTATAATACCTAAAACAATGCAGTTTCTATGTAATAGTTGATATACTGTATTGTTTCGGGAATGATGACAAGAAAAAACCTCTGTACATGTTCAGTACAGGTGTCGCCCTCATAGACCTTAACCACGTGGCATCACTGGAGCGACACCGAAACGTTTTTTCCCCAACTACCTCATTTTACTGTGCTTTGCTTTATTGCGTTTCACAGATGTTTCATTTCTTACAAATCGAAGGCAAGACTCTCCACCAGCAAGAAGATTACCACCCGCTTTATTGCGGTACTTGCTTTGCGGTAGTCTGGAACCCAACCTTAAATGTCTCTGAAGTGTGCCTTTATTTTCTATGTGCAGTTGGTTGAATCCAGTGGTGTGGAACCTGCGAATACAGAAGGCTGGCTGTATAGTGATTTCAGAATGAAATAAATTAGGCACATTGATTTAAAAAAGTAAAAACAGTATCTGCTTTAGCCTGCATGGAAATTTTTTGACATAAAAAAATAACTTCTCAGAGCAAAGGAGACCTTGCTTCCCAGCATGTTGTCAATTTGGCTCAAATAAATTCCTATAAAAAAAACTCTAAAAAGGAAACAAACAAACAAAAAAACATCTCACTTAATGCTAGAGCTTACCTAATTGTTGAAGTAAGGGTCGCGTGATACATAATGATACTTGGAAGCAAAAGCCAGAAGGGATTGGGATCTCTTACATTTTGATTTGCAGTAGGCAACTAGAATGCACTAATGCTACTGGTCATCTTTTAAGACAGTTTTTCAAAGAGGAAATATTGTATTACTTGTCCACACAAAGCAAGTCGATGTCACCCTCAGTGTTATTTCCTTCTTATTGTTTCCCCACCTCTGGAATTTACATACCAGATGTAAATTAAATTCGAGTCTCAATGAATGAAGACTACAATATGAAAAATTTATTATGTTTATTTAGATCAGCCATTATTACAACTGACTAGATGTGCATGGGATTGGACTGGATGAAGCTTTACTGAAACGCCAGATGCAGGCAGCCTGGGTCGGGCTGGTCCAGTACAGATCAGAATATCCAGCTTTCCGAGAAAATTGCAGCTGCTGCTTTAATGAGCCAAGATTGTGGTTGAGACCGACAGAATTCTTGCAATTCTGATCTCTCTCTACAGGCAGGGCAAACTGCCCCAGTCAAATTGTGACTTTGGGTTTTCATTGAATATAGTCGTCCCACTGGAAATATATTTAGAAATGTGTTTAACAAAGGACCCTGATAATATGTCAAAATTAAATCTCCAAATGAAAATGGATCAGGCATTTCATGAATAGTTTGCTGTTCATTGATACATCATTATGAAATGTTCTATATTGTTTATGGTAAGTTAAAAGAAAAATATTATATATATTTAATACCATACTTATTTTGAAGTGAAATGTAAATACAATTGCAAACTGTTCTTTAGGGCAGTGAGGTAATGACTTAAAATATTAATCTGTGCCCCTTTCCTTGGTCTTCCTGTGAGGTGTTCCATGCACCCCGCAGTGAGGCAGCAGGAGAAGTAATAACAGCCGTTCTCAGTGTTTGGCTATTAGAACAGCAATGCAAGGACTACCTAGAAAGGGGCTTGACTAACAAAAAGTCAGGGTTCAGTTTCATGTTCTCAAACACACATTTGACATTCATGACAGGGATATAGTTGAAGAGCAATAGAGCTTCGAGTTGTAAGAAATCAGAATCAAAAATCGGTATTCCGAAGAGCTGAAGCATAAGACCGCGCCGCAAACGAGAGGCACAGAAGAATCTTTGACAAAGCCATCGGCTAGATCAGATACCACGGCCTGGGGCAAGAAGAGCGCAGACAAGGGCGCCGTGGTTAGGGGGTGATAGGAGGGCCTGAAGGAGTCCACCTGCATGTGTGAATGCACGGAAATGCATTGTAACTCTGTTTCCTGGGTGGCAACTGCGAGAGGGGCAAGCTTCCAGGTTTCTTCCACATTGTGGTGTGGGGCGCAGTGTCTGGGCAAAGTGGCAGGGAAAGCTTCTAAACCCTTACCTTGTCCCTAAAATGGGCACAGAATCGGGCAGAGAGGACTGTTTGGCCTGCAGAGTCTCAAGGTTAAGACAAGAGACACACTGAGAAACTGCGAAGGAGTTTAGACGGTAGACTAGATGGAACTATGACCATGGAATTATGGGACTATAGATGTCCCCTACTAGGGACCAGTGTGAATGAGAACTAGCAGGAGATGCCAGCCTCCGCAGGGGACAACAGGGCCCAGATGCCCTCCGACCCTCACTCCCTATGCCTGGATGTTAGGGACCATTCTGAATCTTGGATACAGTCTTGGAGAAATAGAAAAAGGGATGAAGAAAACATTCTAAATTGACCAAGGAAATTCTGCTTGACTAGCATTAAATTTATGTCATTAATGAAATGAGGGCTCGAAAATGAGAAGTTTAGATATAGAAAAATAAATGGTTTTTCCACTTGAATTTGCAGCCTATGAGATTCAATGTCTTTGCATAGCTATTGGCATAAAGACCTTGTCAAAATTTTATATCAGAATCTTACACATCCAATGAAAATGAAATATCTTAAAATACTCAAATATAAAAGTTTAAATACCAGCCTTTGGAGAGAGGGTGTCATTTCATAGATAGTTTCATCAAGATTTAATACACTTGGAAGGTGTTCCCACTCAAATTTTAACAGCATTCTTGTGACATAAATGCCAGTGCTGTTACAGTGGATTCCTTTGTGGGAGAAAAAAAAATATTGCAACATAAAACTAAATTTAAAGGAGGACCTTGGTTCAGGAGAACTGATAGGTTAGAACTATGCTTTTTCTCCCTTTGTGAGAAAATGAATATCCCAAATGCTGAATCCCTATATTGGGTTCTTAGAGAAGAGCTTTCCGCCTAAATTCTAGAGGCACTATTCCAGCTGTCACGTTTCTATAGTCTCCTGGCCACAGCTCATTGGTCCAAAGGTGCGCAATTGACCCAGGCTGAGCCAATCAGATTCTCTCTTCCAGGAATCCGGAACTTAAAAATACAGAGGCTAGGAAGTTTGGGTAACGCTGAGACACTGTGAAGTCATTTGGTGAGGTTCCCAGAGTGGCCCTGAGCGGGGTCTCGAAAGCTTTGGGTTTCAGATGCTTTTCTAAAAACCCTTCCATCACTTTTGCTAGATTGGTTTCTGGTACTTAAAACTAAAAGAGTGTTTTAACTTCTACCGCGATGATATCTTCACTTAATGAAAATAAATAAATCTGCTTTAGGCAACAAGGCCTTCCTATAGTATTATGCATAGAAGTAGAGGGTCCTGTCTCAGGCGCTGGCCTCTCTGTCCCTGACTGAATATGCAAAGATGTCCAAACCTTCCCAATAAAATCGCAATGTGTTTTCTGAAATCAGCTCCCAAGGATTGTTGAGCCAGCCCTTACCCCTGTTTTTTTTTTTTAAGAAAAAATAAATTTAATTTTTAAATCTAATTCTTAGACAACCACAATTACTTATGTGTGCATCCGTTAGGTACTACACAACTTCTCAAATCTCAGAATCAGATTCAGTATCACTGTGCTTGTTTCCTGTTCCATATTGATTTCTCAGTGGTGCTTGCTTCTCTCTGTCTTTTTCTTTTTTTTTTTCACAAAAATTATTGAAATCTCAACTTCACCAAAATATGGTGTTATGGAAACATATGTAGTGTGATCTAATGCAGAAGCTATGAAACTATGGTGAATGGCTAGTTTGTGTATTATCTCATCAATGTTGCTGTGTTTCTATCAAAAATTTAAATCTGTGGCTTCCCTGTGAGTTGGCTGCGTGCGGTCAAGATTAGTCCTGCTAATTTTCACTGCATGTATTTTGAAGCTAGGTCACGAGGCATATAGCATTATACTTGTTATGGCTGCTCAGAGTGGATCGAACACGTCATCATTATGAAAAACTTGTCTCTGAAGATGCTCTTTGCTTTAAAGTATGTATCGTTTGAAACAAGCATTTCCCAAGCTTGTACCTGTGTTTTAGTGAAACTGTTGATGGCATTTGAAACCTGTGCTAGGGAATATTCATATTTGCTAATATATTTCTTTATAAGAAAACATTAGGACTACTTGAAAGTGAAATTAAGATTCCAGGGCACTCTTTTATGGCTTATTCTGCCAATTCTGTAAAACGCTATTTAAATAAAATAATAGAGGGTTTGGAGAGGACCCAGTGCACAGGGCGTCCTCCTGCACAGGCCCACTCTTAGGTTCCCTGCTCTGTCCCCTGAAGTGACTTGTCTGGGACCAGTGACCCCATTCCTACTCCTTTGGTGGAAACTCCTCACTGCAGTTCTACTACTTTTGATTTTGCCTTCCTCTTTTATTCCCTGGAGACTGTAGGCATACTATTTAGGTAGACAGGAAAAAATCATAAATGCCTTATTTACAAAGTTCTATTATAAAATTCAAAAGTTTGCGGAGGGAATTGTGAGCTGCCTGCTTCCTGTTCAGCATCTAAAAGGCATAGGGTTAGGTTTCTCTAAGGAAATATCTTTCCTCTAAACATTATCAAATTATTTTAAAAAGTGACTTTGAGTTTAGATTGTAACTTTTTTTTGCAAATATTAACATGACATAAAAGCTTTGATGAGAGAATTCTTGCGTATGAGGAATATTAACATTGGTCAAATAATTTGAACAAATCAAAAGTATTATATATAGTAATTCTGTAACGATTAATAGATAACTAAAAAGTCATTATATTAAGTATAATAACCTTTCTAAATACTTATATTGTGTAATATCTATTGGTAAAGTTAGAACTTTAATTTTAGTAAAAAGATATGTTTTAAAGGCTTAATTTATGTTACATACAAATATAGGTTATATATCTACTGAGAGTGATTTTATATTCTGGCAAAAGACAATTTTCCACACATTTCTTTTATCTTGTACTCAGAACTGAGGTTTTGGACTTAAAAGTATTATTGCAAATATTATATATCCATAAGACATTTTAATTATTTTACTTATTGATTTTAGAGAGAGAGGAAGGGGGGAGAGAGAGACAAAGAGAGAGGGAGAGTGAGAAACATCAATATTTTCCCACTTATTTATGCATTCATTGCTTGATTCTCATATGTGCCCTGACCAAGAATTGAACCCACAGTCTTGGTGTATGGGGACAACACTCTAACCAACTTAGTTATCTGGCCAGGGCCTCCACAAGACATTCTGATGCAAAAGTAAAGAATGAAAAACATATTAAAAATTTTACGAGAGTTTTATAAAAGAGTGATGGCTGGTAACGTGGGTTTGTGGTAAAATTGAGTACACTTGTCCATGTACTCTGTCCATGTAAAATTAAAGCTCATAAAAATAAATAAATCAAACTTCTCTCTTCTGTTAGGTCCATCGATGATGACGACTCTTTCTCCTCCTCCTCCTTCTCCTTCGAATGGGGAGGAGAGGGAGAGAATTACAGACAGAAAAAAAGCCAGAGCGATAGTCAGAAGGCGAGAGACAGCAACACCTGTTAAAATCTTGAGCAGCTCAGTTTTGCTGAGCAAATAGTTCGAGGCAGGCTGTCACAGGAGAGCCTGGAGACTTAAGCAGGGACGGACAATGAAGTCCTACACAAGAGATGCGCGTCAGAAGAGCTGGCAGAGGTCGAGATATGGACAAGAGAGGAGAGAGGGCAGTCCTGATGGATGAAGTTTCTGAGGAGGACAGTAGGTGATAGAGTTGATTCCAGGTGGGGAAATACCTGGGTAAGGATGTAGGAGAGTTTATAGGTGTCCGATGAGCAGGCATTTGCCTGATGCCTCTAATCTCACTTACAAAATGCAGTTTTCCAAATTATAGTGTCCTTACTGATGGTAATAGTTTCTGTGGTGCATGGATGGACATTTTTAATACTTGTGTTATAGGTACATATGTTGTATAGCACAATGAGGACCTTCTGGTTGTTGTCACTCAGAAATAAACTAAAAATGTAAAACAAAATGATTTAAAGGAAAATATTAAATACATAAGTGATAGTCCCAGGATAAATGATTAGGACAGCAATTATGGAGGTGCTGTGTGATGGAGCTTAAGGGACCTTGACAGAAGAGGTGAAGTGAGCTATTGATAGAAAAGACCCCAGGAAGGTTGTGGAGACTGAGGGGTGTGGTGAAAGTCTAGAATAGCCATGCAAGCGGTAGGCCTTGAAGTTCTCGGACAATGGAAGAACAATGGGTAGTGTCCTGGGCCCAGCTAAGGCTGGAGACATGTGACTTTTGAACTCCAGCCAATCTGCGTGGTTGTGAGATTTGTCCCAGCAGCTCAGTCAGCTGCAACAAGAACCAGGAACACAGAATGGGGTTTTTCTGAGGGGGTTTGGGCAAAGGTTGGAGATGCCGAGGAACAGAGGGAAGCTCTGAGAAGCTGACCCGAGCGACCAACCACATAGTGTCGTCCCAGTTCTGGGTGTAAACCGAGAAGCATTGAAAGCAGCGACACAAAGAGCTATTTTCACACTCGTGTTCACAGGAGCATTATTCACCATAGCCAAAAGGTGGAAGCAAGTCAAATGTCCATCAGCGGATAAACAGATATGCAAAATGTTGCATATACATACAATGAAATAGTACTCATTCAGCCTTAAAAAGGAATGAAATGCTGATCTATGCTATTAACATGGATGAATGCTGACATTATGTGTAATGAAATAAGGCAACTGCAAAAAAGGAAACAAATGTATGATTCTACTTACCTGGGTTAGCTAGTGTTGGAGGAGGTCATGGAGAGGACCTGGGTCGCTGGGTGAACATGACCTGGACCCTGGCGACCTGGGGATCCTCACCCTCCCCTGTCCCTGCAATACACATACCGCCTACCTTTCCCGGGGACCGTAGCCACTTTCCAGGACACAGCCTTGACAGAGCAATGTGCTATTGAGACCATGCGGACTGTGCAGTGAGTGAACCCCATTAAGGCCTCCATATAAACGCTGGCAATTCTGGGGGGCAGGCGCGGAGATCTGCTCGTCTCGCAGTTGCCCAGATGAGCCTCGCCAGTGTCCTTGCTTATTAAACCTGCCCTGGTCATAGGTCTCTCCGCACCCTCCCGTGTTTGGCGCCAGTTTCAGGCTTCAGCTGACTTCGCGAAGCAATACTTCAACGAGTCAAGTTTACAAAGGCAGTAGAATGGTAGTAGCCCAGGGCTGAGGGGAGGGAGAATAGGAAGTTAGTGTTCAATAGGCATGGAGTTTCCGCTCGGGATGATGAAACAGTTCCGGATGTAAACGATGGAGATGGTTGTACGACATTGGGAATGCACTTAATGCCATTGAACTGAACATCTAAAAATGATTAAAATGGTAACCTTTACTTTTTGTATCTTTTACATTGACAACAACAGAAACCAAAAGTGGAATGTATTAATTCAATGGGAAATAACTATATGGTAACATAGTACTTGAATACTTAACCTGGGCTACTGATAATGCTGAGGGAACTTAATGCTCCACTTTTTTTTTTTAAATGACATTTTTCTCTCTTTTTTTAGACTGTATTTATTTATTTTTAGAGAGGGGGAGGGAGGGAAAGAAAGAGGGAGAAAAACATCAATGTGCGAGGGAAACATCCATCGGGTGCTTCTTGCACACCCCCAGCCAGGGATCTGGCCAGCAGCCCAGGCACGTGCCCTGTCGGGGAATCAAAGTGGCGACTTTTTGGTTTCCGAACGACACCCAACCCACTGACTGACCAGCCAGGGTTCCACTTCTTAATCTACTCCTTTCTCTGAGAGACTCAGAACAGGCCTGAGGTGTGCAATAGAAGCCAACCCTCATTCTGTATCTCTCTCCCTCTCCTCAGGAGCCTCAAACCACTGGAAACATAATGTCTGCCTCCTTCATCAGCCATACTTCTTGTCCCCATTATCGCAAGTAAAGCCCACCGGTCAATCAGTTCCAGGAAATAGGTAACCACAGCCATCGTGGGTTCCCCGATTTAGGATCCAAGTTTGAGTCAGAAAGGACTCGGTAGTATAACAAATGACATAGGTCATGTTATTGTGAAAATAACTTTGTGCTTTGTATTTACTCCCTTGCAGGGAGCTAGTAGGAGGGAGGGGCCGGGCCTTACTCAAGTGTGGGTGTTCTTAGTGCCTAACCCTCACTGTGCCGGACATGTAGGAGTAGACAGACATTCAGCAGATTTGTCCAGCTGAACTGAAGATATTCAGGCGATTAAAAGAAACATTTAGTAAGTATCTGCATTTTTTATCTATTGGTATGAAACGAATTACCTGAAACTTCGTGGTTTAAAACAACAATAATCGTATATTACGTTTTACAGTTTGGTGGGTCAGAAATTCAGGCATAACACAGGAGAGATGGCTTAACGGTGACTGGGCCCCAAGTGGAAGACTTGAAGACCAGGGGCTGAAACCATCTGAGGCTCGCTCATTCACATGTCTAGTGCTTAATATTTGTGTCACCGCATGTGGGTTTTCCATGTGGCTTGGGTTTTTTCCCAACGTGGTGGCTGAGTTTCAAAGGTAGATGTCCTAAAAGAGAGAGATAGAGAGAGGCAGAAACCAAATATTGCCTTCTACGACTTAGCTTCAGAAACCACATCGCATCATTTTTGCAGTATTTGGGACAGTTACAAGGTGTGCCTCGGTTCAAGGAAAGGAGATGTAGACCCTAATGGAGTTGTATCAATGTTACTTTGTAAGAAGAGCATGTGAGATGGGTTTTTTGCTAAATGTGACCGTCTTGGAAAATAGCTTTGCCACAGGGCCTTTAGTGTGTCAAACACTGTGTTAATGCCTTTTCCTAGGCTTAAAAAAAAAGAATATTTATTTAAGTGATTGAATAAAAATCAGTGATAGTAACATTCTTTTGTTCTTGTTCTTCTCCTTCATGTTCTCGTATGTCTAAAAAAGGAGAACATAATCAGCCACATTTCTTATGATTCAAGGCTGATTTCCTTATTAATTTGTTCGTTCAGCAAGTATTTACCAAACACCAACTGCCAGTCACTACCTTTAGGTGCTGAGGAGAGAGGTGAACAAAACAGAAATGGTTTCTGTCCACGGGAAAGTGGTGGTTTGGTTAGTGATGGAAGATCTGTGGCCATTGTTCTAGCTAAGCTCAGAGTCAATGCAGAGTCAAACAATAAAGTCATAGGTTGATAATAGCATGAGGGACTTATTCCTGAAGACCACCCTTTGTTCCTGGTAGGCCGCGTTGACCAGATGGTTACCCATTCTCATTTTCAAGCTATCTAGGAGATGAAAGGGGAAATTCTGATGCTAAAGTCTCGTGGCAATTTAAGCCCGTTTTTCTCTTTCTAGTTTTCTGGGAAGCCACAGAAGTGGTTGGTTCTCTCACTGCAAAAGCTTGTTATATACTAAGTATTTGTTATCGAGTCACTTATTAGCTCTTCCCTTTTCTGGCTATACTCTCTCAACTTTTAAACACTTCCTCATAGGGGTATTGTCTATACTGTAATCATTTTAATATTTTGTCTTCTCTCTGTAGGGAATTTCAAATAGTACACAGTATTTTGAATAAAGCCAAGAAGCCAAGAAACCAAGAGAGTGAAAGGATAATGTGTGGGCTTACAAATCCTGAATTCAAGTGAGTACATACTGATAACACTGACTTTTCTCTTCCTCTTCTTTGTAACATGCATTACAACTCATTTTTTGTAACCTTGTTTTAATTTCTGCTTTGTTCTTAAGTGTCCAAGTTCAAGCCCACTACAGGAATTAACACTTTAACAGTTGAAACAGGCTCTGGGATCCTATTTTATTTTGATAATTTAGATATTTTTAACATTCTTTCTTACATAGGATCGAATGTTTGAATTTAATATATTTAGACAAACAAGTTTTATACCTCCTTGGTCCTAGTGTCATTCATTCAGCAAATATTTATTGAGCACCTACTATGTGCCAGGCAGTATGCAAGGTGCTAGGAGTCTATTGCTCAGCAGAATCAGGTATGGTCTCCGCCTCCTTAGGATCTAGTGTCTGACAGGGGAGCTAGACATTAAATGAATTGCAGACCAAGAAAATGCTCACTTAATAAGAAGTAGAGCAGTGTTCTCTTATGAAAAGATGTGAAGGTTGGTATTTTAGTTAAATGAGCTTTTAATTTTTGAAAAGTTTTAGACTTACAGAAAAACAGGTTCTACAGAGCATTCCCATGTACCCAGCACCCAGTTTCCTGTTATTTACATTTTGCACTGGTAGGGTACATATGTTACAATTAATAAGCCACATAATACATTATCATTAACTGAAGTCCATAATTTTTTCATATTTTCTTAGATTTTTACTTTGTGTCCTTCTTCTGTTCCAGGATTCCATCTAGAGTTATCGCATTAGCTTTAGTTATCACAACTCTCAGGCTCCTCTAGGTTGTGTGACAGTTTCTCAGACTTTCCTTGTCTTCGATGTATGACTGGGACAGTTTTGAGGAGAACTGGTCAGGTATTTGTAGAATGTCTCAGTCAGAATTTGTCTGACGTTTTTCTCACAGTAGACTAGGTTATGGGTTTAGGGGCGGAAGGCCACAGACATACGGTGCCGCTGTCATCACATCAAGTCAAGGGCACACACTATCACCGTAACTTGCTGCGGTTGACATGGACCTTGCCCGCTACCTGAGGTTGCGTCCATGAGATTCGCCCACTGTGGAGGTTTCCCCACTGTCCCGTGCCATGCTCTTCGGAAGGTAGCCACTGTGCGTAACCCACGCTTCAGGAGTGGGGAGTTATGTTCCACCTCCTTGAGGGCAGAGCATCTCCATAAATTATTTGAAAATTTTATGCACGACAGAATTGCTTTTTCTCCGCTGGACAGTTTATTTTAATAACCAGCTTTGTCATTGGCTTGTCCTGTGACCTCTGGCAAGTTGCTTTACCTTGATGAGTTTGTTTTCTTATCTTTAAAACCTGTCTTCTTCACCTACATTTTTGAGACATGGTAGACCAACATGCTTTGTGCTTTATGAACCGGGACCGTATGCAGGACTTAGTAATTGTTTCTCTTAGCTCAGATTTCTTGTCGAGTGCTGAGGCCCTCCCCCTCCCCCGCCGCCTCTCCTAGAGGTGATCTCAGCCACCGGTGGGCGGTGGGGGGAACTGTGGCCTCAGGGGGTGGTTGCTGGCTAAGGACGACCCTCAACCCCAGTAGGGATTTCTGCATTACTTTAAATTCCTTCGCTTCCTGCCAGGAAACCTCCTCATCTGGGGAGATTGCTGCAGTTAAGATTACCCAACAGAGCTGTTTTGAGGCTATTAACCGGGTCAGAGGTATGAGGAAAAGAAGGGCTTTTTCTAATCAGGTAACATGAAGAGAGTCTGAGGTCAAGAGCGTTTTGGTCCAAGGATTTCAGCAGTGGCCTCCTTCCCTGGCTCTTTGAGGCTCCCTTTCTCTCTCTCCCTCTCTCTCTCTCTGCTTCTCCCTCAGACTCTCTTCAGAGTATTTTTGGTTTCAGTTTTGTGCAAGTTCCTCAGGCTGTTGCAGGTTGTTATTAGGATGATTGTCTTTATAAAAGACACTTGAAAGTCAGGTTGGAACAAGGCACATGCACGTTCTTTGCAGAGGATGTGAAGCTTGTTGACTGAAGGCCTGCCTGCCAGAACAGGACCCTTCTGCGCACACTAGAAACAATCTGCTATTGTCTCTGGGGATGAAACGGTGCCAATAAAAAATGGAAACTCCACGCCAGGAGGAGGAACATGGCATTAACTGCTTCACCACTAAAAGCAATTACGGGAAGGGGAGAGAGAGAGAGAGAGAGAGAGAGAGAGAGAGAGAGAGAGAGTGTTAGTGAGAGCCCTCTCCTTTGTTTTCAGCTTGAAAATACACACAGAACACAGACGTAGTGAGCAGAGCGGTCTGTCATTGCCCTGGTACGGTGGAGAGAATGGTTCATTCCCCATGTGCACTGGTCAGGGACAGAACGCTCCCTTCGCTTGGAGTGCACTTGGTGCTGCAGTGGGGAGAGTCGAACCCCCGTTAGTTTCCTCTGCACTTGTCTGGGTTCCAGAAGCTGTGACCTCAAGGACGGTCCTGTGCCAGGACTTAGGGAAAGGGAGGGACAGCATGCATAGCTTTTGGAACACCTTAAGGGAAGAGGGTAAAGTACAGTATCCAAGGGGGGACCTCAGGAAGGAGAAATAAGAAAGTAAAGACCAAAGCCAGTAAATTGAATTAAGTAATGGGAGGCTTTTACTGATCTTTTAATTTGCAACTTCACTAGCATGGGGGCATGAAGAGATAGGAGGGGGAACTAAAATTCTCAAAGCCCCCAGTTCTGTGTTCTCCCTTAATCTCTGATTAATATAAATAAAGGGACATTAACTAAGTATACATGGGAACTCTATTTTCTTTCTTCCCACAGTCTGTGTCAGAGTCTGACCCCCACTGCAACTCACAGGAAACTCTCAGGCCATCTTTTCATTACTGGTAGACAGTCAATTGGCGCCTGGGGAATTTCACCCCTGTACAACATGGAAGAAGGGGGAGGTTCCCCCCACCCCTCCTGTAGCAGATTGGGGGTAGGATCAGGGGAAGACAAGCACATATGCCATAAAAATAAAAATGGTGGTGGGGGAGGTTCTGGACCAGAGAGGCCTGTCAGTCTAGCCTGGGGAAGAAGGGAATGGTTGGGAGGTGGGCCCACCCAAAGCATGGGAAAGACTGGGAAGCTAATTGGTCATTTTGGGAGAGCACCTGCTCGGCCCCACACCCAAAACTAATAGCGCCCCAGGGGAACAAGAAAGCCCTCTCTTGCTTGTGGCTCACTGCTTGGGACCTGCACTCAGATGGTGCACTGGCCTGTCCTCCCCATGGGCTACGTGGCCCATGGCTTCCAGGAGACAGCCTCTCTCTTTCTGACCTGGTAAAGCATTCACCATGTGTTCACGTGCTCTCTGGCCCAGGAATATGTCACCTTGTGGCCGTAGCAGCCACGTGGCCCATGGACTCTAGGAGGGAGCCTGAAATGGCAGCAGCGGGGAACAAGCTATGCCGCCTGTGTGATCTGCTTAGCGCCTGCTTACGGGCTCCGAAGGACGGTACTCTGACATGGAGCAGGAGCTCTGGGTACAGGCTTTTGTTTTGCTCTTGCTGAAGACCGTTGGCCTTCGTCTGGGTTTTGCAGAGGAAATGAGCTTTGAGAAAGGGAGTCAGCCCACCATTCTGCCAGATCATGCAGCACCTGAATAAAACCTCTTCCCTTTTTCACCACCAACTCTCTCATGAGTTTGGCTTTTGTAGTGGCAGGCAGATAGACCCCCCGCCCATTTTTTGTTTGGTAACATTTTGAGCCTCCTGTTCTTCACCTGACCACTAACTCAGCCTGCCCTACATTCTATCCGCACACAGTTCGGCTTTAGAGCTGAAAAGAGTTCACGTGCTGTGCACTCCAGGAGTTTTAGGAGGCACTCGCTTTGCGCGAGCAATCACTAAGGAGTAAAGAAGCCGGCTTCCAGGACGATGGTCTGAGTCCCTACCTTCTGCAAAAGGCCTCTCCGCACAGAAAAACGGCTTTCAGAAGCAACGCTCACTTCTGAGTTACCGTGATTCCTAGCTAGGTCCCATTCTAATCTCATGCATTGCACCTTTCTCTGTGATCCTTTATAAACTACCTGTGGTGGTCGGAAGGGCGGGGGTACCAGCCTTTCTTTCAAAGTTTGGGTCTCATAATCTCAATACTTGAATCACAGCTGGGTCTGGTTCTGTTACGTTTTTTTCTCTTCGTCCTCTCCCTTGGTTTGTCCAACAATCTTCCAGGGAAGGCTGGACCTTGCGTGTGAAAAACTGTAGAAAGTCTAGGTGGTGTTCTCTCTTTTTTTTTCCAGAAAGAGTATTACTTAGCCTCTGGAAGGCAGCTAGCAGAGGAGCAAATCACCTTAATTCAAATAGGGAGCAAACTGATCTGAGTCTGAGTCTCAGTCTAAGGCGCTGACTCTTTGGGGTTTGCCCTTACTTCTAAGGTACAGGAATTCTCGGATGGAACCCTGAATGTTTGCCTGCGTACTTCCCCTTTGGAGGCCCCTGCACTCTTTTTAAAAAAAGTCTCCCCAGCACCGCGAGACTGCCAATACATCTGTTCAACGTGTTCAGCGTCCTTGCAAGCTCTTTTGGGATCCGCTTCTCCATGTCTTGGCCTGTCCCACAGATGAATGGATGGCTATCTCAAGAGAAAAAGTGCTGGTCTACCAGGCTCATTCTCCTCAGTTTCCCTTCTCCCTAGGATCTTGGCTTCTCTCCTCTTGGGACCCTTGATAGTCTAGTACTCTCATTTTTGACTCTTCTGTCCCATGAGACTGCTCAAAACATTGTTCGGTTTATTTACCTGTTAGCAGCAACTTTCTGCCCAGACTCTAAATTAATTTTCCTTCTTTCAAGGGTCTTGGCCCCTTCAGTTTTGGGCTACTTTTGTAGGTTTTCAACACCATTAATTAGGGGGGTGCGTGTGCTGCCTTGCTTTTGTTTTATTCCTTTTATTTCAGTCGGAGGACTAGCCTGTTATAAGCCAGACAGCAAGGCTCTACCCTTGCTTTAAATGCCACTGATAGAATTGCTATGCGGTTTCTTTTTCTTCTGCCTTGTTTTGAGCCTTTAGTTTTAACCCAAGGAACCAAAAAATATACTATTTGACTTTACTTATAGTTTAAATATAACATCTAATATTTGGGATTCTGCTTCTGAAGGGCAGGAGTTCATATTTCTTGCTTTCCCCATTATGACTTACAGAGTAGGTGTTCCGGGATAACTGCAGACTAAATGGATTTTAAAATTTCCATCTCCCTGGCAAGATATCCCCCACCTGTCCCCTGATAATCCAGCTGAGTCATTCAGGGTGTCAGCCAGACAGAGATTTCCTGCCTCAGATAGGACAGACCATCTGCACTACTCTTGAGGCCAAGGAGAAAAGGAGCCAAAAGACAGGTCACATCGGCTTCTTCAGCTGTAAGATGAATGGGATGACTCTAGACAATGTCGAAGAACTCTCCAGCTCTAAGAGTTTGTGCACCTTTAGCAAACCCACACTCATGTTTTGGTCCCCTCAGTGAGGATTTTGTTAAAGGCAGTGCCACATCTGTGCCTTTGTCTCCTCAGGTCACTCACCTGTTCAGCGACCCTGTGATAAGGGAAGCTGCCGTCTGGGTGCTAATTTTTTCATTCACTCTGTGCACGGCTTTGTTAATTTGCTAAAGTTACTGTAGTAAATGACCATACCCTGGGTGGCTTAAAACAACAGAAATGTATTCTCTCACAGTTCTGAAGGTCAGAAGGTCTGAAATCCAGGTGTCAGCAGGGTGGGTCCCTCCCGGAAGCTCTGAGGGAGAACTGGCCCGTGCCTCTCTCTTAGCTCCTTGTGGCTGCCGGCATTCCCTGGAGTGTGGATGCATCATTCCAATCTTTGTCTCCCTCTTCCCATCACGGCCTTCTCTTCGTGTCTCTCTGTAGCTGCTCTTCTAGTGACACCAGTCATCAGATGAGGGCTGCACTCTAAATCCAGGTTCGCTTCATCTCAAGATCCTTAGTTACATCTACAAAGACCCTATTTCTAAATAAGGTCACATTCTCAGGTCATGGATAGACATGAATTATTGGAGAGCACTGTTAAAATCACTATAACCATCAAAGTAAAAATTTTTTTTTTCATTTTTAGGACAAAATTTTAATAGAATGTGAAAGTTTGAACCCCTACACTTTAAACAAACAAAACCTAAAAATTACTGATTTGTTCAAAATGGCTTTATGGAAATACTAGCCTGTAGTAAAAACTTAACATTGAGTGCAAAGGCTCCACCCTTTTTTTTTAAGTCCTCACCGGAGGATATGTTTTATTATTGATTTTTAGAGGGGGAGAGAGACAGAGAAAGAGGGAGAGACAGGAGAGACAGAGAGAAAGACAGAGAGGGAGAGAAACATACATGAGTTGCCTCCAACATGCGCCCTGACTGTAGATTGAACCTGCGACCTAGGTATGTGCCCTGACCAGGAGTGGAGACTGCAACCTTTTCCGTGTACAGGATGATACTCCAACCAACTGATCCAGCCAACCAGGGCAAGGGTTCATCATTTTTTGAGCAAAGAGTACAAAAGTTCCAAGGGGACAGGGTAGCAGGTAAGAGGGAAACAAACATTTACAATAGTAGGCATTTTCTCTTTTTCTCCTTGACCTTAGATGGGCAGGGGGCAGCTTGAATAGCTTTTTCAAACGCTGCCTGGAGGCCTCACTGTATGAGAGCTGAGTACTCCAGGTATTTTACAATACCAGTCTCCCTACAGGTAGGTGATGGGTGTCAGCTTCTCCTTCAGCTTTTGATGGTGTCTTTACTGTCCCCAAGAGCAAGTTTAGTCCCCAGAAGAATGATGGGAATGTTGGGGCAATCGTGCCACACTTGAGGATACCACTTTGCAGGAACTTTTTCAAATTATGCAGCACCCACAAGAGGAAAGCAAATTAAGAAAACATCTTATGGTAAGCGAAATAAGCCAGTTAGTGAAAGACAAATACCATATGATCTATAAGAGGAATCTGATGAACAAAATAAATTAATAAACAGAATAGAAACACAGGCATGAAAACATGGAGCAGACTGAGAGTAACCAGAGAGGAGGGTGGAGGGAGATAATGGTGGAAAGAAGGGGAAGGGACTAGTTAAAGAGCATGTATAAATGACCCATGGACATGGACAACAGTTTGGGGATTGACTGTGGGAGTGCGGGTGGGATAGGCAGGGGAGGATGAAGGGGGAAAAATTGAGATAACTAATAGAATAACAATAAAAACTGATTAAAAAAATAAAAAATAGGATTGGGGGCAAGATGGTAGATGAGTGCATGGAAGTCAAACTGACCTCCCAGGACCAGTCTGGGATTACAACTAAATTGTGAAGAAATCACCCAGAACAAACTACTGAACAAGTGCGAGACAGAGATGCCTTATAACCTCAGACGGACAGAAGAATCAGTTCAGCACAACCTGACTGGGAAGGAGTGTGTTGGAGATATGAGAAGGCTGACTGGGCACCCTCAGGTGGCAGTGACAGAGAGATATTTAAGCGGCCAGTTGGATCCCCCTGAGAAGAGTTTGGTCTAAACCATAAGCGGGGATCCCCAGCCTGCAGCACCAGAGCCCAAAATGTACACAGATAATAGCCAGTTGCTAAAAGTGGCAGGGCTACTCTCTGCCAGAGACAGGCGGCTGGAGAGTGAAAGAACCGTTTAAAGGGCCAACGCATACATTTTCATTTGCAGCCACTTACCCTGGGCTCTGGCAAAGGCAGGGGCAGTGTGGGCTAGAGACTCCTCGGGAGAGACTGGGGGTGGAGGCTTTGCAAAGAGAACTCAGAGAGTAGCCACTGGGATTCTGGTGCTGAATCATCCCCCATAAGGCAGCAGCCATCGAGCTCACGCAGACCACTCCCCTCCGAGCAGCAGCAACCTGAGGGGAAATATTAGCCCCAACCCCAGGAGGGATTCTGCCCCACCCTATGGTGCTTAAGCTTCACTGTTGAGTGCAGAGTGACTACATTAAAAACTAAAGGAGACAGCCACAGAGAGTAGATCCCTGGAAGTCTCAAACAGGCTGCCTAAGGTCAGACGGGGTCAACATCTGACATCACCAGAGGTGGATCCAGAAAGAAAAAACAGTGGTAAATACTAGAGGCTACCGAGACGAAATCCACTGTGGTCTTCTCCGTCATTTGCAATGTTTTCTTTACTACATAGCTTTTTAATATTCATTTCTTGTCCATCAAGTTGGTGCATGTGAAGTCACTAGATTTTAAAGTATAGTTTATTTCTCTCTTTTCTTAAAATAGTCTTAATCTCTTTATAGCTATATTAATACTGGTTCATTTGCTGTTGATAGTGAGATTGCAGGGGGGAGTTATTTTTGCAGCTGTGGGTTTGTTTCTTGGCTTTGTGGTTTTGCTCTGGCAGCCATATAACGGGAAGACAACGAAACAACCCCCAGCTGAAAGGAAAAGGGGAATCCCTAGAAAGACTACTAAATGAAGGAGAGGCAAGTAAATGATCAGATATTGAGTTCAAAACAATGATTATAAGGAAGCTCAATGAACTCAGTGAGATCACTGAGAATTACCAAAAACTACAGGGAAACTATGAGGAACTTATTGCAACTATATCAGCATGAAAAAGGACATAGAAAATATCAACAAGAAACAAGAGGAAATGAAGAATACAATTTCTGAATTTAAGAACACAGTAGAAGGAATGAAAATCAGGCTAGACGAAGCAGAGGATCAAATCAGTGAGCTGGGGGATATGGTAGAAAAAAATCTCCCAGAAAGAGCAAGAAAATAGAAAAAGATTCAAAAAGAATGAAGAGGAGTTAAGGGAAATGCAGGACAACATGAAACATAATAATATCCATATAATAGGAAAACCAGAAGGAGAAGAGGAGCAAGGGATAGAAAACCTGTTTGAAAAAGTAATGATGGAAAATTTCCCTAATTTGAGGAGAGAAAAAGTCACACAAGTCCAGGAAGCACAGAGGGTCCCAATCAAGAAGACCCCAAAGAGGCCAACTCCAAGACACATCATAATTAAAATGACAGATATCAAGGACAAAGAGAGATTCTTAAAGGCAGCAAGGGAGAAACAGGAAGTAACATACAAGGGAGCCCCAATAAGGCTAGCAGCTGACTTCTCCACAGAAACGCTACAAGCCAGAAGGGAATGACAAGAAATATTCCAAGTAATGAAAAGCAAAGGCCTGCAAACAAGACTACTCTACCCAGCAAGGCTCTCAAATAAAATGGAAGGTGAAACAAGGAGTTTCCCAGACAAAAGAAGGCTAAAAGAATACATCTCTACCAAACCAGTATTGCAAGGTATACTAAAGGGACTCTTTTAAGAAGATGAAGAAAAAGAGTGAGAGAGATAAGAACACAAGTATAAAGGTGAAAAATGAGCAAGTACCTATCAATAATAACTTTAAATGTAAATGGATTATATGCTCCAGTTAAAAGACATAAAGTAGCTGAATTGATAAGAAAACAAGACCCTCACATATGCCTATAAGAGACCCACCTTAGAAAAAAAGACCTACACAGACTGAAAGTAAAGGGTTGGAAAAAAATATTCCAAGCAAATGGACAGGAAGAAAAAGCCAGGGTAGCAATACTTATATCAGACAAAATAGACTTTAAAACAAAGGCCATAAAAAGAGACACAGAAGAACGCTTCATAATACTCAAAGAAGGAATTCATTAAGAAGACGTAAACATTTTAAACCTATGTGCGCCCAACATAGGAGCACCCAAATATATAAGGAAGATCCTGGAGGACTTCAAGAAAGATATAGACAAAAACACACTTACAGTAGGGGATTTTAACACACCACTGTCAACAATGGATAGATCTTCCAAACAAAATATGAGCAAGGATATTGTGGAACTGAATGACGCATTAGATCAAATGGACTTAACTGATGTATATAGAACCTTTCATCCCAAGGAAGCAAACTACACATTCTTTTCTAATGCCCATGGAACATTTTCAAAGATAGACCACATGACAGGATACAAAACAAGCCTCAACAAATTTAAGAAAATTGAAATCATATCAAGCATTTCTCAGACCACAAGGGCTTAAAACTAGAAACCAACCTCAAGGAAAAACTCAAAAACATTCAAACTCATGGACACTGAATAGCATGCTATTAAACAATGAATGGATCAATAATGAAATTAAAGAAGAAATCAAAAAGTTTCTGGACACAAATAAAAATGAACATACAACAGTCCAAAACCTATGACATACAGTGAAGGCAGGCCTGAGAGGAAAGTTCATAGCAATACAGGCCTACCTACAAAAGATAGAAACATTTCAAGTAAACAACCTAAGCCCATGTCTACAAGAACTGGAGAAACAATAACAAATCTCAGAGTGATCAGAGGGAAAGAAATCATCAAGATCAGAGCAGAATTAAATGCCATAGACTAAAAGAACAATTCAAAGGATCAATAAATCCAGGAGCTCGTTCTTTGAAAAGATAAGCAAAATCCACAAGCCTCTAAGCAGACTTGTCAAGACAAAAAGGGAGAGGACCCAAATAAATAAAATCAGAAATGAAAGAGGAGAAATTAGAGCTGATACCACAGAAATACAAAGGATTGTAAGAAATTACTATGAACAAGTATATGCCAAGTAATTTGAACACCTGGGTAAAATGGACAAATTTCTAGAAAAATATAATCTTCCAATACTGAATGAAGAAGCAGAAAGCCTTAACAGACTCATAATAGCTGGTGAAATTGAAGCAGTAATCAAAAAACTCCAGGCACACAAAAGCCCTGGACAGATGGTTTCACAGGAGAATTCTACAAAACATTTAAGGAAGAGATAACCCCTGTCCTTCTCAGACTATTCAAAAAAAAAAAAAATCCAAGGAGATGGAAGAGTCCCAAATTCTTTTTTATGAGACCAGCATCATCCTAATCCCAAAACCAGATAAAGACACAACACAGAAAGAAAACTACAGGCCAATATCGCTGATGAACATATACGTTAAAATCCTCAAAAAAATATTGGCAAACTGCATCCAGCAATACATTAAAAAGATCATACACCATGATCAAGTGGGATTCATCCCAAGGATGCAAGGATGATATAATATTCTCAAATCAATAAATGTAATACATCACATAAACAAAAGGAAAGACGAAAATCACATGATCATATAAATAGATGTGGAAAAAGCTTTTGATTAAGTGCAGCACCTATTTGTGATAAAAACACTCAGCGAACTGGGAATAAAAGGGGGCATACCTCAACATAATAAAGGCCATATATGAAAAATTGATAGCCAACATCATACTCAATGGAAAAAAACAAAAAGCTTTCCTAATAAGATCGGGAACAAGACAAGGATGTTTACTTTCACCATTTCTATTCAACATAGTCTTGGAAGTCCTAACCACAGCAATCAGACAAGAAAAAGAAAAAAAAGCATCCTAATTGGAAAGGAGGAAGTAAAACTGTCATTGTTTGCAGATGACATGATAGTGTATATAGAAAACCCTATAGACTTCACCAAAAAACTATTCAAACTAATAAGTGAATTTGGTAAAACAGCATGATACAAAATCAATATTCAGATATCAAAGACATTTTTGTACAGCAACAATGAAATATCAGAATCAGATATCAGGAAAAAAATCCCATTTACTATAGCAACAAGAAAAATAAAGTACCTAGAAATAAACTTAACCAAGGAGGTAAAAGACCTGTACTCAGAAAATGACACAAGACTGAAGAAAGAAATTAAGGAAGACACAAATAAATGGAAGCATATACCGTGTTCATGGACTGGAAGAATTAACATCATCAAAATGTCCATACTACCCAAAGCAATTTATAGGTTGAATGCAATCTCTATTAAAATACCAAAGATATATTTCACAGATATAGAACAAACACTTCAAAAATTTATATGGAGCCATAAATGACCCCGAATAGCTGCAGCAATTTTGAGAAAGAAGAACAAAATAGGAGGGATCACGGTGCCTGACATCAACCTATATTATAAGGCCACTGTCATCAAAAGAGTCTGGTGCTGGGACAAGAACAGACACATAGATCAATGGAACAGAATAGAGAGCCCAGAAATAAACCCATGTCTCTGTGGTCAATTAATGTTCGACAAAGGGGGCAGAAGCACAAAATGGAGTAAAAATAGCCTCTTCAACAAATGGTGGTGGGAGATCAGGACAGCTACATGCAAAGAAATGAAATCTGACCACCAACTTACACCAACACAAAAACAAACTCGAGGTGGATAAAAGACTTAAATATAAGCCATGATACCATAAAGGCCCTAGAGAAGAACATAGGCAGGAAAATCTCAGATATTTCATGCAGCAATATTTTCAGCAATATGTCCACTACAGCAAGGGACATAAAGGAAAGAATAAACAAATGGGAATTCATCAAAAAAAGAAGCTTCTGCATGGCTAAAGAAAACATCAGCAAAATGAAAAGGGAACCAACCGTATGGAAAAATACATTTCCGATAATATCTCAGACAAGGGTTTGATCTCCAAAATATATAAAGAACTGACATGACTCCTCTCCAGGAAGACAAACACTCCAATTAAAAAATGGGCAAAGGACCTGAACAGACATTTCTCCAAGGAGGACACACACAGGGCCCAGAGACACATGAAAGGATGCTCAGCATCACAAGCCATCATAGAGATGCAAATTAAAACCACAATGAGATACCACTTCACACCAGTCGGAGTGGCCATCATAAACAAATCAACAGACCACAAGTGCTGGTGAGGTTGTGGAGAAAAGGGAGCCCTAGTTCACTGTTGGGTGGAATGCAGACTCATGCAGCCACTGAGGAAAACAGTTTGGAATTTCCTCAGAAAACTAAAAATGGAACTGCCTTTTTGACTCAGCAATTCCATTGCTGGGATTATACCTTAAGAACCCTGAAACACCAATTCAAAAGAACCTATGCACTCCAATATTCACAGCAGCACACTTTACAATAGCCAAGAACTGGAAGCCACCTAAGGGCCCAAGAGTAAATGAGTGGATCAAAAAACTATGCTACATTTACACAATGCAATACTATGCAGCAGAAAGAAAGAGTGAGCTACTACTCTTTGCAACAGCATGGATGGAACTGGAGAGCATTATGCTAAGTGAAATAAACCAGGCAGTGAAAAACAGGTACCATATGATCTCACCTGTAAGTACAACCCAATCAACAAAGCAACATTGAAATAAAAAACAAACTGGCAGTAACCAAAGGGGAGGAAGGAGGCAGATAATGGCAGGAAAGAAGGGGAAGGTTCATCAAGGAACATGCATAAAGGACCCATCGACAAACCCAAATGGAGGAAGGATGGAGGGTGCGAGGTGGGGGAAAGTGGTGGCAGGAAAATGTTGACAAAAATAAAGAAAAATAGACAGGAGGAGGCTAAGAATAGTATATGAAATTGAGAAGCCAAAGAACTGATATGTACAACCCTTAGACATGAACTAAGAGGTGCAGGGGATGATAGGATGGGGTGCAGGGTGGAGGGGATAAAAGGAGGAAAAAATGGGACAACTGTAAAAGCATAATCAATAAAATATTTTAAAAAACAAAAAAATAAAAATATAATTTAAAAAAATCTGTCTGCGGATAAGACAGGGAATATAATCTGTCATAATCTTCTTGTCCAGAAGTATCCTATAAGTCTAGATTTACAGGTTTTCTATCTATCATGACATTGGCAAAGCAGTTGTCAAAGATATTGGGGATATATTATTCAGGAAATGCATTGGTTGTATAACTGATCAGTAGGCAAATTTTACCTACTGCTCGGTCTCCCACCACCACAGAGTTGATGGCCTTCAGCTGGGCTGCTGGTTGGGCCACAGTGCCAGTGGCTGGGCACTGAGATGAGAAGCAGTGGGCTCAGGGTATGGCAGGTGGATGGGTGCATGGCTGCCATCAACATAAATCTTAAAACCATAAGCATTTCACTTGTCTTATTTACTGAAGCATATTCAAGGCATTTACTATTTGTTGAATAAATGAATGAATGAAGTTGAAATAGTATCTCAGTGGTAGGTGTGAAGTACATGTCACCAGCTGCACTCAAATTAAGATGTTCACAGTGGAATACTACTTGGCAGTAAAAAAGAAAAATTTACCCTTTGTGACAGCATGGATGGACCTGGAGAATATTATGCTAAGTGAAAAAAGCCAGCCAGAGAAAGACAAATACCATATGATTTCACCCATATGTGGAATCTAATGAGCAAACTGAACTAACAAGGAAAATAGAGACAGACTCAGATGGAGAGCAGATGACAGCTAAGGCTGGGGGTAGATTAGGAGGTGGACTCATGGGCATGGACAACAATGTGGTGATTGCTGGGGAGAGGGAAGTATAAGTGGATTAAATGGTAATGGAAAAAAATACAATGAAGTACCTGAAGTTTAAAAAAAAACCAAATTAAGATGTTCATAGACAAGTCTTCTAGGGTGCTCGCTCTTTATGAGTTTTCAATGCATTTAAGTAAAGATTTAGGGCTGATGGAAGTGCAATCTATCAGGTAAAAGTGTACTACTTTGTAGTCTACTTTAAAAAATTCGTCTTTATATCATACATTTATTTCCTTACTTTCTATCTTCTTACTGCTATTTCCTATGTTCTATTTTGTGTTGATTTAGTGCTGTCACCAGTTACAAGTCTTCTGTTTTCTTCTCGGTCCTTTTTTATGTTTTCCCTTTTTCAATTCCTTATAATCACGTATGCGTCTGGACTGTAAATATATATACTTCAACAAATTTATATTTCAGTAAGACTTAGATGAAAGGGATCCCAAACATTTAGGTAGATTTGAATCTGAAAAAAAAACCCCAAAAAACACAGGATTTTACATGGAGTTTCCCTGAAGAAAGGAAAAGCAACTACTTTGTATTGTAAGTTAGTCATTAGAGGAAAAGAATTCCACGTTTTCCAGTAACAGCCTTTTAAGGTATTACTGTCTGCGTGTCTTCTAACTATTAAATGAGGACATAATGAAGGAGGCGACATCATATATAATAAGCTGCTAGCCATCCAACTAAGAAATCCTTTCTCACGCCATTTCCTGCAGAGTGAGATTGTACGGATGCCTGCGGATGCCTGCAAATATCTAAACTTGCTGCACTGTTTGAACATCCCTATTACCTTTCTGAGCCTCAGATCTAGTTCTTTGATTTGCTCTCTCTCAAGCTCCTTAAAGCTTCTTCTATGCTAGTTTGGATAGTATTTAGGAATCTTGATGAATATGCTCATTATCTAATACAAAGTGACATAAAACACGCCTGCCACGAACTCTGCCACATGAGCATACCCTGCTGAACTCCTGTGATTCATTCGGTGCTAGATTAATAGCATTTATGTTATTCATAGATCTCAGCTGACCTTGATCTGCTAGAAACTCCCTCCTTTTTATCTCTGTTCCATACTGGGAAGGTTTTGTCCCATGTTGACAATGGTTCTTTTGTACATCAAAGCACAGGCCCCCCAACATCCCAAGTTTTAATTTTCCTTGCATGCATAATATGTATCTCTCTTCTGTTCAGTGTCTGTTACTTCTTACCTATGTTTAATTGATGTATAATAGGAATTTCTACTTATTTTACAAAAGAAAAGTACTTAAAAAATAACCTTTTAGTATGTGAATTTAAGAGTGAAAAGGTTCACAGAAAAAAATTTTTTCTTCCCCTTTTTAAATGTGAGAAATGCAGACTAAGTAGAGATCTAGTCTCATATACCTCCATATGTCCACGTTTGCAAATAACAATATTTATTTGCCTTGGAAAACAAAAGAGTTTTACGCTGAAATGCCCCTACTTGGGTTGAGTATTAAATATGTGTTTAAATATGTATACATGTGTACACATAATCTCTTTATGTGAAATGATAGACATTGGATAAAGGTTTGTGGGTGATAAATGAGTTTAAATGAGTAGTCAATTCTTCCATCCCTTTTAGGAAATTTCTTTGAACGGTACTTACCAAAAGCCAAACAAACAAGTAAGTAAAATAGGAAACAAAATCTAAAAACAAACCCTCATAACATAGGAATTACTCTGTAATGTGAATCTCCCTTCCTCTCAGTAAAACATCTTAATTATAAAGTAACCCCTTCCATTAGCGCTGCTGCTTCTTCTTCTTTTCTTTTTGTAACCAGTGAATACTTACCTGGAATTTGGTAGGTCTGTGTAAAACAGTTGCAGCTCGGTTCTTCCACAGTGACCCAAGTAACAATAGCAGGTGGATAAAAACTTTTAAAGACTCGTCTCATGGAGTCTAATTCAGAGCGCTCGAACAATCTCTTGCTTTTACTTGAGGGTTCAAGTATTTATGTACTTAATTTAATGTATTTCTTGTTCTGGCATATTACTTCTCTGTGAGGAGGTACTCTGTAGCTATTTCTGAGAGCAGAATAAGAATTACCTACTTTCCTTAAAAAAAAAGTTATCCAAATTCTCAAATTTTAGTGTGAATAAGTAGCACCCGGGCAACTTTTTAAAAATGCAGATCCCTGGGAACCATCTTGAGAAATGCTGACTTAGTAGATGGGCGGGGGCAGGGGGGCGGTGAGGACCCAAGCCTGTGTTTTAAGAAAACTGTCCTGCTGATACCAATGTGGTGCCTACAGATGAACTTTCAGAAACCTCGTTCCGAACTATTATGGAGCGAAGAGCTTAGTTCTATTGCTGGGGGCCTTATGGAGTGTGAAGGTTTGAAGAACACAGTGGAAATGTATTCTGGAATGCTAATGTTGCAGCTGGACATAAAACCATTTAAAATACAAAAACTAGGTAGAAGAAACACTTCACAGATCTGGCTTTTAATGCCTTGCCAAAAGCAGGAAGGGGAAACCCCTGTAGAAATTGGTGTAGAACATAGGTGTCCAACCCACAGTCCGTGGGCCATATGTGGCCCAAGAAGTCTATGAATGCGGCCCAACACAGTTTTGTAAATTTACTTAAAACATTACTGTGTTTTATTACTAAGTTTTATAACTTAGATATGTTCATTTTCTATATTAGTGATCACAAACTTGGGACCTGCTCGATGATTTTAAAAGATTATCAAAAGCTGAATACTTTCATGGGAGTTTCTAGCAGATGCCGCTGAATAATTAGGGTTATTATGTGAGGACTTTTTTGCTTATCTGTGGTGGTGGATATCACAAGAATTATGCATGGACCTTTTTTTCTGTTCATCAGTTTTCGTTAGTGTTTGTGTATTTAATGTGTGGCCCAAGGCAATTCTTCTCTTTCCAGTGTGGCCCGGAGACACCAAAAGCTTGGGCACCGCTGGTGTGGAGGGTAATATGGAATGAAGAGTGTTGTGGGGGGTGAAGGTGGTGGGACATTTTCCTCTTTACCTCTATTGGACTTATTTAAAGTGAGCTAGGTCCCATGATTAATCATGCAAAATACTAGGATAGGCTAAAATTGCTCCATGAGAGTAAAATTATTCACCAACCCTTTGATACTTCTTTTTTTTTTTTTTAAGTCTTCCCATAATTGTACCATAGGGATACTTTGGAAATAAAGAGATTCAAACCGCTAGACAGTTTTTACTTCCTTCAGGATAAATTGCTCATTTCCCCTGATTAATAGGTATGGGCTATTCAAATTCTAGATTAACATAATTACTGTAGAGCCTACTTTAAAATTAGATTATATAGTTAATTGATTTTCAATCTACATTTTACTTGGGTTAATTACATGAGATGATACATATGAAAGTGTCTGGTATAGAATCTGGCACATGGTAAGTACTAAGATCCAATTGCCTATTTAGCATCTCCCCTCGGATAATTTGCAACCACCTCAAACTCAATATAAGCCACATTGAACCATCTTTTCTGGCTCATCTCCAAATGTTCCCTAAACTGACAAGTCCCTCAAGCCAAGAGCCTTTGTTTCACCCTTGACGTCTTACATCCTTCTCCCCTCCAAGTCTTGTTTGACTTCCTACATATCTCTCTTATTTTTGGGAGGGTTGAAGAACTATTTTTATTTTATTTTTATATCTCTTTTTGCTTTTTGTTGAACTTATTGAAGTGACACTGGTTAATAAAATTATATAGGTTTCAGGCGTACAATTCTATAACACATCATCTGTATGGTACTGTGTGTTCATCACCCCAAGTCAAGTCTCCTTCTGTCACCATTTATCCCTCCTATGCCATCTTCTACCTTCCCCCAACTCCCTTTCCCTTTGGTAATCACCATACTGTTGTCCGTGCCTATGACTTTTGTTTTGCTTTTTTGCTTAAATCCTTCACCTAAGTATCTCTTAAATCATCCATTTCATTCATTCATTGTTTAGTGAGCCAAACAGTTTGTCCTGTAGGAAGTTTCTAGGCAGGTTGTGTGTGCTCACCTTCAGGTCCAAAGAGATTAGCATGTACAAAGAACAGATCGGGTCAGCATGCAAGGGGTGGGGGATGGTGGGCTGTGAAGGGCCCTTTAAGCCATGTTAAGAATTTTCGAAATTTTGTCCTAAGAAAAATGAGAGAAGTTCAAAGAGTTTCAAGCATGGAAATGACAGGATGAGATCTGAGTTTTACCAAGATTGCTCCTTTTGATCTCTCTGATCATATTTGTCACAACACAGGACCAGGTTACAGGCACCTCTCCTCTGGAGCATTGCACCCCGGTCTCCTTGCCTGGTCCCTCCTCCCCACACACGGGAGCTCCGCACTGCAATTAAACAAATGGAGCAACGCACAAATAAAAACCCGAGGAATCTGTTATATCCCTCTCCAATTTCACATCTTTTCATGATTTCTTAATGCCCTAAGAATAAAATACAAATTCCTTCACAGGGATTCCATGGCTTAAGGCTAACACTTAACCTTTCCAGCCTCTTCTGTGAGAACTTTGCCTCTCACGTCCTCCAGGTTCACTGACCCTCTGTCAGGTGCTCTAATGAACCATGTCACACCGGGCTCTGCCTTTTTTTCCATGCCGGGGCACCTATTGTGCCCGGCTCAATTTGGGGTGGCAAAACACTTTTTAAAAAAAAAATAATTTTTAATTTATTTTTATTGATTTACACTATTGCAGGTGTCCCCATTCCCCTCCCCCCACCTTCGCTACCTCCCCTTCCCTTCTTTCATCTGGTCATCACCACACTTTCGTCTGTGTCTATGGATTATGCATATATGATCCTCATTTTTATCACTCTCAACTATGTGAAGTTCCCTGCTAATGACTGCCATATTTCCCAATTGTAATGTTTATCAGGCGTTTTTCTGCTAGACTCGAGCTCCTCCAGTGTCTGCCCTCATCAGTAAGTACTTCAACCGTAGATCCTTGAGCAGTACCTGCCACGTGGCAGGCTCTCGGGTAAGGTTTCAACACACACCTGCACAATGAATGAACCAACAGTACCTGTTAGCTTCCCTTTCCTTGCCCTTTAATATTGTGTCTTCCTTCTGAAGAGTTCATTGGGAAAAGGCGCGTCTCAGTAGAAATGACATATCTACTTTGAATTTAGATGACATATTCTAGTCCTCTTACAATGTCGGAGATGAAGGTAACCAAGTTAAATTTTAGGGAGGGATGTGAAATCTGATAGATAAGGCCAACAGGGAAACACTTAAAGGAAGTGACTTCTATTCTAAATGAGGGATGCCGATCGCTCTCTCTGAAGGTGGGACATCTTCATGACCACCAGTGGCAATCTCATTCCTAGGTCACTGCACTGGCCACCGCCGTACATCAGCAAACGGTCTGCACTTTGCCAATCTGACAAGGATAAAAAATTGAATTTCAGGATAGTTTTAATTAGTATTTGAAAATTATTCTCTGACTGAAGATATTTTCTATTTTTAAGAGACATTTGCATTTACTCTTCTGCGACTTGTCTGTTTTTAAACTTGCTTAGTTTTTATTGTTTTTTCTTATTAATATCTAGAAGATTCAGGTATGAAATTAGGCATTTTTGACATAAATTGCAAATATTATCCCCGTTTGTTTTTGTATTTTGACTTGATTTATGGTATATATACATATATTTACCATGTGGAAATATGCTGTTGTTATGTCATCAAATTTAAAGCCTTACTTTATGATTTCTAGATTTTTTTTGGATCAATTTTAGAAAGGATTTTCCTGCTCAAGGATTACTTAAAATTTTTTCAGTATTTTTCTAATGCTCTAAATGTTTTATTTTCATGTTTAAATAGTTGATTGAACTGCGGTTTCTTTTCTTAAGTTATGAAGTAAGGAATCCAATTGTTCCCCCTTAGATGACCATCCAGTTGTCTCCCTACCTTTCATCAATGGAGAATACTTTTTCTCCACTGATTTGAAGTGCCACTTTCATCGAACATTACACTTTACATTTATTTCTGTAATTTGTACTTTGTTGATCTAGGTGCGTGTGTATAGGACAGAACCATAGTGCCTGTCATAACGGTAGCTCTGTAATTGACTTGATATTGAGAAGGGCTAGCCTTCCTGACCACCATTACTATTTCAGAAATTTTGTAGTGTTTGCTGTTTTACTTTTGTTTTTGTTTTGCTTTTTCATTTAGTTCATGTAATTAAAAAATTCCATATGTTTATTAGAATTAAGTTACATTTATAAGCTGACTCAGCAAAATCCTAGCTGATGTTTGCTTTCTATCAATGGGCATGGCACAATATACTGTTCCACTTTTTTTTTTTTTGGTCCAGTTTTTTATTTTAAATGATGTCTGATTATCTTTTTCAAGACAAATTTGTCTTTAGAAAAAAAATAATTTGAAATTTTCCTTATTTTAGTTTTTGGTCTTTAGATTTGGTCAAAATATTTCCTTGAAGTCACTCGCCAGTTTTGTGACTGACATTGCAATGGTGGGGGGCGGGGGGGAGGATGTTTTTTCTCATAATGTCTCATGAATACTTGGTCCTGAACTCTTGAGTGGGTGGATGAATCTTAGCAATGCTGTCTGCTTTTTGTCCCAACAGGCTTGGCTGGGAAACATAAACAGTATTTAGTAGAAAAACTAATGCAGTCCTTGCTGTTTCACAGCAGCGTTTTCTAAGTTCCGCTAGTGTATCCTGTGACTGTTTTCCAAGGATTAATACACCTTGTCGTGGCCTTGGGAGTCAATAAGTAATGCCAGGGCACCCAGTTCAGGTAATACCAGGGCATGTAGCATATTAACATTGCCTAACCAGCCTTACTCTCATGCCAACATTCGAAAAGGACAACCTCCACAAATGCTTATTTAATTTTAAGTCCTGTCTTAAATTCTGCAAATGAAACCTGAACCTTTTTGAAGTTAACTCCCTGGGTAATAAAAACATCCTTATCAAAGTTGGGCATGTGCTATCCTCACACTGTCATTGTTTTGGGAAGTACATAGATTATGGCCAAATAGTCTTTTCAGCTTGTAAGGAGCCACTGTGCAAATCTTACGAAATAGTTCTGACTTCTCTGCGTGCTCTCACTTGCCATGGTGTAGAGAGCTTCCTCTCACAGCTAACCAAACTCTCTTGAATCCTCACTGCTTTAAATGTTAAGAGTACCTGCTTCTCAGAGATGTCCTTGTTTTAACTGAACTTCTCCCCTTATGCCAACACCTCTGCTCTAGGGATCAGCATTTTTTTCTAAGTTTAATTGATTGTACTTTGGGGACGAGTGGAAAATTTGAGGTTAGTGGTGAATTAACCCTATTAGTTTGTGGAGATATTCAATTTGGGAAAAACATCCTGAAATGTATTTGCTGCATTCTTAGTTCTTGCTGCAGGGTGACACAGGATCCAGTCAGGACCCAGGGTTGCCCTGGAAGTCAACATGAATTTCATGACCAGGTAGAAGGAGGGCACTGGCTGCTTTTAAGCTGATGCTTCGCAACTTTGGGGAACTCATCCTACCATCTGCCCATTAACTTAGAAAACTCAAAGTGGTTTTGTTGTTGTTTGTCTTGATTTGATTGGTTTTGATTTGGGGTCCTCTAGGAAGAATCGAAGGAGTGACTGTTTGGATGAACTGGCTCCAAGTCCAAAATTAAACAGGATATGGGACCGAAAAGGACTCCAGGGTGATCACAACTTCAGCTTGTCAGGGTGTCAGGGAAAGGCAGAACCTTCAAAGGACAGGGTACAGGCCAGTGTGTCTGGAAAACAAAGGCGAGAGGGCTAGACATTTAGAGCAGCCGTGGTGCGCAGCTTCTGACGCAGCTCCCGTCTCTTACTATTAACACTCTTGCATCATCCCCTCCACTTGTGTGCAGGGTGGACTTAGTGACTCACTTGTAACAAATAGCATGTGACAAGTGTGACGGAACATCACTTCTGAGGTTAGGCTGTAGAATACTGCAGCCTTCTTCTTGCATTCTCTCTTCTCTGCCTCTTTTCAACTCATTCTCTCTGGTGAAGTAAGCTGCCATGTTGAGTTACCCTATGGAGAGACCCATGTATAAATAGGAAGGAACTGGGGGTGGCCTTTAGACTCTAGCCTGTGAAGAACAGAGGCTCTCTGACCAACAGCCCACAACAAACTAAATCCTACCAACTGCCATGTGAATGAGCTTTGAAGAAGATCCTCCCCAGTCAAGTGCTGAGATGACTTGCAGCCCTACCCGACACCTTGAATGCAACTTAGAAGGGTCCGGAAGCAGAGGACTCAAGAAAGCTGCTCTTGGATCCTTTATCTACAGAAACTTTTAGAGTAAAATTTGATAGGGAGCAATACATAAGTAATATGCAGATGGGTAGAGCCAGATCATACAAAGATTTATGGCCATACTAGGGAGTTTGGATTCTCTCTCTTGCAGTGCAGGAAAGAATGTGATCTCCTTTAAAAATCTAACTGCATGAGGGACAGATGGCACAGAAGCAAGCGTGGAAGCAGGACAACCAAAACGAAGGCTCTCTACGAAGTATAAATGTGAACTACTCAGAGCTGAGATGTGTTTGTCCATGATGTTGATGTAGGGGATTGGATATGGGGGACAAAGCAGACAGGAGCTGCAGATGGCTTCCAGCTCTTTGGCTTGATCTGCTGGGTGGATGCAGGTGTTACAGGCTCTGGGGTAAAGGGGAATTGATAACAGCTTCCACACACATTAAAGTAAACCTTTTCAATAAAATCTCCATTGATTCATTCATCACCTCAGGTGCAGCAATTCTGCAGAAGTCAATACAGGCATCAACACTATTTAAGTGACTTTGACTTGGACATTTATGAGTCTCAGCAATAACAGCAGTGTCATTGTCAGCCACTGGCGATGACCGCTTTGGTGAGCTAACGAGATGTAGCTGCTGGTTTTGACCTCGGCATTTATAGGAGCTCTCCCTACAGACAGGAGAGAGAAAGAAATGGCGGCTGTAGATTGTATCCAGGAAGGCTCTTCTTGGGGACTTTTCTTTTGTCGAGGAACCTGAAATGGTTGTACTTTCTCAACTGGGATGGAATTGGAGAATGCTGTTACTATGACCTTATTTTTACTTTTGAGATGTGTTATCTGGAAAACAGGGTTATATTAAAAAGAGCCATTAAAAGAGGACTTCTGGATTTGAGTATTTTCTATGCTGTGCAATATGACGCAGGTTTTTTTCCATACGTCACCATTTTTAAATACTTCTCACTTCTAAATGGGAAGAAGGAGAAATTCAAATGATTAGGTTAACTCTCCCATGTGTTTTCCCATTTATTATTTTTTTTCTAATATGAAGGTGTGGGACACTGGGCATTTTGAGAACTGAGTACTTTGAGAAAAATTATACAGCCAAGGAAAGGTTAGAAATTTTTTTGAAATGAGAAAGTTTTTGGCTGAGTAGAAATAATTGGAAAGAAGTCCTGAACTAGAAATGTTAGCCCATGAACTATAAATATTTGCTCTGCTCTAATACACTTAGAATATAAAATGGCATTATGTTATGCAAAGAGGAAGGTATTTGCTTGTATCAGCCTAGCATGTAAAAGACTATCCAGTAGTTAGTAGAGGTTCATTAGTAATTTATGGGATAATTTAATATGTTTGAATTGGGTTTTGACAATGAACACTTTTGAAAGTATTTTTTAAAATTTTGTGTTCATTCAAGTGATGTTTTTGATGACTTATCTGAATGACTAAGGGTGTATCTGGCCTCGGGGACTTCAGCGAGTGCAATAATGTGTTTAGGGGGGCTTCCCCCAATCTGTGTCTCTCTGCTGGTTGGCCACATTTCCCTTATTTCAGAAGCACTTCCTGAGAGCCGTGGTGAGAGCAGAAGGTCAGTTCCAGAGGCTGCTTTAAGTCAGTGACTCCAGAAGGAAGACGAAGCTCCTCCCTTCACAGGGTTCATGTATAATATCCCAGAGAAAGACACTGTTTGGTCTGGCTTGGGTCACATGCCCATCTTTGGACTAAGCATGATGTGCAAGGAGATTCATTGCTGACCAGAGGTGGGCCCCATGCCTGCCTCTGTGAGTAAGGGCACGTGTGACGTCTGTGACTAATCAACTGTGATTCTCAGTTGGAGCCACATGGAGCGGGAAGATGGGGTGAGGGCAGCAGCACCCCCAAGGTAGGATGGTTGCCACCAGAAGAAATGTTGAAAGTGAGACTAGGTAGACCAAAGAAAAAGGTGCCTGCGACACACTTTTCCCTGGGTTTGGGCCAGATGGTGATCTTTCAGCCCTAAGTGTACTCAGAGAAGTAGAGAAAGACATGTATGTGGGTAGACAAAGAGCAATACAAAGGGGAGAGTTCTTGGGGAGAAGGTGGCCCAGAGAACACCACTGGATGGACTGAAATCCTTTCTCAGACAGGATGACGTAAAGAGTGAATTGGAGTTGGCAGGGAGGGTGTGCACAGCACTCAATAAATACGTGTTGGGGGACGAATAAAAGAATGTTACAATAGAATGTGAGACAGGGTGATCAGCCAATATACAGGCACAGGCTGTGGATGGCTGTTGTATCTGGGGAATCGTGGGAAAGTCATGGTGTCTCTCCTTTGAAATGGCATGTATTTGGATGAGAAGGTAGAGGGAGGACATGAATCTTGAGAATTTATTAGGTCCATGGGTTTATTCAATAAATATTTATTGAGTAGCGATATGTGTCAGGTACATATAATAAAAATACGTGTAATAATAAATCTAAGACAATTGAACTTGATTTTATTTGGTAAGCAATAATAAGAGTGACATGATCAGATCTGAGTTTTGGAAAGATCATTCTGGCAGCATGAGTGCATGCGCCTCACTAAGGAGAAGTGAGATGGTTGCCATTTATCCGTTCATCCGTCCCGTTTATTTATTGCACTTGAGCATGTCCACTTCTCTGGGCCTTTGATTTCTTCTCCACTATGAATCAGAGTAGTTTTGGCATTTTTATGCACCTAGCGAGGGCTGTCACTTTCTCCAAGCCTCTCCGAGATCATCCTAAGCAGTACTAAGGTGTGACGTCTCTACTTTGTCAGCAGACCCACTCCTTCTTCAGTGGGATTATGTTTTAACTTAATTCTAGTTGTTAGCCTGGTGGCCAGGAGTTGGGAGTAGATCAAGAATGTTTTTCTGTGTGTGACCTTGGAAGGCGGAAGTCTCTGTAAGTTTTCAGGAAAGGGAGCTCAGTCCCTGGGCTTTGATAGGGAGAAGTAGGCCACTTCTGCAGGCCTGGGGAGTGCGGGGTTTCTGCGGGGAATGAAGGAAGTGGGGTTGGGGGGAAATCAAACTACAATGTGCTTGCAGCAAAGTCCTCAGCCAATTATAAGGCTTTTAATGTCTTTAATTAACCAGTCATTGGGCGAAGGTGAGTGGGGTGGTGCCCCTTGGGTGAGGGGGCTGTCTTCTATGCAAGGCCATGATTGGAGAGAGACACAGCTGAGAACTGTTGGCCATGAACGCGCCCAATAAATAGGGGGTAAGTTGTTCAGTCCTGGAGCAGGAGCTGGACCAAGCATCTGGTACCATCCAGACATTCAGCGAGAGTGGCAAGGTGAGTGGCTCTTCCTTGACTAATGAGTTTAATCTTTATCCTACGGAAGCTGCACAGAAGTTGCAAGTAGGCTGACAACAGTAACAAGAAGAATGTTTAAGGTGGGGAAGAATGTGTCAGAAATGATGTGGAAGAGAAATGCTTCTACTCTTGAACAAAAGCTGAGAGTACAATATTGGGCGTGTTCAGTGAAATGGTCTGACTTCTTTAGAGCTAGGTGTAGCAAGCACCTTTATTTACACATTTCCTGCAGAAAAAATAACTTTTTCCTTAATGAGTCTGAAGATCTGTACACCCTAAATTCCTTTCTCTTTTGACTTTAACTGAAAAAGATGCTTTTGTTTTGGAAGACATAAGGTTTTGTAGATACATACAAAGACTGCTTCTTAGGAGCCGTGAAAGAACGAGCATGCGGACACTGGGGGTACACATTACTCTTCCCTGATAGGACTAGAGTTAACAGTATATATTGGAACAACAGCTCCTTCGTGATTTTAAAAAGTTCTGAGGGAGAAAGCATAACATTCAGATTACCCATAGCACTTCTTACTTACGCAGTATTTACTTTTGCTAAGTCATTTTGTTATCTGTTTTTTTTTTTTTTTTTGGTAAGAATCCCTTGATTAACATAACAAAAGAACAAAAAACCTTACTTTATGTAACTCCTTAGAGGATATGAGTAATTCTGAATACGTTTTCATACTTTTATATACAAATTCTTACTTTTGTTATTGCCTGGTTTTAAAGATGGGGATGCTAAGGTGTGCAGAAATTAAGTGGGTTGCCAGATTCTGTGCTCTTGCCTCCTGGAGCCTGTGACCTTTCCAATCACGACTCGGCCTTGGATTTAATTATTTATTTACCTTGGAGCCAGAGACTTTAACAGTGTATCTATAATTCAGAAGCCAGAGTGGGGGAAGGGTGCAGAAGAGAGTGTGAACTTTCCTGAAATGGATCCAATTGCATGGCAGAAAAGAAAGGCAGAAATCTCATTTCGCCTCGGGCAGTGAAGTACCTTGGACCCACCCTAGGTATGGGAAGAGGGGGAAAGACCAAGGGGACGTGAGGAATTTAAGAGATTTACCCCAGGGTAGGGAAGTGATTCTGATGAAATGGCACCTGAAAACCACATTTGTTCTGGGAGTCAGAGACCAGGAAAGATGTAGACATTTTCTTGGAAAAAGTTCAGACAAGAAGTCAGGAAGATGATTGAGGGGGTTGGAGGGACTGACTTCGGAAGACAGGTTAAAAGAACTAAATAGGTTCACCTTGGTTTAGAGACAGCAAAGATAGGCCTTGATAACTATCTGCAATTATTTGAAAGTATAAATACCAAAAAGAGTAAAGTGCTACTTGGGTGGAACAAAGGAGTATAATTATCTAAAACTTAAGGCAATGAAAAGAAGCCTTACCTGAAACAATTTATGTTTACAAGAAGGCTCATGACAGTTCTATTATAAATTTTGTGGCTTTAAAGGGCCAACTTACCATAGATAAAAACTGCAGAACATAATATATTATCTTAAAAAAAAATCTTGTTTGAATGCTGTCAATTGAACTTCAAGTATTATCTAAAACAAAACAAAACAAAACAAAACAAACAAATAAACAAAACCACTCCAGGATTGCATGAAGCAGATTATACCATTATTCAGCTGGGTGCCAGGGACCCCATTCCTGATTTGTGGAGTGACCCAAGGTGACCAGGAAGGCCCTCGATGTTCTCTAGGAGAGCGTATCAGTAACCTAATAAGGAAACGACTGACAACCAGAGGGCACCTGGAAAGGTCAGCGCTGGGGCTGTGGTCAGGCAGGGCTGTGGTTTTGTCTCTGTGCCACGAAGAAGGAACTCTGTCTTGTCAAACTCATCCTGCCGTCTTCATGGTAATGTTTAACCTGGGGGTTCGGATTCTGTCCTTGGTACCTCTGCTCTTTTCGAGTGCAGTCTTTACCTCTTTATGCATTCTATGCTTCTTTTATAAGCTGGTTAGAACCTTCTCATATCTTGAGAATGTTTGCTTTCATTTGCCATGACTTATAAGCTGTTTTGAGATAGAATACAGGATTGGTAATACATACTGATTTTCATCCATCCTCGTGTAGGGGTCGATTTGCTTTAGGGAGGAATTTTAGAGGTCAACAGTACTTCTCAAACTTTCTGTGGTGAACAACTACTTTTCTTCCTTTTCAAATTCTTGTGGATTGATACTTTTTAGAACACAGTAAAATTATGAGAAAAATGAAATAAAAAAACAAACAAACCTGAGACATACAAAGCGCAAGCCCTAATTTATTTTTAGATTTAACAGGTAAATTTTACTTTGTAAATTGTTATAAATGTTTCTAAACACCCTTAGTTCTCTATTTCACAGAAAAGTCTCAGGTTCTACTTTTGATTCTATCATTTCCTGATCATGTTGCCTCAGGCATTACATTTTACCCACACAGGGCAGAAGTTTTCTTATCCCTGAAGTGAACATAACAGCTCCTGTCCTTTCTCTCCAGGCGCGGTGAAGATCCTGTGGCAGGAAGGCAGGAAGCTTGGTTTGTAGCTAGTGAGGTGCTAATTACACTTTATAGACCATATGGGTGAACCCGTTCCTGTGGGGTGCGCTTCAGAAAGTTTCCATTTGTTCTAGCAAAGAGGTGTTTTTTTATCATGCTAAATCTTTTTTACATTTAAGGAACTGACTTAAAATCCAAACCACTTAATTTTGAGTGTTTTTTTTTTAAGGAATATTTTTTATATTTTACTGGTTAGTGAAATTTAAAAGCCAGGGAGCCACTGGTGTAAGGATCTGATGCATCTGATTTTTCTTGACTGTTTCTTGGATTTTCTGGGTTTCAAAGATGTAGTGTATCAAGGTCAGTGTATCAGGATAGCTTTGGGGCGGTTTCAAGCCCCTTGTTTCCAGATCCTGACCTATTTCCTTTCTCACAGGGTAGAATATAATTTTTTTAAAGTTCCTATGTTATGCCTTTCCCCCAAATTTTTGCAAGTGTCTTATAGGCAGAGAGAGAAGAATGGGGGCAGGACTGTCCAGATTCAAAACGGAAATTCTGATATTTCACCCATTCGGCCCTGGGTATTCTGATACCTTACCCACTCAACCCTAGTTTGAAAACAATTACTCTGTGTGTAGTGTTAGTTCGTAAGGCTCACAATTAGAGTTTATGGAGTAGGAGGTGGAGAATTTAGGAAATAGAGCTGCTAATAGTATGAGAAGTACCTGCAGATTAATTAAGGAAGTAATAAATTGGGGACAGCTCAGGTGATATGGAGGCCACCTGCTGAGCCTAAAATCTCACGGCAGGTTACATTAGAAGTGACTCACCGTCATAAAGATGTGAGCAAGGGAAGGTGCGTGAGCTTTCAGTGGGCAGGCACCTGCTGAGCTACGACACTTTCAGGGAAGGGTCTGATGGATCTGATTTTTCTTGGCTATTTCTTGGATTTTCTGGACTTCAAAGATGTAGTGAATCCTAGAATGTATTTTGTTTCCTGGATTCTAGATATGTGTTCTGAAATGGGACTCCTGACTCTTCTGAACGCCCCTGCCTGTGGTGACTGTGTACCATTTTTATCACTGTTTTTCATTTATTCATATTTATTCCTTTATTAAATTCAAAAAAATTTTATAGTCATTAAATGTAGAAGATATTAACAAAATAAGGCGACTGACACATCCTTTCATGGATATTATTAATTTGAGATTCTGTGGTATGACAAATGGTACATACGTTCAAAAGAAAACCTCAAACTATATTCTAGAATAGTTAGTAATTTAGAATCATGAAACTGCTCAGGAAATATTACACGTACAATCTCACGTTTCTTCTTTAGCATACAATTGATTATTTGTTAGATTCTCATAGTTCTATTGGTTCAAATTTTGTGAAGTATTTGGAAAAAAGGTGTAGCTAAAAATAACATAGCCATTTGAAATGCAAACATCTAGTACAGTAATATTGGAGGATGAGGCTTTAAAGTTTTTGCTTGAAAGATTTTATTTATCTTTAGAGAGGGGGAAAGGGAGGGCAAAAGAGAGGGGGAGAAACATCCATCAGTTGCCCTCTGGATGTGCCCTGACTGGGGACCGAAACAGCAACCCAGGCGCGTGCCCTGACTGGAAGTCAAACCAGTGACATTTCGCTTTGCAGAATGATGTCCAACTAACTGAGCCACACTGGTCAGGGCAGAGTTTTTAAAATTTAAGATCATGTTAAAGGAAAAGTGTGGGTTTGAGATTCAAATATAACTGTTTATCTTTGCTTTATCACTTCCCAGCTGTGTGACCTTAGGAAAATTACATCATTTATCTAAGCCCCAGTTTGTTCATTTGTAAAATGGAGCAAATCTTGTTACCAGCAGTGTCTGCTCTTGGACCTTGAGTTTGGCAAAGAAAGAATTGAGAGCCAAGTACTCTAGTGCAAGAGGAAGTTTACTTAGCATGTAAGGCTCAAGTCCACTTGAAGAGAGGATGCAATCGGGCTGTTCAGAGAGCTGCCTTGGCCTTTTAGAAAGTCACAGAGGCAAAAGAAGTGAGCCAGCTGGGCTGCGTGGACTCAGGAAACATGTTGCAGAGGCAAAAGAAGGGCCTTGGAGACAGGTTCAGGGGTGAGCCCATGATGAGCTGCCACTGCCTGCTGCTCCCCTGGATGCAAGTCTCATGGGACTGTTAGAGCTTAGGAGAAAGGAAGCAAAGGTACCTGCCTAAAGAAAGAAGATGTGGGCATGCTCTAGAGGTAGAGTGCACACTGTGTCCTTTGTCTTAAGGGTTTTTACCTGTTCTAAAGGCAGGAATTTTAGGAGATGTCTCAGGGGAGGATTTCAGTAGAATATTCATAAACTTTCCAGGTGTCTAATGTGCTGACTCATCAAAATAAGCATTTAGTGTCAGAGTTGTGGTCTCTGCTGATTGGTCGTCACTAGGGTAGGTTGTTATTAGTCATTGTACCTGGTCCTGAGGCCAGTCACAGTGTTGCTTTGTTTGTTTGTTTTTCCTGCCTGGAAGCTGAAGCACAACTGAGGCCTAGATATTATCCCCAGTTTGACCAAAACTCAGTCTCTGTGGTCCATAGACCCGAGGCTTCGTTTTCAGTATTATTTGATGTTGATGAGAGCCTCATTGTCCTAAGGGTTTAATGCTTAAGGGAGCGGTCGTGCAAGGGAGAAGGAGGCAGGTGAGTCAGGGTTTTGGATGGGGCCAGTTTGAATCAGCTATCCACCTCAGTTTCCCTATTCCACTTGCTAAAGAATTGTCCTGGCTTACTATCTTGCCTCATTGCCTCCATACAGAGTTGTTAAAGGCTTAAATGAAAAACTTGTACAGGCATCTAATATGCCTAGCACAGAAAAGGTATTAATATGTTTCTCTTCCTTTCCTTTAGTGGCCTTTTGGGATTTTGCATTTGTACACACATTCGTCAGTGTTGATCAGGCTCGTATAGTGAAGTAAAAATTGTGACGTTCACATACCCTTGAACAACTGAAGATAACAGTGTCAGATTTCTCCTTCCAAGTATACCCAGAGTCCGTCTCCATTTCAGTTAGAAAATACTTTCTTGACTCTAAATGTAATTATTTGATTTATATCTTAATAATAGTCATTTTTAACAATCCTCTTAATTTATGTTAATTTTATGCCCTACAAAAATACACGGCAGCAGTAAAAATTGGAGTCATTTTAGAGCTCCCTTGAATGTGATAGGCAGGAGCGTTTTCCTGAGTCCTGTTGCAGTCTCTGGCAGGCCTTTTCACGGGCCCACACAAAAAACAGTAGCTGTATCCTGCCAACAATTGTCTTAGTGATTTACTGTAATATGAGTATCTGCTTTAATAGCAGTTTGCGTTTTTCCCCTTGTTTTTTATTTGCAATTTGCTTTTAAAAAATGCTTATCCATGTTCTGATGCTGTTATGTTTCAGTCTTTGGATGTCTAGAATTTTCCAATCATATATTTTCGCTTTTTCCTTGTGTGTCCTTATATTAAAAAAATCCTTTTTGAATCTATTTATTCTCAGTTAACCTTAGGATACAATGCTGACTGATGTGACATTTTTCTTCTTTCAGAGATACAGGTAGTTAGCTCGCTCTCCTTTTTAGAATCAGGGGCGCAAACTGACTTATTTACCAAGAGATATTGAGTGTATTAACAAAGAGTGGCTTAATAAAGAGTTTTTCAGTAATATAATAGAAGTTTTCGCTTAAATAAAAAAAAACCAAACAAGTATCAAAGGAGAAATTTCTCGGCATGGAATATAATGTTTGGACACTGTGCCTTTCTAAAATGTGTCTTATGCTAAAATATTAAATTATGTTACATTTTTGTGGTTAGTCTTCTCATTCAACAGGAACATGAGTGGCTTGATGTTGCAGTTTTTTTTATGAATGTGGATCGGAGGCACAGTTAAATATAGGATTAAAACAGAAAGACTAGTTCATGGCAGTATTATTCACAACAACCAAAAGGCGGAAGCAACCCAAGTGTCCACTGACGGATGAACAGATAAACAAAATACAGCATATACATACAGTGAAATACAGTGCGGCCTTAAAAAGGAAGGAGATGCTGATGTAGGTAACACATGGTTTAACACGTAGGGTATTATGCTAAGTGAAATAAGTCAGCCACAATAAGATAAATAGTATATGATTCTACTTATATAGGAAGTATCTAGAGTAGTCACATTAATTGAGATAGGAAGTAGAATGGTAGTTGTCAGGGGCTGGGGGGAGAGAGGTTGAAGAGCTATTGTTTAATGGGTATAGAAATAGTTCCAGTTTGGCAAGATGAAAAGAATTCTGGAGATTGGGTGTACATCAGTGAGAATGTACTTAATGCTAAACTGTACGTTTAAAAACAGTTAAAATGGTAAGCTTTATATTATGCATATTTTACTGTAGTTTTTAAAAAAACTATAACTTTAATGTTTTACTGTAGTCCTCAACTTTTTTCCTCTACTTTATGATCTCACATGGTCCACTGTACAATTTTTTAACTATAATAACCTTGGTATTAGGACATCAAGAATGTAACTCTTTTATAAATTAGCCATGTTATTTCTCCCAGTAACCCTCATTGTCTGTCATCAAGATTGTGTAAACAGGGTTGTGGAAAGGTTAAAAGAGGCTCTGGAACTTACCCATTTGCTGAAACATATAATGCATGTATATTGGTTTTCTCTGAACTTGGCCATGGTAGAATATAGAACTCATTAACTTTTTCACTATCTTTTCTTCAGTGTGTTTTCTTTATCAGCTTTTGTTTCTGTCAGTCACTGTCACATGGCAGTTCTGGTCTTATCCTTGCCTGACAAGGTTAAAAGCCAGCTGATCTGCATTTCTGCTCGGCTTTATTTTCCACAGATGCCCCCTGATAACCATAGCATGAACTCTACAGTGTGGGTTAGAAACTGAAAAGAAGCTAAAAGATTTTTTATTAGTGTTTTTGTTCCCATATTCAGTTGTTTTCTGAGGGGCAAAAATGTCCTCTATGAAAAAATAGTTGGGCAAAAGAAAAACTGCTTTTATCCTTATATTAAACAAAATTCATAGTATAATCTTATTGACGACATCTGCCTTTTATGCTCTCTCCAAATTGATCTATTCAGTGGATATTTTAATTCACTTTTTAAAATATACAGTAATTAAGTGTTCTGCTGCTCTTTGCTATGACATATTCTGAGCTAATATGGGAAATTGCTCTAATTTTGATATTTTAGGAGTTTTTGCATTTTGTATCAGGTGTTAAAATGAGGAGAGAGAATGCTTGATTTTACTTTTAATTATTTTCTGTTGGGTAGATAGAAATATATCCTGTAAATATACTGATGAAGCTCAGATTATACCAGAAATAATTGCAAATCTCTGTACCAATAATGGTTCTTTTCCTGATGCACAGAGGATGACTGTTGGTTAAACGTCCTTTCAGAACATTGTTATTCAACTCATTTGTCCACCTCAGTTTATACATTATTTTCTCTGTATTTGGAGATAGATATACTGACAGGCCACAGAGATCTTTATTTTGCTATTTTTAATAACTAGAGGAGATTGTGAGTTGTTTCCACAAACTAAAGTCCAAAGCTTTCTAATGGTTTGTAGGACCTTATCTAATACTGAGGTAAGAGATTCTGAACTAAGTAACTTTCCAGAACTCGTCTTTGGGAACAATTATCAGGACAAAGGCGTATCGCCTGCATATCATAAACAGTCGGTTCTGGCCGCGAAATAAGATGGCTACTCCTGCCAAAGTTTAGGGATGGAGTGAGGTGAGAGAGGTCACTGACATGGAGGAGATGGGGGTGGGGAGGAAGTGAAAACCTAGCATGGGACTGTGTGAGGCGAAGTCCTTTCCCATAAATTCACAGATTAGGGAGGAGACTTGGGTCCAGTCCCAGGGAAGAGTCAGTATGGAAGTTCTCATCTGTCAGGGGAGGTAATGGTGCAGCCTTGATTACTTTTTTTCCAGTATTGTCAATGCTTTATATCAAAAGGGAATCAGGTTATGAAATTTGGATTTTGGATAAATAAAAGGGCTATCAGAAACTTGAGCCCACGGGAACACAGATTAAATTCCAAGGGAACAAGCTGGAATTAAGAGGTAGGATCTTGCCGCCAAAGCAAACTTTGAGAACGAAGATTTGGATACCTGAAGATAGTGAATGTTTTCAGGGCCCATATGCAAATATACCAGGATGCCCAATGCTCACTGACCTAGGAGGGAGTTTGGAGGTATTAAATCATTACAGGCAACTGGAATGGGGTTAGGATAGGTAAGGGCTTTCATGAAGCAACATGAGGTAAACTTGAGGGAAAGAATGGACTTGATTTTTTTTTTCCCCTCCCCTAGGCCTTTTCCCACTGTATTCAGGTCATTTGACTCCCACCTTAGTAACCTTGCCTGAATTCCAAGGGCCATTTTCAACTTTCAAGAAGATGTCCCTCTAGGACAGGGGTTTATTGACACAGCATGAAATAATTTTTGCTGATTAGGTGGCAGTGATTTCTTAGTTCTGGTAACTGAGCTTCGCTATCTTAAAATATCCCAGAACACTGTTTTTATTTTTAGACCCCAATATTTATCTAACAATCACTGACTGAGCACCTGCTCTCTACGAGGCAGTGGGAATAATAACAATCTCTCCTGCCGCATGATCTCTAACCAAAGGCAGAGGTCCCACTATTTGCCGCTGGTTCCCTTATGCTGACGTCTGCCTTGGCTGCAAGGCTCCTCACCTCTGGGTCCCTGGCATGCCTGTCCAGCCAGATGTTCCCTTTTAGATTTCCCACATTTATCTGTCTGACTGTGTTGCCCTCCCCTGCTCTGGCTCCCTGACTGCCCTCCCAGCGCTGCCTCCCCCCCGCTCACTCCCACCTCCTACCTCAGCGAGCACATGTGCTTACAGGTCTCAGTCTCTCTAGGTTGGCCCCATTCAGCCTAATTAACAGGATCCAGGGAATAATCATTCCAAGAGGATGATAGTTTTCCAAGTGCAGTGTCATGAGAAAACTGTGTAGGCTGGAGACACATCCAGATTCAAATCCAGCTGGACCATTTGGCAAGTAACCCAAAACCAGCTACTTAAGCTTCTGAGCCTCAATTTCACTGTGTGTAAGCGGCTCACACTAGTAGCTGCCCTCTCAGGGTTTTTGAGAGCTTTAAATGAGATGCTGCATCTCAAGCACCTGACACACAGTGGGTACTCAGTGATGGTTCTCTTCCCCTGTTGATGGCTTCATTATCTATTTTTTCTTTTTTGTTGAATTTATTGGGGTGGTATTGGTTAATAAAATTACATAGGTTTCAGGTGTATAATTCTATAATACATCATGAGCAACATTGTCTGTTTTGATAATGACAATAGCTGTGGCGAGAGAACAAGACAGGGACAGAATTCCTCTTTGGCAGAGAGGGAAGGTAGGCTAGGGGAGGGGTGTGAGTTACACCCATCTGGTGGCAGCTAGTAGGAGGAGCCAAGACTTCTAACTAAATGTATAGCGTTTTTTATCCCCATTAAATGGTGATGATTTTACCTAAAAACTATGATTTTTGCAAGAAAACTTCTACTACTATATATATTTATTTTTAAAAATGTTGGTCCACGTAGCTAAATAGCTTGGAGTTCTTTTCTTTTTGCTCAACTCTTGCTGTTGATCTTTTCTTGCTCATTTGTTCAGGCTGAATATAAATGCTGTGTGGCAAAAAACAATAAACACTTGGCCATAACCAAAATGTATTCAGTTTTTACCATATATCAGGCCCTGTAAGTATTTTAAATGTTCACTCATTTATATCCCTCATCGACATTTTAAGAGAACTTACATGAGCCCATGTCTGCAGAGCTAGTAAGGGGCGAATTATGTGTTTGACCCAAGTCTGCCTGGCATCGGAGCCTAAAACTGCTTATTTTCTTAATTACCTCTTTAAGTGTTTAGTATATTTTTAATTTATTCCCATATGTCTTAGCACTTTATATTGGTAAGTTAAATATCTGTCATACCAGCATGGGCTGAGGTGGGCAGAGCCAGCACAAAGTGAAAAGAAGACTTTGGATTTTCAAATTACTGTCAGTAAGAATAACCTTAGAAATCTCTTCTGCAACCTTCGGCTGTTTCTTATAAGACGACTCAGAGGGCAAAACCACAGAGTCAGGAATTAGAGAATTATTCACAGGAAGTGGGACTGGACTGGGCTTTGATCAAGAGGGCAGTCCTACCTGTGCAGTAAGACTGTCAGCTTGACAGGAAGAGAAAGAAAGGATGAATATATTTATCTCAGATAATACTCTTATATATAAAACCCCAAATATAACTTATCAATAACTTATTAGGTTCCAAAAATTAATATAAACTTTTCAAGGTAAAACATGCAAATAACTTTCAAAGGTAAAACAATTAGATTGGCATCAGGTTTTTGAAAACTCACCTATAAAGCAAAGGCAACAAGAGAGTATATTAAAAAAGAAATCAGAAAAGGTGGGAGGAGAAGATGGCAGTGATATAGGTGGGAGCTGAGCTCACTTGCTTGTGCACCCAACTGGGACGCTTAGCTGATCTTCCAAAAAACAAAGTGAACGGCCAACAGAATCTCAGCTGATTTGAAGTTTGGAAGCCAAAGTGTGCAGAGGGCACTTAAAAACGGGTACATACCAAACATGGTAGGAGTTGCAACTATCAGTAAGCCCACTTGGGGGGAGAACCCACCAATAGAGAAGACACCAACAGGTAAAGCCCAAGGACAGCAAGGGAGCCCACACAAATGGAAGAAAGGGAAACCATAGAGTATCCAGACAAGGAGATCAAAGAGACCACACCACTAAGTCCCACATAACCCCTACTGCAGAAGTGCACCCCATGAAGACAGTTGGCAAAGCAGAGCATCTGGAATCATGAAAACAAACAAAAAGAGTCACCTAAAATGGAAAGACAAAGAAGGAACCCACAACCAAAAGGAATGAAAGATTCCCCAGTAAAAGAGCAAAATGAAGTGGAGGCAAGCAAACTATCAGGCATAGAACTCAAAAGAACGGTTATAAGAATACTCAAGGAATCAGCGACAACTACAGGGAACTGAGTGGGAACTACAACAGCATGAAATAGGAAATAAACTATAAACAAGAACCAGGAAGAAATGAAGAATACAATATCTTCAATAAAAAATTCGCTTGAAGGAATTACAAGCATGCTGGATGAAACAGAGGACCGAATTAGTGAGCTGGAAGACAAGGTAGAGAGAAATACTGAGGTAGAGGAGCAGCATGAAAAGACTCAAAAACAAAACAAAACAAAACAAAACAAAACAAAACAAAACAAAACAAAACATCCCATGAAGATAGCTTAAGGGAACTGCAGGACAACATGAAACACAACATTTGAATCACAGGAATACCAGAAGGAGAAGAAAAGAAGCAAGGGATAGAAAACCTGTTTGAAAAAATAATGACAGAAAACTTCCCTAACCGGGAGAAGGGAAAAGCCACACAAGTTCAGGAAGCACAGAGGGTCCCAATCAAGATGAGCCCAAAGAGACCTACCCCAAGACACGTTATAACTAAAATGCCAAATTTTAAAGACAAAAAAGCTTAAAGACAGCAAAGGAGAAACAGAAATAACAACATACAAGGGAGCTCTGATAAGGCTAGTAGCTGACTTCTCAATAGAAACACTATAAGCCAGAAGGGAATGACAAGAAATATTCCAAATAATGAAAAGCAAAGGTCTGCAACAAAGACTTCTCTACCCAGCAAGGGTCTCAATTAAAATGGAAGGTGAAATAAGGACTTTCCCAGACAGAAGAAGGCTCAAAGAGTATGCCTCCACCAAACCAGCATTGCAAGATATGCTAAAGGGACTGTTTTAAGATGAAGAAAGAGTGAGAGAGAGAGGAACACAAGTGCAAAGGAAAAAAATGAATAAGTACCTATCAATAATAACTTTAAATGTAAATGGATTATACGCTCCAATTAAAAGACATAGAGTAGCTGAATCAATAAGAAAACATGACCTGCACATATACTGCCTACAAGAGACTCACCTTAGAAAAAAAGACCTACACAGACTGAAAGTGAAGGATTGGAAAAAGATAGTCCAAGCAAATGGACAGGAAAAAAAAGCTGGGATACCAATACTTAGATAAAATAGACTTCAAAACAAAGACCATAAAAAGAGACACAGAAGGACACTTCATAATACTTAAGGGAAGAATCCATTAAGAAGACATAAACATTGTAAACATATATGTACCCAACATAGGAGCACCCAAATATATCCTGGAGGACTTCAAGAAAGATATAGATAACACACTTATATTATAGGTGATTTTAACACCCCACTGTCAGAAATGGATAGATCTTCCTAACAAAACATCAGCAAGGATATTGCAGCATTGAATAATGCCCAAGATCAAATGGACTTAACTGATATATATATATATCTATCTATATATATATATATAGATAGATATATATATATATCTATATGTGTGTGTGTGTATAACCTTTCATCCCAAAGAAGCAAAATACATTCTTTTCAAATGCACATGGAACATTTTCAAAGATAGATCACATAACAGGACACAAAACAAGCCTCAACAAATCCAGGAAAATTGAAATTATATCAAGCATTTTCTTGGACCACAAGGGCCTGAAACTAGAAACCAACCTCAAGGAAAAAACTCAAAAACATTCAAACTCCTGGAGATTGAATAGCATGCTATTAAACAATGAATGAGTTAATAATGAGATCAAAGAAGAAATAAAAAAGTTTCTGGAAACAAGTGAAAATGAACACACAACAGTCTAAAACCTAAGGGACACAGCAAAGACAGTCCTAAGAGGGAAGTTCATAGCAATACAGGCGTACCTACAAAAGACAGAAACATTTTAAGTAAACAACCTAACCCTATGTCTACAAGAACTGGAGAAACAACAACAAAGCCAAGAGCAAGTAGAAGGAAGGAAATAAGCAGAGATCAGAGCAGAGTTAAATGACATAGATATTAAAAGAACAACTCGAAGGATGAATAAATCCAGGAGCTGGTTCTTTGAAAAGATAAACAAAATCGACAAGCCTTTACGCAGACTCATCAAGAAAAAAAGAGAGGGGGCACAAATAAAAAAAATCAGAAATGAAAGAGGAGAAATTACAACTGATACCACAGAAATACAAAGGATTGTAAGAAATTACTATGAATAACTACATGCCAAGAAATTTGAAAACCTGGGTGATATGGACAAATTTCTAGAAAAATATAATTTTCCAAAACTGAATCTAGAAGAAGCAGAAAGCCTGAACAGACAGATAACAGCTAGCGAAACTGAAGCAGTCATCAGAAAACTTCCAGCACATACAAGCCCTGGACCAGACAGTTTCACAGGAGAATTCTACAAAATATTTAAGGAAACGCTTAACCCTATCCTTCTCAGACTACTCAAAAAAATCCAAGAAGAGGGAAGACTTCCAAACTCTTTTTATGAGACCAGCATCATCCTAATTCCAAAACCAGATAAAGACACAACAAAGAAAACTACAGGCCAATATCGCTGATGAACATAGATGCTAAAATCCTCATTAAAATATTGGCAACCGCATCCAGCAATATGTAAAAAGATTATGAACCATGATCAAGTGGGATTCATCCCAGGGATGCAATGATGATACAATATTCTCAAATCTGTAAATGTAATATATCACATAAACAAAAGGAAAGACAGGATATGATCATATCAATAGATGAGGAAAAAGCATTTGATAAGGTATAGCACTGATTTATAATTAAAAAACACTCAGCAAAGTGGGAATAAGGGAGCATACCTCAACAAAATAAAGGCCATATATGACAAACCTACAGCCAACATCATACTCAGTGGGCAAAAACTAAAAGATTTCCCACTAAGACCTGGAACAAGACAAGGGTGTCTGCTTTCACCATTTTTATTCAACATAGTATTGGAAGTTCTAGCCACAGCAATCAGACAAAAAGAAATAAAGGGCATCCAAATTGGAAAGGAGGAAGGAAAACTGTCACTGTCTGCAGATGACACATAATAGAAAACCCTGTAGAATCCACCAAAAAACTACTCAACCTAATAACTGAATTTGGCAAAACAGTGGGATACAGAGTAAATATTAAGAAATTGAAGTCATTTTGTACACCAGCAATGAAATATCAGAAACAGAAATCAGGAGAAAAATTCCATTTGATATAGCAACAAGAAAAATAAAGAACCTAGGAATAAACCTAACCAAGGAGGTAAAAGACCTATACTCAGGAAACTACACAGCACTGAAGAAAGACATTAAGGAAAACACAAATAAATGGAAGCATATGCTGTGTTCATGGATTGGAAGAATTAACATCATCAAAATGTCCGTACTACCCAAAGCAATTTATAGATTCAGTGCAATCCCTATTAAAATATCAATGACATATTTCACAGGTATAGAACAAACATTTCAAAAGTTTATACGGAACCATAAATGATCCCAAATAGCCTCAGCAAATTTGAGAAAGAAGAACGAAGTAGGAGGGATCACAATACCTGACATCAACCTGTATTATAAGGCCACTGTAATCAAAACAGTCTGGTACTGGCATAAGAATAGAACATAGATTAATGGAATAGAATAGAGAGCCCAGATGGAAACCCATGTCTATTAATATTTGACAATGGGGACAGGAGCATATGATGGAATAAAAATGCCTCTTCAACAAATGGTGTTGGAAGATCTGGACAGCTACATGCAAAAAAATGAAACTTGATCACCAACTTACACCACACACAAAAATAAACTCCAGATGAATAAAGGACTTAAATATAAGTTGTGACACCATAAAAGTGCTAGAGAAGAGCATAGGCAGGAAAATCTCAGATATTCCACGTAGCAATATTTTCATTGATATGTCCCCTAGAGCAAGGGACATAAAGGAAAGAATAAACAAATGGGACTTCATCAACATAAGCTTCTGCATGGCTAAAGAAAACATCAGCAAAATGAAAAGGGAACCAACTGCATGGGAAAATATATTTGCCAATGATACCTCAGACAAGGGTTTGATCTCCAAAATATAAAGAGAACTCACATGACTCCACTCCAGGAAGACAAACAATCCAATCAAAAAATGGGCAAAGGACCTGAATAGACACTTCTCCAAGGAGGACATACACAGGGCCCAGAGACACATGAAAGGATGCTGAGCATCACTAGCCATTAGAGAGCTGCAGATTAAAACCACAGTGAGATACCACTTCACACCAGTCAGAATGGCCACCAGAAACAAATGAACAGACCACAACTGCTGGTGAGGATGTGGAGAAAAGGGAACCCTAGTGTACTGTTGGTTGGATTGCAGACTGGTACAGCCACTGTGGAAAACAGTATGGAATTTCCTCAAAAACCTAAAAATTGGGACTACCTTTTGACCCAGCAATTTCACTGCTAGGATTATACATTAAGAATCCTGAAGCACCAATTCAAAAGAACCTATGCACCCCAATGTTCATAGCAGCATTATTTAAAATAACCAAGTGCTAGAAACCGGCTAAGTGTCTATCAGTAAATGAGTGGATCAAAAAACTGTGGTACATTTACATAGTGGAATACTATGCAGCAGAAAGAAGGAGCTCCCACCCTTTGCAACAGCATGGATGGAACTGGAGAGCTTTATGCTAAGTGCAATAAGCCAGGTGGTGAAAGACAAATGCCATATGATCTCACCTGTAAGTGGAATGTAAACAACAAAACAAACAAGCCAGTGAAATATAACCAGAGACAGGGAAATAAGGGACAAACTGACAGTAACCAGAGGGGAGGGGGAGGAGGATAACAGGGGAAAGAAGGGGAAGGGTCAAGTCAAGGAACAGGTATAAAGGACACATGGACAAAGACAACAGGGAGGGGGGAGGATTGAATGTGGAAGGTAGTGGTGAGTAAGTCAGGGGAGAGTAATGTGGGGAAAATGGGGACAACTATAATTGAACAACAATAAAAAAAATAAAATGCAAAAGTGAAGATTTAAAAAAAATCAGTGAAAAGAGTGAAGGCCAATGATTTTTCACTTAACCAAGTGTCTGTCAACTATTAGGGCTACAGAAAAACAATTTTCAGCATACAAGAGCTTTGAGAATTCTGTACTTACCACTTCTTTGGGGAATCTGCTACAGCAGTGATTTTCAAACTTTTCATCTCGAGGCAGACAAAAACTGATTACTAAAATTCTGCAGCACACAGCCCTGGCCAGATAGCTCAGTAGATTAAGAGCATTGTCCCAATATGCCAAGGTTGTGAGTTTGATCCCGAGTCAGGGCACATATAAGAATTAACCAAATGCATGAATAAATGGAACAACAAACCAATGTCTCTCTGCGTATATAAGTGTGCATTAGCATGTGTATGTTCCTAGCTCTGCCTGCGGAGAGGGCTAGGAGCAATTTCATCCTAGCACCCAGGTGTTGGTTTCTTAATACCATCTTCCAAAAAGGGGCACTAGGCATTCTTAGAGAAATGGATGATTATAAGATTGGAGCAGGAAATATGCAAGATGAGCCTGGACTATGCTGTGGTACCTGGAAAAAAAGAAAGTGATTAAAAAATGTCAAAAGGACACAAGAATTGAAGTAAATAAGCTCTAATAACCAAAACTGGATGAATTTTAGGAACAACATATTTACTAATAGTGTTGGATTAATCTATTAATCTATTGTCCATAGATTAAGCTAAATATTCATAAGTCCATACTGATATAAATAACTAATAAGTGGTGATAAGGGATAGCTCTTTTTTATGAGAATTTAAATTGCTACATGGAAGGAATGATGGACATATAAACACATTAGTCAGTCATCTCAGTAAAAATTGTTGCAAGAAAAATGTTAAATCAGTGGGTAAAAGTTTGAAGAGAAATGGGACATTAATATAGTCCAAAGTACCTCTACTAAAATATTTATTAATTGTGGAGGGAAAAATACCATTAGAGTAAAATACATCGAAATTTACTCAATAGTAAAGTAGGCATAAGACTTCAATAGACTTTCATAGAAAAGGGTATATCATTGGCTCATAAAGATAAACAAAAGATGTTTAGTTTCATTAGTAGCAATTCAAATGAAGTGTAAAACTTAAATAATGACATTTAACACTTACCAACCTGGCAAAAACAGAAAGCTAGCTACTACAAGCACTGGGAAAGATATGGATCAACGGAAATCTCATTTACTGCCAAGGGGAGTGTTCACTGGTAGAGCCTCTGCAAAAACAGTTTAGCCTGATACCGTAAAGGTAGCATTCATGTTTAGGACTCCTGGGAGAATTCTTGCATGTGACTGTCATAAGACATGTACAAAAAATGTTCATAGTTGCATAGTTCCAAAAAATCAAAAACAAGAAGAACTAATGTTCACCAACTATACAAAGTAGAGTTTTATGCACTTACACCATGTTTTTTAGCTGCACACGTGAATGAAAGCTACAAGTGTCAATGCAGATCCATAAAACTGAGTGAGAGAATCTTTAAAAACTGAGTGAAAGAAGCAAATCTTGTAAGCATGCATACTACATGATTTTATTTATGTAAAGCTAAAAAAATAGACAAAGTTAAGCAATAAAATTTTTTGATCCTCATATATGAAGTAAATCTATTTAAAAAAGTGATGATTAATGAATTTAGGATGGTGATTACCCTTGGAGAGAAGGAAGACCTGATGAGGAAGGGGTACTCAGGGGTCCTTTAATATATTGGTATCATTTATTTCTCTGTATACATTCCATATAAAAAGTATATAAAATATTTTATATACTATTTGGTCTGTATGAGAAAAAATAAAAACATTTTTCAAGGAAGGAACAATACGGCTTGAAAAATATCTATTAGTTTATCGATAGCCTCTGCTCTTACATAATATTCTTTGTAGCTTAGAGATAAATACATATAGTCTCTCCCTGGTTTGTTACTTAAAATGACCCAGGATTTTTCAAAAACATTTCACTGTTTTAAAAATGGGGTCATAAGTTTGAAGGCTGTTTCTCTGATCAAGGAAAAAAGTAAAGATAATAACTTGGCTTCAGTCCCATCCCACTCTTAAGTTACTAAAGGACACCAGTCCGCGCTCGGCCATCTGCCAGGCAGCAGCGTGCGGCCGGGGCAGGGCAAGTCACTCGCGTGAATTCAGAGACTCTTCTCCCTGACATTCTGGCCCAGGAAAGACGAACAGAAATATAGTACTATCCACTGAGGCAACATTTTCCCACAGCCTGTCTCAAATTTCATAGCCCTTGTTAAGTAAGGTGATAATATCAGTCCTATTCCCAGTGGGCAAATGTTAATGTCATTCACACAGAATCTCAGGAGGTGAGTCCATGAACCAAAACACTTACTAAAGCTATTGAGTCACTAAGGGTGGAGAATATATGAAGAAAGGCAAAAATTCGTTGCCCTGTGTTTTGCAAATCATTTGACCATGTGCTCGAAGGAGGAAGGGCAAAGAGGGTCTGCTGTTCATTTTTTTGCTTTACTGTAAGGAGGTGCGATCCTCTTTTAAAATACCTATTTTAGTTTCTTTCTTTTTTCCCTTCCTCTGCCTTTGCTTTATTCTTTCCATTTTAAAAAAAATCTGTTAACACACTTAGTTATAGGCCCATTGGGTAGGGACAAAATCAAGACTAAAGATTAAGTAGAGTGATTATGGATTTTTTTGCTCCCTTTTGCTTCAAACACTAGTCAGGACAGGCTGAGTGTGAGAAGAAGTCTGTTTTCCCTGCCACTTGCATCAAGAAAGAAAGAGAGTAAGCAACAAGCATCTTGTATAACCTAAATTGTGCCTCTTCGAAGAAAGCCTTTCAATCAAATATCTTTCACAAGTGTTAAGGAAATGTGAAATGAGTGACAGAACTGGAGGAAACACCAAATGGAAATGTGACGTGGTCTGTTTTGATGTCTGAGCTTTCAGTCCCACAAGCACAAACATGGCTGCTTCTCCTCTTCATACCTGCCGTGCATTTCTGTGCAGTACAAAGTAAAAGGAATATTTAACAAGCATTTAGGGTTGTTTAGACACTCAATTAAATGGTTGGGCTTAGGACTTTCTGTCGGGTCATATAAATGAATGAGAACATCCATATTCTAAATTCTAAAACATCCTATCCTGTGTCTTGGAAATAAAATTTCTTGGAATTTCTGTGATAGGTAGTAAAATAAATAATCCTGCATGGTTACCAAATGAATAGTAAATGAAGTATTAATGCTTATCTTTTGAAAGACTTCTCATGCTAAATAAAAATTCATAGTAATTCTACTTTTCCTCTTTTGAAAAATTTGTATATATTGAAATTTCCTAGGTATTTTTGACCTACGGAACAAGTTACCCTGTAAAACCTGATTGGTTCTCCAATACCATATGTGGGATTCCAGAGATAAAAAAAGAGTGATTATCAGGGTAGGAAGACACCTCTGCAAAAATATGTTCTATTGGCTTGAAAATTTTATCAATCAGGTTATATTTCTAGACAAATACCAATAAAATACAAATTACCTTGGGCAAATAAGACATTAAGCATAGACATGTATATTAACAATCTAGTATGGATTTGTTTCTCTAAGGAGCCACTGTGAGGGGGAAAAATGTGAATAAATGAGCATTCTACAATGGGGTAAGGGAGAATTAGTATAAATTGCAGTGAGAGCCATCCAGCTAGCTACTTTTCTTTTAGATCCTTTGTTATTCTTCTTTCAGGGTTTTCCATTTTAACACATGATCAAACTTTTAAATTAAAAGGATTAAGCTCTTATTGGGGGATTTCAGTCTTCACCCAGTGGGTGACAGAGTTATCTGGGGAGACACTGAGGCTTTTCATGCCCCTAAACTCACGTGGAGACAGAGGCAGCTGCTTACTGTGGTTAGGAGGGGGACTGATTACGAGCTTGAAACTCATTGTCTTCTACAGCTTGTAAACAGGTTCTGAAGGCAGTTTTCATAAGAGTTCAAAGTTGAAAGAGGTAATTAGCCCCTGAAGTAAATACTTTGAAGCACAATACCCATTTTTGTATATGACTTGGTACGTATGATAAGAGAGTCTGATTAAATTATTTTTCCCCCCTAAGGAAGATTGTCACTTGAAAACAAAAAGGAAGGGCAAGAGCTTTGAAGAGGAAGACAAAACCGAGACTGGCTCTCACACTAGCTGTGTAACTTTGATTTCATCTCAGAGCCTCGGTAAGCCTCAGCTTCCATTCCCGCAAAATGGGAATAACAGTATCTACTGTGTCAGGTTTTCCTAATATTTAATAGAAAACACTTCATAAGATAACAGTGGTTGTAACAGATAGAATTCTAATAATTTTAAAAAAGAGTGAATAACACTGACAGTGCCTTGCTCAGAATAGGCAAACAACGAGTGCAGTAGTGGGTCATGTGAGGTCAACCCAGGTCAGTTGTTGAGCATCTTCACGTAATTATTGATAGAAAAATAGGTTAAAGAAATTATTTTTTATTGATGGTATCTTCAACTAAAATACAATGTTAAGGAGAAATAGATTCTTCTTCAAGGAAATTCTCAATCCCAGCTGCATTGTCTGTACTTTCGACACTTGTTACTTTTCATGGATGTTGCAATACTGATAGCATTTTTATTTTCAGATTTTGCATTTTTGTAATTATTTTTCTTACAATAAAGTGTGTGTGTGTGTGTGTGTGTATCCATGCTACCTTAATTAAGAACCATGGGTTATGTGCAAGAACACTTCATGTGAGGTTGTCGTTGATATTCCAATATTAAACCTAGTCCTGTTAGCAAATATTTTTTTAATGATAAAGGTCTCCTGCTTAATTACACTCATAGGTATATTGTAGGTTATAATGAAAGTGAAATCAATGGGTAAAATGGTGTTCATAGGAGTTTTGTTCTAACAAAAATTTGGTTACTTTGCTGAATTATGTTCTACCCCCATCTGCCCTACCCCCAATCCAGCTCAGGTCTGTATTTAATTGTATTACATTTCTAGGCTTCCTCAATACTTCTGTAACAAATACTTACTCAGCACTTCTCTGAATAAGTCCCAAAGCAGGTGCCTTCTCCTGCCATGACCTGTGACACCATGAATATTGTCCTCCTGCAGGATTGGGCTGCTACAAACTTCTGCTCTCTAAGTCAGATGCTGTCGCTGCCAAGCATGGACCTTCTCTGCCTGAGCCCCTGCTGGTCCCACTGGGACAAGATCTCCAGAGTCCTATAGGAAAACCGAAATATACAAACAGATAATTGTCAGACCATATGTAAAATAGAACTCTGACCCACAACCTGTAGCAACCTGCCCAGAAAACCAATCATCTCCAGTAAGCAGCTTATGACCGGCTTACTACTATTTATGTCAGACTTGTAGGAAGTGAGACCACTATTTCTAACATCTAGCCCAGAAAACCCCAAAACAACCCTACAACAGTCAGTCCCAAATGGCCAGGACTTGATTTATAACTGACTGCTTTCCTAATTTTTTGCCTCTGTTTCCAAATTAGGATCCACCAGAGAAAGCCAATACGTATCGGTAACCAATTGCATAGGATACCTTGCTTCCAGTGAGTCAAATCCAACTCTCCATGACAACACCCTCCAAAACAGGTACGCCTGAAGCCTTCCCTTTTTTCCACTATAAAGCTCTCCCACTCCTGTGCCTGCCTTGGAGTCTCTGCTAAAATACCACTGACAGTGGCAGACTCCCTTGCTATGGCAAGTCTGAATAAATAGACTTTGCCTTTTCCCATTTGGTTGGCCTTTGTTTATTTCTACACCTAGCTCCCGGCATGGGTCAGCATGGTTTGTTGAAGCTGCTTCTTACATCAGTGCCATGCCTGATCAAAGGTGCAACTTCTCAGTGCCAGGGGTTGCCTCCTCAGCCCAGTGTTACTGTACACAGATTGACTGCCCCTTATCAGCTCTGCTCAGCCACACAGAGATCAGGCCCTGTTAACCCCCTGAAATGCAAAGAGTTGGTTCTCTCTCTCATTGTCCCGCTTGATGGCCTATCGGGCAGTGTTTAGACATTAGATATACCCCATGCCTGTTGAGCTTTCTTTGGGACTGGAGGTGGTCAGGTGGAAGGGCACCTCCCCTCAACAGGCAGTCAAGCCCCCTCCCTCTTTTTTTCTTGCTAAAGCAGAGAAAAAGTACAAGATTTGTCAGGCATATCATCTTACTATAATTAATTGAATTTCATCTCACTAGAATTCACATGGTTTATTTGAAAGTCAGCTAAATGTTTTAGTCAGATAGGTGTTCAGTACCAAAATGGCTCAAATTAACCTTTCATTGCACTGAAAATTCTACAATCAAGTCATTAGGATTGAGCAACCTATGCTGCCTTTAATACCTTACCTGCTACAATCCGGTCAAGATGAAGGTGGCGATAGATGTGCTTCACCTCCTTGCACAACTGCAAGAAGAATTACAACTAAACCTCAAAACAAATAACACCCAGAACTGTCAGAAAATCGAACTGTATGGAAGTCCCAGAACCAAGGACTTAAAGAAGCTACATTCATCCAGATGGGTACACGGAGTTGGGGTGGAGAGGTGAGGAGGCACAGCGTGGCACAGAGAGGCAGCAGCAGTAGTAGAATAGGAGGTCCCACATTCACATGTGGTAGATGAAAATCAGGAGGGACACCTTGGGAGTGAGCAATCCCAGCCCCAGGCCAGACCTCACAGCCAGGGTTCTGGCACTAGGAAGAGAAAGCCCTATAACATCTGGCTATAAAGACCAGTGGGGGTTGGGGCAACAGAAGGAACTGACGGTTTTTCAGGAGAGTCCACTTAAAGGGCCTGCGTGGACTTAGAGAACTCATGAAACTGCCCACACTGGGATTCAACACCAGGGCAACAGCTGGAAGGATGCCAGTCACATATGGGAAATGGGTGAAATGACTGGAAATGAGGTGAGTGCCAGGAAAACCTCCAGAAGCCAGGCAGCAGCTTTGTTCCCTCACCAAGCGCTGCCCCCTCACAGAACCACCAAGTGGTGAAGCGGGTTGCCCTTCCCTGGTAAACACCTAAGGTCCACCCCCATACAACTTAACAGGAGTACTAAGACAGGGAGTCAAAGCAGCTCTACCTAATACACAGAAACAAACACAGGGAGGCTGACAAATTGAGGAGACAAAGAAATATGGCCTAAAAGAAAGAACAGAGCAAAACTCCAGAAAAAGAACTAAACAAAATGGAGACAGAGAACCTATCAGATGCAGAGTTCAAAACACTGGTGATCAGGATGCTGAGAACTCATTGAGTATGGCAACAAAATAAAGGCAGAAATGAAGGTTACACTAAATGAAATACAGAAAAATCCACAGGGAACCAACAGTGAAGGGAAGGAAGCCAGGATTCAAATCAATGATTTGGAACATAAGGAAGAAATAAGCATTCGACCAGAACAGAAGGAAGAAACAAAAAATCAAAAAAATGACAATGGTATAAGAAGCCTCTGGGACATCTCCAAATGTGGCAACATCCAAATCATAGGGATGCAGAAGGAGAAGAGGAAAAGCAAGAAACTGAGAACTTACTTCAAAAAATAGTGAAAGAAAACTTTCCTAATTTGGCAAAGGAAATAGACATACAAGTCTAGGAAGCACAGAGAGTCCCAAACAAGTTGGACCCAAAGAGGACCACATCAAGACACATCATAATTAAGATGCCAAAGGTTAAAGATAAAGAGAGAATCTTAAAAGCCACAAGAGAGAAGCAGAGAGTTACCTACAAAGGAGTTTCTATGAGAGTATCAGCTGATTTGCAGATAAGAAGGGACTGGCAAGAAGTATTCAAAGTACTGAAAACCAAGGACTTACAACCTAGATCACTCTATCCAGCAAAGCTACCATTTAGAATGGAAGGGCAGATAAAGTGCTTCCCAGACAAGGTAAAGCTAAAGGAGTTCATCATCACTGAGGCATTATTACATGAAACGTTAAAGGGACTTGTTTAAGAAAAAGAAGAAGATCAAAACTATGAACATTAAAATGACAACAAACTCACAACTATCAATAACTGAACCTAAAAAACAAAAACAAAAAACAACTAAGCAACCAGAACTGGATCAGTATCACAGATACGGAGATCATTTGGAGGGTTATCAGTTGAGAGGGAGAAGGGGGAAAAGAGGGGAAAAGGTGCAGGGATTAAGAAGCTTCATTGGTAGGTACAAAATGGACAGGGCAATGTTATGAGTAGTAAAGGAAATGGAGAAGCCACAGAACTTAAATGCATGACCCATGGACATGAACTAAGCGGGAGAAAGGGGCCATTGCTGGAAGGAAGGGGGGTGCTGGGCCGGGTGGGTAAAAGGGAAAAATTAAGACAACTGTAATAGCATAATAAAATACACTTAAAAAAGCCACCTTACCTGCTATACGACAGGCATTTTTATACATTTATACATAACTCAGTGATAATTCTTTCCACTACTCCTCCCACGGCCTCAGCCCCAGTTTATCTTCTTGTGACTCTTTTGAGGTTTTAGACCCTGGAAAACACTAGCTCATTGTTTTCAGTTAAAACAATCAGTTTTCCACAGTCAAGTACGAGCTTCATTTGTGGTAAATTGTATTCTCCAGCTTTATTTATTTATTTATTTGGATTATTTCTTGTTCTTCTGCATATACAATACCTTATTGTCTCTAGACTGCTTGCTAGTGTAATCCCTATGTAAACATGTTAAATGAAACATGCTAAAGCGTACCATTTGTTGTGCAATCAGTACAAATAACCTCGGTGACTTGGTAATCTGACGAGCAGATCCCTTCTACCCTAGGCTAAGTTCGCACTCGTATTTACAGGCGATGACGATGTTGTCACAGCTTACTTCTCTGAAGCTTTCCTTCAATATCGATGTTAAGATGCATCCTGACTTCAGAGATGTTAAAATATGGAAAAATGCATCTTCTAATTGAGAAATACGGCCACCATAACATGAGTTAAGTTCCATTCCTTCCCATTTCAAACAGCTTAGCCAGATTTTACTACCTGGGTGGGTGAGCGTTTGAAAAAGACACCATCTCCAAAGGCTTGTTACAAAAGCCAGAAGCCTGTAAAGACAAAATTAATTCCTCCTTTTCTCTCTTTTTTTAAATCCTCACCCAAGCACATGCTATTGATTTGAGAGAGAGCGGAAGGGAGGGAGAGAGAGAGGGAAAGAAACATAGGTGTGCTCTGACCAGGGAGCGAACCCACAAACGTAGGTGTGGGCCCTGACCGGGAATCAAGCCTGCGAACTTTTGGTTTACAGGATGACACTCCAAACAACTGAGCCGTGCCAGCAAGGGCAGGTCCTCCCTTTCTCTTGCACCTCAAAGCTAGTTTGTTGGCGAATCCTATCATTCTAACTCTGAAACACATCTCAGCTCTGTCCTGCTGTTCTGATTTTTCAAGACATCAGCTCGTTCCTGCACCATGGCGGTGCCTCTGTGCATTCGTCTGTTTCCTCTTTCCCTCTGTTCTCCAAAGCACACAGATGATCTTTAAACGGATGTGTCTGAGTTGCCTTGCCTCTAGGTCAGGCCACATATGTGATGTCTCGCTTCTAGGCCAGGTATAGCTCCGTGCTGTGCCTTTGTTTCCGGTCCCCTCCGACCACTGACTGCAGACGATGACATGGTTCTAGGCAACAGTGGAGGCTCATCAAGGATGGAGCCCGTGTTCTTGACTTCCCTGTAGTGGAAAGCTCTCTGCTCCCTGGGACACCCTGGACTGTTGGTTTGAACTGCTGAATTTTCATGTTTACATGTTATAACCGCTAGTGTTGTAATTGATACAGGAAGTGCATTCTGGGGTTAAAATTGGAGACAGCCAACAATTCTGCCTGAAATATAAATGGGAAGATCTCTAATCATGTCATAACTAAATATATTATGACATAAATTATTTGCTTCCCAAACAGAAGTTAATACTGGTTATATAATCTAAATATCAGTGATAGGGGTTAATAACCAGCAAAGCTCAAACACCTATCAGCTTTAGCAGAATAAAATTTCTTAATATGTAAATCAGTTTGGAGACTTTTGTTTTCCCCGATCTTCTTTTTTAGAAAAATATTTTGTTGTTTTTGGTATTACAGTTGTCCTACTTTTTCCCCCTTCACCCACCTCCACCCAACCCACCACCACTTCCCTAGTCAGTCCCCACACTGTTCTCCATGTCCATGGGTCCTTCATGTGACGAGGTATGCCCAGAAGATACCCAGCCATGTAATATGGAAAACAGAAACACTTATTGAAGAAGATACAAGATTCAAAAAGCATTGTATGTATGACAAGAATGCCTCACTCCCCTTCAAAGTAGGCACTTTGGGACTTCATACAGTTCTCTCAACCACCATCAGCTTCCCTGTCATATTTTCTTGAATCTCATCAATGGTCTGAAATCTCTTCCCTTTCAAAGGTGATTTTGGTTTGGGAAAAGCCAGAAGTTGCAGGGTGCCAAATCTGCACTGTAGAGGGGCTGAGTCACCTGGTGATTTGATGTTTCACCAAAAAACTCTGCACGAGATGTGATGTGTGAGTGGGCACATTGTAGTGATGAAGCTGCCAATCACTAGTTGCCCATAGCTGCAGCCTGTGAGAGAGGACTATTCAAGCTTAACACAAAATTTGATGAAGATTTGTTGCTCTGCTCTCAGTCATTTTGAATGCAACATCCACACAGTACACATGCTCACTCAATGGCATCTACGGCCCCCACTGACTAGTACAATGAAGTTGCCATTGTTCATGCATGTGCATTTTAGTCCACTTTCCTTGGTTGTCAGGTTACATCAGTGTCATGCAAATCATTCTTATTATATTAACAATGGCTGAACTTTTCTGGACAGGCCTCATATATGTTCTTTGACTAATCTCTTCACCTTCTTTTAATTAGTCCACATCTCCCCTGACCCCTCTTACATCTGTCAGTCTGTTCCATGATTATATGCCTCTGATTCTATTTTGTTCATCAGTTTACTTTATTCATTAGATTCCTGTTATAAGTGAGATCATATGGTATTTGTCTTTCTTTGACTGGCATATTTCTCTTAGCGTAGTAGTCTTCAGTCCCATCCATGTTGTTGCAAAAGGTAGGAATTCCTTCTTTCTTTCTGCTGCATAATATTCCATTGCGTAAATGTACCAGTTTTCTTTATCCACTCATCTGCCGAAGGGCACTTAGGCTGCTTCCAAATCTTGGCTATTGAAATAGTGCTGATGTGAACATGTGGGTGCATAAGTTCTTTTGAATTGATATTTTGTTGTTCCTAGGGTATATTCCCAGCAGTGGAATTGCTGGTCAAAAGGCAGTTCCATTTTTAATTTTTTGAGTAAATTCATACTGTTTTCCACAGTGGCTGCACCAGTCTGCTTTTCCATGACCAGTGCACTAGGATTCCCTTTTCTCCACACCCTCGCCAGCACTTGTTTGTTGATTTATTGATGATAGCCATTCTGATAGGTGTGAGGTGATATCTCATTGTGGTTTTAATTTTCATGCCTCTGATGGTTGGTGATGTTGAGCATTTTTTCACATGCCTATAGCCCATCTGTATGCCTTCCTTAGAGAAGTGTCTATTCCTAATAAGTAAATCGGTTTGGAGACTTTTGTTTTCCCCCACCTTCTAAGAAGATGACCAAGCTGACAAAGTTGAATTATCAAAACCTCTAAAGCAAGTTAAAGGCTGTAATCTTTGTTTTCATCAGACAATGATGATTTATTTTTATTTTTGACATGGCATCTTCCTGTCCTTTTAAAATCTTTGTCTGCCTTCTTGTTTCTAATATTACTTTGAGAGTAAGCCAGAAGGTGGTAAAGGCCTTTGTTTCTCCAAGTCAAGGAAACAGCTGACATCCTGTCTCTCTCTATTCATGAGTAATAGACAGGTGGATATTTACCAGCGGCTCCAGCTGAATTACGACAAGACCCGTCATGAGCCGGGCTGGGAGGGTTTTCTACTGTGTGACTAAGGGTGGTTCAGCAGAACAACTCCTGGGTTTCTCAGCAAGTGGGGACAAGTTTGTACACTGCTGGCTCTCTCCAAATAGTCCTAACAGTTGTTTTTGTAAAGGACCTTCCAATTATTCTCTCCGCTGATATTTGCTCTGTAGAAAATCCCTGTTAGGTCTTTTGTAGGTTAAGCTAAAGCATGCGGAGTTTCAAAAACTTGCTGAGGGTTAACAACGGCATTAGAATTCAGCATTCCTGAGAATTCTCCATGTTACTGAGGCTCCTGGCAAGACACTGGCTTTTTCGCTTAGAAGCTATGCTAATAATTTCAGGGCAAAGAGTCTTCTTGGTGGCCCACGGAAATAATGCAGCTTGTTAAAATCTGTATGTGGTACCTTAGTTCAGAAAGCTCCCTGGGTACAGTCATTGTAGCATTCATTTGTTCATCAAGGCCTGCATTGAGCAGGTATGAAGTGTTCAATATTACCCATTCAGAAAGCTGGTGGGGCTTGCCAGAGGTGTTGTTCAGATCCAAATGTTTTCTTTCACTTTTCTGAGGCCATGTCTCATCTACCCAACTGAGCTATGTAAACAGGAGTCAGGCATTATACTTGTAAGTTGCTCCCTTAGCCACTCTCAGTGTGTGAATTAAGCCTAAAGTATGTTTCATAAATATTTGTGAATAAATAAATGGCAATGTGTGAAGCAAAGAGGGGAGGTTTAACGTGACTGGGTGGATTTTAGAGCATGATGTCCTATTGTCTAGACATTTTATTGTTAATATTAAGAAAGAACAGATTGTGCAACTCCCTGTGTGATTCTTATTGCAGGCAGTTTCTTAAATATGGTTAACCTTGTTTGCAAATGCAAATATTTTTGTACACCATCAGTCTAGCACATTTAATAAATGATAGAAAAGTTCCCTTGTGTTGTAAGAAAGGAACTCTATGACCCTATAAAACCCTATAACTATGCCACTGTTTAAAAAGGGTGAAAAACAGTTGTTTGGGGATTAGTAATATGCAATAAGTGACTATATTAATACCTTGATAAATATAAAGAAAAATGAGTTGCACAGGGGAGGGAGGGGAAGGAAGGAAAAAACCTAGGCTATATACGTGTCTTCTAACTTGCTGGCATATAATTGCCAGAACACTAGTGTTGACCTACTGGTCTCTGTCCTGGAGAAGAGAGGGGCTTGCTGAAGCCACTTAGGTTTTTTAGTTTGAGCCTTCATATAGAATCCTTCAGAAGAAAAGCATCTGACATTATTCACAAACCATGAGCTTTAACCTTGTTCAGACTTGCGTTCACAGATCTGGCTTTGTCACTCACCAGTTCTGTGAGTTTGGATTCAACCTCTCTTGCTGCAGTTTCCCTGTGCGTATAAAAGGCATTACTTACTTCTTCCATTATCATGAGGTGCACCTACACTAACTATTATTTTGTTGCATTTAGGCTATTTGACTAGTTTTTTGAGAGTAAAGTATCTCTGAGATACTTTACTTGTTTCATGATCATTTAAAAAACATATTTAACATATCAAGAACCATTATTCTGATATTAACTCAACTTTAAAAGTTACATATATATCCATTATGTAATAAATCATGTGAAATATGTGAGTTGGGGATACTGTGGTGATTATTATAGACACTCCCCCAGCTGATTAGCATAGCCTTGGTCCGAGCCTAGTGAATAGGGTTAACAAAGCAATGTGAATAACCTTAAAGGAAGAGAGTAAACCGACTCAAGACTATTAATATGAGACAACTTAATCATGAAGAGATGCGCTTCATCTGTAAATTTATACACATACATCTATTTCAATAGAAATCACAGCTACCTGTAGTAATTGGAAGTATCATGAGAAGACAATTTCATAAACAAATGATGTTTTGTATTGAATTGGTATGTGAAAACAAAACTTTTTATTTCTAGTCTCTTAGTAGTTGGTAATTTTACTTATTTTTGACAATTTTACTTATGTTTAAATAGAACAGCGGGGGACAATATAGTCTAGGATAGTATTTCCTAACCTTATTTTCTTATTGAAAGTTCTTTATTTTTAAAAACTCTTTCAATGAAAAATTTCAAACCTATTTAGTAGATAGAACAGTGTAGTAAGTTTCTCTATACCCCTAACCAGCTTCAAAAATTATTAATTCTGGGGCTGGCCAGGTAGTTCAGTTGGCTAGAGTGTAGTCCTGATATGCCAAGGTTGTGGGTTCAATCTTCAGTCAGGGTGTCTACAAGAAGCATAAATAAGTAGAAAAACAAATTGACATAAATAAATAAGTGGAAAATAAATAAGTGGAAAAACAAATCGACATCTTTCTCTCTCTCTCTCTCTTTCTAAAAAGTCAATAATTAAAAAAAATTATTAATCCTGGATCAAATCTTGTTTCAGCTATTTCCTCATCAATGACCTTTCCCCATAATTTTTGTAATTTACTTAATTTTTTTAGAACAATATTTTATTTACAGAAAAGTTCAAAAGATAGTACAGTTCCCCTGTACCCTACATCCAGTTTCCCTGTTAACAGCTTACATTAGTATGATGCCTTTTTTTACAAGTAATGAACCAATATTGTTATGTTATTATTACTAAAGATATTATTTAGATTTCCATAGTTTTTACCTAATGTCCTTCTCCTATTTCAGGATCCCATCCAGGATACCACATTACATTTAGCTGTCATGCCTCCTGAGCAGGCCGTGATGGTGTCTCAGACTTTCATTGTTTTCGATGACCTTGAGCGATCTGAGGAGCACTAGTCAGGCATTGTGTCGACGTCCCTCGTTTGGAATTTGTCTCATGTTTTTCTCATGGCTAGACGGGGCTTATGAGTTATTGGGAGAAAGATCGCAGAGGTGGAGCGCCATTTTCATGACGTCACAGGCAGGATACCTACTGTCAGCGTGGTTTCTGGCTGCCGATGTCGGCTTTGATCACCTGGCCGAAGCGATCGCCGTCAGATTGCCCCACTTTAAAGTTACTTCATCCATTCCCCGTGGTGGCGAAGCCACTACATGCAGCCCCCGCCTATGGAAAAGGGAGTTAACCTCCTCTCCTTGGGGACGTATCTGAATAAATATTTGAAATATTTCTGCATGGGAGATTTGTCTCTTCTCCTCCCTTTAATTGGCTCCATTACTTTATTTATAACCATGTTATTTTGAGCACATTCTAGACATACACATTTCAACATTTACAAAACTATAACACTATAATACTATGTAAAACTATAAATACTATAATACTAGAGAACTGTAAAATACTTCCTTTTTAAAACAACTTTCATCTATTCGTCTCTCCAACAGGTATATTTTAAATTTGGAACATAATTTACTAAAAAGTTAAAAATTAAAATACATTAAAAAATCAAAGAATCTAATGCCTGTTAACTCAATAAATACTGATTGTACATATATTATGTGCCAAGTAGTATGACAGGTGCTGGGAATACAATGAAGAATAAGAACAGACAGTGAATTAGAAATCGCATTTAAACCGACCTCCCTTACCTCTTTCCCTTTGTCCCAATATAAATAATGAAAGCAAACACTTATAGAGGCTTCTTTGTGCCAGGCGCAAGTAAAAACTATTTTCTCATTTTAAAGATGAAGAAACTAAATTGTAGAGTGGCTAAGTGACTGGCCCAAGGTCATTTAATAAGCTTATCTAATGTGTCTTAATTTCAGGCAGTGTAGAATCAAGGTCTAACCAGGAATCTGAAAAATGTTCCTGCTAAGGCATGGATATTTATATTAGAGGTTTTATACCGCATATGATCTCCAATAGGGTGTGATTTTTTCTTTGTGATGCATGGATTCATTTACACTTGGTTCTGCCATCCATGAAGGTATGCAACCCCAGGCTTCTGTTCCCAGGTAGGTATGTCCTCTAGGACCTGATAAGTGAATCTAAAGAACTCAAGGACCCAGAGTCTCAAGAAAATCTGAATCTGAGCGTAGTTGATTTGAGTGATTTTTCCAGAGTGCAAAAGGATGAGTGGCCTATCTCCACAGCGAACGTGGTGCACATAGTTCTTCACAAATGAAGGAGGCAGCTTTGACCTTTGTGGTCACAAGACCATTGTAGAGCCTTGCTTGTTGTTTATGTGGGAAGCCCACTCACCTGTTGGGGATGTGTAAGTCTGGAAGAGGTGCTTTCTGATGGAGCAAGACACCCAGATAACTCACATCGTATTTTACAAAGACACCTTACGTTGCGAATTGTGAGTAAGGAGGACTAGACCTAGCCGAGGGCGTGGTCATAGTCCTGGCTCGGCCACTAAAAGACACTCAGCACAGGGCTCTTTATGCATCTGAAGAGTCAGCAGCTAGGCTAAGACATCACAGATAAAACCAGGCTGCATGTAACCTCACTGAGAAGTCGATGTGTCTAACTGTATTTAGTGGACACGTACTGTGCCATGGGTCATGTGAAGCATTTTACATATATAATCTCACTAGATCATCAAAAGTTAATGAGGTTAGCATCACATGCCCATTTTACAGATGAGGAAGTTGAGGTGTAGATAGGTTAAGCAACTTAAAATCATAGAACTAGTAAGACTGGTGCTTAAAATCAGATGTGTCTGTGAAGTTTCAACAGGATTTTTTTTTAATTTTTAAATTTATTTATTGATTTGAGAGAGAGAGAGAGAATATCTATTTGCTGTTCCATTTATTTATGCATTTACTGGTTTATTCTTGTATGTGCCCTGACTGGGGAATGAACCCGTGACCTTGGCATATTGGGACAATGCTCTAACCAACTGAACCATGTTGCCAGGGCTCAATAGGCCACTTTTTTAATGACTATTTTTGAATATTCATTAGCTAAGCACACAGTAGATACTCATCCAATAAAATGTATCAAATGCCTTTTAAGTATCAGGTATAGTCCTGGGTACTGGGAATATTATGAGGCACAAAAGAAAATTCCAGCCCTTAGGAAGGAATGTACCCTCTTCTCCCTTGCAGGTCACCACCTCCACTTTTCATGTATCTTTCTACCTATACATTCACCTTCACCTGTGATGACATTGATTATACAGATTCTACACCCACACGAATAGGTGCACACATGTACTATCTCCTTTCTCACATTTCCCACCAATAGGAGAGAGAAAATGTAGTGGGTCATGATAAACAAGGTTATCTTGATGATGTGTCACATGTCACCTGGAGAGACCCCTGATTTACCTTGACCTATTGGAGTCTCGTTTCTCTAGCCATAGAGAGGATAAAGTATATGTGACAACTGTTGTCTAAGGAAATAGAGACGATTTATACTTACAAACATCCCTAGGGATGAATATTCATGAAATATTTTGGAGGTCTGTGGTTTTACAGAATCACACAAATATAAACATACTGAAAATTGTTTAAAAATGTGAGCTACTCACTTACTAACTTTGATCAGAACCAATCACTTGATCCTTTGTGAACTTTCCTAGCTCCTTGTCTCAGTACTTGGTCCTGGAGTTTGATATCTTTCACAAACCCAGGCATCAGAATCTCTCATTAGACAACTGTGGCCAACAATGTGGCTTTTGCAGTCACACGGCCTGTGTTTACATTATAGTTCCTCAACATCTGAGCAGCTGACTCAGTTCAATCTCAGATCTCAGTTTCCCCGTTTTATAAAATGAGGGTGATACTACCTCACAGAGCTGTGAAGAATAAGAAGTGCTTGTTGGTACCTGCCTTAGTAGTACCTTATAAGTAAATAGTCATTATTTTTAATGGCATTTAAAATATCAAGCTATGAAAATGTATAATCCATAGTACAATTCGGAATTATAAGAATTGATTTTGAACCTCTTGGTCTAATTTTTTTCCTTTTGTGATTGTTCATTCATTTTTAAGTTATTTTTTATGCAGGCTTTTATTCAGCTCCTGCAATGTTATTGGTGTGCTTAGTGTCATGGGAACAAAAGGGAATAAGCTAGTTTCTGCCCTGAGGAATCAATAGTTTTAGGTATATACATACTAAACATTTATGTAAAAACAAAACAATATTGATTGTTAGTGTTACAGACCGGTACTTCTCGAGCTTCAGTGTGTATGCAGAGCCTTTGGGGATCTTGTTAAAATGCGGCTCCTGGTTCAGCAAGGTCTGGGTGGGGCCTGAGAGTCTCCCTTTCTAACAAGCTCCCAGGTGGTTGATGCCAATGCTGCTGGTCTTGCGTAGCACTTTGGGAAGCACAGTATGTGCTTCAGGATTTCAAAGAGGGCAGAGATTAATGTTGACCCAGCCTTATTCATAATATTAACAAAAGAAAGAAAACAGCGTGGGCTTCTTCTGCATCATTTCATAGGAAGATGTTTAATATTTTTTCATGGTAATGAGGACAATAATACTTTGCCAGGAATACCAGGGCAGTGCTTGCAACTCATTCAGAGCAATCTTGCAAACCACACAGCACAGAGAGGCTGTATTTTCTGTTTTCTTTTCCTTGTGTTCTCTTTTTTCTTTAAACTTCTATTCTATTAATTTCATTATGCATGCTTTTGGCTGGAAGTTGTCTCTCAAATCTTTACTTCAAAAAGGTGAAACCTAAACCGACGCATTTAACTGCATCGTTTTAGCCGGTTGCCACTGGTTTCAAAAAACTAGAAGACTTTTAAGCTGAAAGTTAAATCCAAGAGAGAGAGGCCACATATGAAGTAATTCGAACGAGACACCTTTTATCTGTAAATCAGAAACTCTTCCTTTTTGTGTCAAAAAAGAGCTATGTGTTAGAATCATGTTTTAAACGCGATCTCCATGTATTTCCATTTAGGTAAAATAAAAATCAGTTAATGAGCTATGCTAATGCCCTTTCAGAAATGATAAGTAATAATAAAGACTGGAATCCTAGATGGAAGGAAGATTCAGCTAAGATATTTCTTTAGACTCAAGTATTGGAATGTCAGTGAGTGTTGTCAGGACATTGCCGGGTTCAAAGAAGAATGACTTTGGTGGATCTCTCTTATTTATTTCACAGATATCTCTGTCCTATCCACTTTTATCTAAGGAGTTGCTATTATTTCTGCTTTTGTCCTATGTTACTTTCATCTTGTATATCAGGGATTGAAACCCTGATTCCTCTAATTGTGTCTGACATGAAGCTGTCAATCTTATCTCCAAGGCCTTTATTGAAATGTTCCAGATGTGTGGCAGACTCTAGGATCGTAGGCGCGACTGGCCCTGGATTCTTCAATGGGCAGGGCATCCTCTCTTTCCCTAGTCTCCAGGGCAGTCCTCCAAAGTCACGCATGTAATGGTATTTCAAAGCACCTTTTCTATCCAGCCTTTTCTTTTCCTTCAGCATAGTGACCAGTGAAGAGGGTTATTTTTTTCTTATTGGCAGTGTGCAAGTCTCCACCTCCCAAGGGAGCACACAGATGAGCCTTTCTGGAAGTTTTACATCTTCGACTCACCAGTCTAAGTCCAATGAATTGGATTTATGAATAAAATTGCAAATATTATTTTCATATTTACATAGACCCCCCAATTCAAATATAAACATATTGAAAAGGAGTGTCATCAACCTTTGATTGTCTGCCCATCAATTTATTGTTTGTAATGACCTTTTAAAATTTTTAAATCACCAAAAAACTCCTGTTTGAACCATTTACTTTCTCCACAAGTATTTCTCCTCCTGCCTGGACTATGGACGGATGTGTGATGGACCAAATGGTTCGTTTTCAGAACATTCCACTACAGTTAAACTGTATTCACTTTAGACTTCAAGATCACTTGTGGCTTGTCTAAAATATAAAGGTGCCCATTGTTCTTTTGTTGTTGTTAATATCATAAGCTCAAAATGACTGCTACTTTCCCACTCCCAGTTTCTCTTTATTTTTATATCACCAGCTGATTCTTCCTGAGGGTCCCAACTAAATCCAGAGTTGTGGCTCCATTTCCTTCCCCTACGTCTGCGTGATGAGACGTTATTGCGTATTCTTTCTTAAGCCAAACAACACAACAAAGTTTTGATTAATTGTGGGTCTTATTATTTCTTACCTTGTATTTATGCCAGTTTTACCTATGATTTCATCTGACTGTTCCTTCGCCTGTTCTTTGCTTGACCACGGGGGCTCCTGGAGGGTGTGGATTCAGCCTTGACTTTCCGTTGCCGTGGAGGGAGCAGCACCGCTTCCCACTCAGTGGGGACCCTGTCCCTGCACTGAATGGCTGAAAACCCATTCTTACAAAAACCCGCTTCTCTCTTAGTTCAAGTGATAAAATAAAATATCCGTAGATTTTTTTAAGTTTTAAAATTTTTAAAATTTTTTTCTTATAAAAAGGAATGACATGCACCAGGTGAAGAAGGTAGCAGTTACCGTGGGGAGCCAGTGTGGCTCCCACTTTAACGTGAATATGGTCATGGGATGAGGCCAAGGTTCTGCGTCCCAGAGAAGCACTAAGGCGGCGGTGCTATTGGTAGCCTGGGGCTCACAGTTTGAGTGGCGAGGTCCTAGGCAAGGCCTTAAGCTTTCTTTGTCCTCAAATTACAGTGAATGATTGGCTTTGCTTGGTAACTACATTTATCTTAATTTCTTTTTCCAGTTTCCAAGATCTGTTATAAAAAATTCAGACATTACAGAAATAAAAATGTAGGAAGTAAAGTTCTCAATAATCTTTCCTCCTAGAGGCAGTGCTGTCAACGGTTTAACGCATGCTCTTCCAAGTTATTTTCTCTCTAAGTGTGACTATTTTTTAGGACTTGAACTCATTGAAAACATTCTGTTCTTACTTTTCTCATTTTCCAACGTATTTGAGACTTTCTTCCCCCTGTAAGAACCTAAAGGTCTTTCATTCTGTTTTTAAGAATCGTTTATGTACGCCTCATGTAGAAGCGTTTAGGTTATTAGGAAGGTATTTATGTAAACAAAGCTTTTGAAATGAAAATAACAGCAGCATCTTTGGCAGAAGCCAATGTTATATAAATGAACGGTTTAAAATAGAAGGAAGTCAACTTGCCTCTAGATCATGCAGTGACGATTCTTTTAAAGGAATGAGAGGACAGAGTCAAATGAGTCCTGATGGGATTAGAGAGGAGAGGCATAATTATTTTTCTCTATTAAATGACTTTCCCTTGGGCTTCTCTGGAGACCTGGGTCTGAGGTATTTAAGGACAGTGACTATATAAGGATGTAGAAATACCCAGGAGCTTACCCAAGACTCGTCACTCTGTGCCCTGAGATCAGCGATATTCTCGAGGATGCCCATCACCTCTTCCCCGCTGCCACACCAGGACTAGAGTCACCAAAAACTTTTTGCCTGAGGCATACAGGGTGAGTTGCCCCACACAGCTACAAGGCCTCAGTTGGATTTTGTAGCATGTGGCCTGAGCAGTTCTCCAGCCCAGGGTAGTGTGACTTTTAGAGGTAGTGACTGTTTCAGAGAGCTGAGAGCAGCTCTGCAGGCCCAGCTCAGAGACCCCCTTCCCCTGAGGGTGGGCCCAGTGGCTCCTGAAGCCTGACGGGCACTACGATTCCCCACCCTGGCAGAGGGCAGGGGCTGGGGGGAGGGAAGGGGCGGTGTTTGTTCAGAGGAGCTGTTTTATACAAACACTAGACAGAATACATGAAAAACTTCTCTTCAAATGGCTGTTTAGGCTACGGGGACACCTGTATTGGCTCAAGCTCCCTGCCTTTGATTCCATACCAGGAATTCATAAAGGCAGATATCTCTGTCCTTCTCTGTCTCTCGCTTAAGGAGAAAAATTTCTGGCCAGAAGAATCTCTCCATTTCAGTCACAATGGGAATGACCAGCCTGAGAGCTTTGCAATTAATTTGACTGAGAATCTTTTCACAATGAAAAGACACTCGTCACTCCCCTCCCCGCCCTGCCCCCAAACCAGGCTAGAAATATGATAGATTCAGTTAATCTTCAACAGGCAGTTTCAGACATTTTAGATCCACTTCTACTGTGTGATTAATTGCTTCAGTGTTTGGCAAGTATTAAACGGGAGAGTTTTGTGGGGAGGAAGTCGGAGTGCAGGCCGCAGCTGGCCCGCTGTTTGTTAGTGCTCTGGCCCGGCCTCTGTTCTCCCTCAACAAAGCACAGCTGCTTCGTGTCTGTCACAATCAATGGGATGACATTTCCCAACTGGTAATTACCAAAAGGATTCCTGTTGATGCCTTTTGGAACTGCCAATCTGAAAGGTAGCTCTTGGCTCCTGCCGCGTGTAGTGTGTCTGCAGTTTGCTTTTTATCTTCGTTTTCATACTTGAACTGAAAGAAAGGTCTGTGTGGAGGCTTGCAGCTCACTCCCTAGCACCTCTTCTCCTTCCCCTCACCTGTCTACACATTAAAGAGTATCACAGAGTCTCTAAAACCCTCACCTTACACTGAAGGAGACAGGGCCAGGAGTAAACGAGGGGACAAGGAGCCTACGAAACGCTGATGAAAGAACGAATGCAAGTTATAAATGAAGGCGTTTCTATTATCATGAATTGTGAGGAAAAGGGGAAAGGCTGTTTCTTTCTGGGGACTAAAATGAGAGCCTTTCTCATAATTTGGTGTTCACCTTAGAGAAGAATTCAGAGAATTCACTGGGTTTAGCCATAGAGGAAAATACAATCCAAGTCGACCTGTATCTCTTTGCATTATTATGTAGAGTCTTTCAAGCGCCAGGGTGCTGTTTATTAGGCAGTTTTGGAAAGAAAATAAAGAATGCTCTAGCCGGATGGATCTATAGGCGGGAGAAACCTGTAAACATATCATAGAGGAATACGTTTATTCTTTCCTTCATTCAACATGGATTTATGGCAGGGGTGTTGGATGCCAGGCATTTTAGATGCGGAGGTCTGGAACAGTACCAGATGGAGCTGGGAGGGAGGGCATGGTGGGAATAAAACTGTTCGGATAGTTACTAAATTGAAGTTGAGAGACGCTTGCGTTCTACCTGTACTTTCCCTACCAATCCCAGGCTCTTAAAATCCCAGACTCATAAGCACATACTAGTTTCCTCACTTGTCATATTTTGATGCTACAGTGGCTGTTGCCTCTGAGCCTTGGAGTTAAAAGAATTAAAACACATAGAATGCAGATGGATTAGAGAGCCCAGGTGCATGAGTTGTGGCTAAGAAGGGCCGGCAAAGGAGAAATTCAGGGCAAAGTAGACATTTAAAATGATAACGAAAAATTTTTTAAAAACATGAAAAAGAAGAGGGAAGGAAAACAAAAATTACTTAGTATAGATCTGTTGTTTAAAGAATGGGAGACTTTGACAAGAGTGCCAGGACTAAATGTGGATTAGTGGCTACCACGGGCGAGGGGTCGTAGGGAGGAGGGAGTCTCTGGGAACGGCTTAAGGGTTTTGTTTTAGGGTGATGAAAATAATCTAAAGTTGGACAGTGGTAATAGTCACACAACTCTGTGACTGTACTAAAAACTACCAAATTGTACATTTTAATGGGGTGAAGTTTATGGTGTATGGACTCTATCTTAATGAAGTTGTTATAAAAAACAAGAGAGACACTGGTTCAAGCTTAACTAAGGTGACACACCATCTTCCTGTGAGGTAGGACCCTAAGTGAGTAGTCCTTCAATAGACAGTCTTGCTTCTGAATTTCTAATAAACAGTTTCTGAATAGAAGAATTTGGGAGATGCTTACCCATGTTATATATTGGAAGGGCTAGACTTTTGTAGCATAGGAAATGGGAAAGAGAGAGACTTCATCAATTATTAGAAACTATTAGTATGGTAGAATTGATCTTATAAATATTTATATACATATTTAAAAAGGAGAAACAGACCAAAAACCAATAGTATGTAGAAAAGCTCTAGATCTGTAGCTGATAGTAGCCTATAGTCACACATGGTTATTTAAATTTAAATTAATTACAGTTGAATAAATTTAAAAGTTCAGTTGCTCAATTATATTAGCCATGTTTCAAGTGCACAATAGCCACACGTAACCCATGGCTATTGTGCTGGGTCAGGTGGATATAAGTGTCCTTCTGCTGGGAAGCTCTGCTCTAGGTCTAAGAGGCGTGGTGCTGCACCTTACAACACCTAGTAGTTTGCTTCCATAAGAGATTCTCTTCTTCAAGAATCTACATTTTCAGTCCATTGAAACCGAGGACTATTCCAAAATAAGAGTCCTCATTGCATCACTCAAGGCTTTCATCATGGCAGCCTGGGAAGTATTCAAAATCATTAGTTTAGTAATTATGAAGCTCAGATTTTACTTTAAATTCTGCATTAAGTTTCATGGTGTTTCAGATATTTATTTCACTTTTTCTGCCTCTTTTTTTTTTTAGGTACTTAGTTTAAAAACTACTGATAAATATTTGACATAAACTAGTGGTTACATCCCAGATGTTTACCTATCAGGGTGTTATTTACTGTTCAATAAATAATTTCTGTCTTTGTTTTCTTTGTCCCAATTTCCTGGCCTACAAAAAGCTCTTAGAATTAATACCTTCCTCCATCATGACATTTATAATTTAAGGTTTAGGGGCTATCTCAATAAGGTGCTACAAAGAAAAGAACTTTAAGATAAAGTATAAAAAATTATAAAGTGTCTTTTAAAAATGACTTCCAATGGCAATTATTATTATCTATAAGAATGCTGGGTAATATTCAAAACATATATTTAAAAAAATCTAAAAGCCACCTGGAAGATACCTCTCAGAGGTAAATGTAAACATTTGGTTGTATTTTTTCAATTTGCTTTATATACTGTTCACACAATTTCACCAAATTGGGGGTGTATTCTATACACCTCTCACTTTTTGCCCCAAGCTTAACCATCTTCACGGTGTAGCACTGTGGCTAAGAATGTTGACCCCAGGCCCTCACCGTCTACCTACAAGGGCCAGCTCTACAACTTGCTGACCACATGTCCTCGGCCAAGTCAGTGAACCACTCTGAATTTGGGTTTCTTGATTTGTGTGCTGGGGATAATAATAGAGCCTACCTCTCAAAGTGGTTGTGTGTTAATGTAGTAAAGCACGTGGCATGGTGGCTGGCAGATAGCATTTGGTATTCTTATCACAAATGTAACTTGTTTCAACCTCTACTTGGACTTGCAGAACTGAAGCCCTTCCTGAAAAACCCCTCAGCCCTCACGTATTCCCCGATGGGGACCCAGCCAGCCTCCGAGTACTACCTGCTGTGTCCTCTTTGTGCTCACTCTGCCTTCTTTTTGTTGGATTCCTCTGCCCTTGAAATGGCTGGCGGCCTCTTTATGGCTAGCAGTGCCTGGGACCCATCATGGGAATCCCAGAGTCCGTGCCAAAGGCATTTCATTCCAGTTCTGTCAGAGACAGTGCTCTCGGAGGGTATCAGGCTGTTGCTAGTTTCCATGTGAAGACAGGATGACCTTTTATTTCTGTGGGTGGTAGACTCTAACTGTGCTCCTAAAGGCTGGCTTTTGCTTGGTTTCTGATTCTGCAGAGTGGGTAATTATTAATCCAAAGTTTCACTCTCTTGCCAATATTGACATTTTTTAAGGTATGATTTCTATGAATTATTATAATGAAAGTTTCTTTTCCTACCAAGGGTATGGAGAGGGTGAAACAAAGTGGGGAGGGGTGGGGGGTGGGAGAAGGAACCCCTGCCTTACCTCCCTCAACTCCTCATTTACATTAGAAGTGTAAGCTCCTTGAAGATAGGCAGTTTCTCTTTGTCTGCTGGCTAACACAGTATCGGTAAAGTCTTGGACTTGTAAAAACCCATTGAATATATTAAAATGTATTATTTTCACTGTTACAAGAAGAAGAAAGCAAGATATTAACTAAGGATCAAATGGGTGACAGACACTCTAAGTGTGTTATCTCATCTAATCTATATTTATAGTGATCTTTGAGGGGGCATTTATTATCCTCTTCTTACAGGTGGGGGTAATTGAGTATAAGCAAAGTTAAGCAGTTTTCCTGGGTTACACGATGAGTAGCTGACACAAATCTGAGTTTCATTCCATGTCTGCTTAACAGACCCCAGCTCATCCCTCATGTGACAAAGCTGATTTTTAGGAGAGGCAGAGAGAAGATAGTAGCATGTTGGACAAATGGAAGCCTACAATTTTCAACATCATAGCTTTTTTAGAGAATTAAAATAATATATCAGCTCAAAGGATGGGGAAGAAACTTGGCTGTGAGCAGAATCTAGCTTAATTAAATTTATTCTGAGTTTAGAATAAATTTAGGTTCATCTTTACCAGTCAAAACACCTATTACTTACTCAGTCTAAGAGAAAAAAGTTCAATGAAAAATCACTCATATCCCCTTGACATCAAATAACTCTTTGAAATCTACATTTAGGGAAAGGAGCATATAAATTAAATATATCTTGAAATGTGAACTTAAAAATGAAGTACTTTAATAAAAGACTTCCGGTTAGAGTCAACCTATGATCATCACTTTATTTGAAAAGTTTTAAAGGGACTCCCAAATGTGGCTTTTCCCACTTTTTGCTTCCTTGACATCTCACAAATGAGTAGTTGGTGGCTGGGTTTCCCTTGGACAGTTTGTCAAGCATTCTTTTGAGTCTCTCTCTCTCATGCTCTCTATTAAAGCTAGTTTAATTTTAACCAAGTCATTACTTTCTAAGAGACATCATTTTCTCTCCCACAGTCACTGTGGACCGCCCAGGGAAAATGTGTTTGAACAAGAAGCCAAGTTGTCTTCCTACCTGGGTGTGTGAGCTTTCCTCTTGCTTAAGAATCATTCACATCTTCCCAGATTTCAGACTCAAAGGGGTCTTCATGGAAAAAGAAAATATGGTGAAATAAATCATGAAAAGATCTGTTTACTTTAGGTCAGATATTGAGGAACTTGTGGTAGGTGCTGGATGTAAACATCCAGGATAAAGAAAGATCACAATAATTTCTCTTGTTCCTTATCTCTCTTTTTTCAGTACGGTGTCACCAGATGGCAGTCACTGGAATGCAGCCACTTCCCCTGCTCTGCATTTATCTGCAGATCTATGTCGGTTGACTGTAGGTCTAGCTTTCCTGTTGTTTAACAGTGATGAGGTAACTAGTGGTAACTTATTTAATCAATACATTCTCTTCTCTTTATATACTTTGAATTTAATAGAAGCTAGCTTCATAAAACTATTGGGAGCTGATTTGGGTGCCTTTCCCTTCATTTTCTTCCCTTAAGTAACCTGTTAGTGATGAGAGTTCAGTTTTCTGGTGAAAATTGTGATGTTGAGTTACACAGAGTGAGAGATGGTATCACCGGTTTGATTTGTCAGTTTCTTTATTGTGTACATTTTATTAGACTTTTTCCAAAAGTACATTGCATCGAATTAGAAAGTGTTCTGTCAGGTCCGAATATCTAATAATGCCATTAAGATACCTTTAATCTTTAAAGAAAAACTACTATATAACTTCACTTAGGATATCAACATAACGGATTGGCTGATCCTCAAAACAAGTGGCAACAGTTATAGGTAAAAGGAACAGTACAAAGAATTAAAAGCAGCTACATACAGCAAGTCCTACATTTAGACTGGACATAATATAACGACCAGAGGGAAAGTTTACGTGGACACTACTAAGGCATGCTTGGAAGTTTCTTTGACATGACGTTAATTAGAGAAACTCCCACTGATAACATGCCACTTTTTTGGTGCTACAGGCATGTAGCATGCTACACACTAACACAAGCAGCTGGCTTACAAAAACAAATATGTGGATATGGTGCACACAATCTGATGAAAAATCTTCAAGTGAGAACATTCTTTTCCTAAGTAAAATGTGTTGTTAATCAGTGTAAATTTTCCAATAAATTCATTTCACTACATAATTACTTTTATTTTTAAAAAATTTCATAATAGCCTTTCTAAGCTTTTATTAGATACACTCATCCTATAATTCTGTAAGGAACGCACACTAGGTGAAAGGCAGTATGCCAGAACCTATGGAGAGAGCGAGGTGTAAGATGGAGTTGTATCTTTGAGGATTTTAGTCTAGTGAGGGAGAAAGACAATGACACATTATGCTAAATGCTAAAAACAGAGTTATTTCCAAGTGATGGGGGTATTAAGGAGGATATACCTAACTCCTACAGGCAAACTTATCTGGGTAGATTTTTCAAAGGACCCTTCACCTCACCTGTTACCCCTGTGTGTGCCCTTGCTCACCTGAGGGTTAACCCAGACTCTTGCAAAGCCAACCTCCCTGTTGCCAACACATCCTTAATGTCCCTCCCTACTGTGCTTGTCAGAATTTTGGAGGTAGGAAAGGAGTAGATTACAGGCATATGTAAAATTCTAAAAATGTAAAAGGAGCTTCCACATCTTTCCTCTTTCTTTAACAAAAACAACTTAATCTTGCTTTACTTTAAAAATGTGATATAGTCTTGGTATTTCGCCATGTGCCTAAGTGGGGTGTTGTATCAGGAAGCAGGGATGTGAAGGGAAGGGAGAAGATGAGGTGAGTCTAGAGGATTCCTGTGGAAATAGTTCCAGACATTTCTCTTTTGAAATGTGCTTTAATAGAGATATTTGCCAATGAATTTGAGGAATGCTGGGCCAAACTCTGGGGAACTTTGCTAAGGACCCCCTCTCTGTCTTTGCTTAGACTTTCTGTACAGTCCTCCACGCCTCTGTATTGTTTTCACTAATGGTCTGTGGTTCATTCCTAAGAAAGCCAAGTATAAAGGCACCAAAAGCCAGCAAAACAAGCCTAAGTCCTAAAATTCAACCTAATGGCATAATGATGATGGTTCTACTTAAGAAAATACTTACTGAAGACAAAAAATTATTTATGTTAAGCCAAACCACTCCAGCTATCCAAGGGATAGCACAGCCAAACGACCCTCATGGAATATCTGTTGAGTGTATCAGTTCCACGCAGTCATGCATTCCCTTCTGACCACAGGAAGTTGCCGCAATAATTTCTAGAGTAGTTAATGGAAGATTGTTGTTAGGCTAATCTCCTTTACGATTACAAATATAGTCCACTGGGTTAAGGTAATAGGACTTCTTGAAAGTGGCCCATCAGATTGGTGATGACTGGGTACAGAAGGATTTCATAATGTCAATTCCAAATACCATGAAACAATACATTCGAATGTCAGCGCTCTCTTTCTGAATCCTAAGGAAAATGCTAAGGTGCTGGTTTTCCTTCAGAGACATCTTTTTAAAAAGAACTTAAATGTGGTACATTTAACAAACAAAATTTTTACCCATTATAAGTGTACAATTCAATGAATTTTAGTAAATGTATAGAACTATCGCCACAGTTCAGTTTTAGAACATTTCTATCACCTCAGAAAGTTCCCTCATGTCTGCCTCTTTATAGAAATGATGCACTCCCAGTCCCAGTCCTAAGCAACTACAATGTACTTTTTGTCACCGTAAATTTTAAATTTGCTTTTTCTGGGTGTTTTGAATAAATGGAAGCATATAACATGTAGTCTTTTGTGTCTACCTTCTTTGACATAGCATAATGTTTTGAGATTCACCCACACTATATAGCTTGTATTAATTTGCTTATTTTTATTGCTTTATAGTATTTCATGTTATTGAATTGTGTATGCATGACATCTTATGTAAGGAATTATATACATTTTAAAAATTAAGATATAATTTACATATAACATATTGTGTATCCATTTCCCAGTTCTCAAGAGTCTCTCTTGTCATGCATAGAAACATGAGAGTGGTTTCCTAGTGGCAGGGAAATCAAACAAAATAAAACAAACAAGGTCTCATTTACTGACTATTAGCATTCTTGGAAAGATTATGGTTTTTAACAGCAAAATGGCTAAGTGGAAATTGGTCATTTGTGTCCTCTTCCTCTCTTTGACCTGAGAATCCTGGCTCACAGAGCCACGAATCCCCTTCGATTCCATGCTCAAATGTATTTGTGGGAACATTTCTTATCTCTTGGGGGGATGGTCCACAACTATGATCAGATTCTCAAGCAGTCTGTTACATAAAACAGTTTAAGAGATAATCTTCATATTCTATTTGGTTCCATCCTTGACCCTTTTTCCTTCTCACTCCGTATATTTCTTTGGAAAATATTTTTGTGGCTTTATGATCTCAACTACCAGCAGATAGTTTACTGGGAAGAACTCAGATAGAAATTTATTTTTCTTATCAAAGTCATGGGCTATCTGACAGTTTTAAATGCTTTCGAGTTATAAGCAAGCCATTCTTTTCCAAGCATGAACGTGGTGTGCAGGCTTGTGTCCCTTCCTGTCTTTATCTTCCACTTTCCCACCTTGAAGGGCCAAGTAGGCTGGAACTTTGTCTTGCCATTTTCTCTCCACGCTGTCACCTTTCATCACTTACATCTGTCCTCCTGAGGCTGAAAACCACTGCACTTTCCCCAACACTTGCCCACATGCATATACAGTAAATATCACCAATTTTAAAGGGACAGTTTTGCATTTGAGTGGAGAGATGTATCCCACTTTCAGATCACAATTCATTGGTATGTTATCCTGGACCCACCTACAGCTCTGTCATTTTCCTCAATCCACTAAATTCTTGACTATGGGTATCCTTCTCTAAAAGATCTGAAATGGTTTTGTGATGTAACATTAGACAAGGGTGCTTTGTTTAGGGATTTTTAATGGCCCAACTGGATAAGAATTACTTCCATTTGTATGTCTGGGTCCCTCCTCAGACTGCCTGAGAAAGCAGCCTTTAGCCCTGTGAGTTTTCTGGGAAGTAGGCACACCGCAGCCACTCACTCACTCAATCAACCAAGGAACATTTCTGGAACCCCTAATTCTAACTGAACTGTGCACGGGATGTAAGAAAAATACTAAGGGATGAAGAAATAAAGTCAACAGACCTCTAGCATCTATTCAATATATGCTATTATCAATGTTCATATTAAACTCCAAACCTTGATATATTTCCCAAACAACCACACCAGACTGTGCAACTGCCTCATGGATACTTCCATCTGCATGGTCTATAGACACTTTATGCTCTACCTGTCCCCAGGTGAAACTCTTACCTTGCCTCTCTTAACTCCTCCTCCTGCTGCCATCTTAATGACCAACATCAAAGTGGCCTCCCAATCCCTTCCTCTTGCTCTACACACACATTTAATGGTCAGCAAGGCCAGTCAATTATGCCTGAGAAATATATGTCACATATCCTCTACACACCTACTGCCACTCTCTTATTTTGGGTCCTCCTCTACTGCATAGGTTCTTTTATTTTTAAATATGTTCATTGATTTTAGAGAGTAAGGAAGTTGGGGGGAGGGAGGGAGAGAGAAAGAATGTCCATGTGAGAGAGAAAAAACATCCATCAGTTGCCTCCCTTATGTGCCCCTTCTGGGGATTGAACATGTAATCTAGGTATGTGCCTAGACTGGGAATCAAACCCCCAACCTTTTGGTGTGTAGGACGATGATCAACCAACTGAGCCATACCAGTAAAGGCAATTGCATGGATTCTTGCAGAATCCCAACTGATCTTGCCCTTGCCAGACTTGCTACCACCAGTCCCTGTCCACCCTGCTACCGACGTGAACCCCTGCTTCAAAACCTGGGCTGCTTCTCATTGGGGCGAAGCCTAAGTCTGGATGCTCACAGGGACTCCTACTCACTGTGGCCCCAGCTCCTCTCTTTGACTCACCTGCCATTACTCACCACACACTGAGTTCCACCTAATGCAAACATCTTCCCTGTCCCCCAAATACCTTTCCTTTTCGTACATCTGTGCTTTGGGAAAGGCTAAGGAGCTAACAGTGTATTGTCTTGTCACACGTTCTCTTCTCTATGTTCAGCATTCTCCCCATCCTCAACCCTTCATCCCACCCTTTTTATTTGCTGGATTACCTCTTATTCCACAAGTTCCCATCCAAGTGTTACCTTTTTTGCACCACCCCTGTGCCCTTTCTCAGAAAAAGTTAGGAGTTCCTCTAAGTGTATGTCCAAGTTCCCTTTACACTGAGGAAATTGTTTATATTGAAGCCTCATTCACTATTGGGTTCCTGGAAGCCATGACACTTTATGTATTCAGTACCTAACAGTAGGCATACAGTAGGTATTCAATAAATGCTGAAAGAATGATTAGTGAAGTTTGCAGAATATGATAATCATATAGTTGACCTTGCTCATTTTACTAATAAGGAAATTGAAACCCAGTGGAATTAGGAGAATTGCATAATTAGAGGCAGATTGTGGAATATAATCAAAGTGTTTTGACTGTCAGTTGAATGCCCCTTCCACTACACAGCATGGTATTATTAATTGGGTGGATTTCTAAGGAAAGGATCTTTAGTTTTAGTGACAAAATGTAACTCAGTAAGACAAGGAGATTTATTGGTGGAAAAAGAAAGAAAAGCAGTTTGTTTAATTTTACAGAGGTTATCATATTATTTTATTAATCTTTGTATCCAACGCAAAAAAACAAAACCAAACCATGAAAGTGATTGGAAGAGAGCAATAATTCCAATATCAGAGAACAGTCTAATGAAGAAATGACAGCACTTTACTTAAACTGATCAGTTAGTACTTGGTAATTTAGAAAGATTTCTTCTCTTAAGCTCTAAAGTAAGTGAGATGTGGAAACTTCACAGATCCCGGGGGAACAAGGCTTGGCTGCGGGGCTGGCAGTGAGAGGAACAGGAAAGCAGTGTTTCTTTTGAAACTGCGCCAAACACATGTTTCATTCTTCTGGGCTCCCTGTTTGAGGCAAGTGACTCAATTGAAAATACTCAGTTCTGGAAAGAAGCTCTAGTTTTTGTTTGTATTTTCATGAAAACTTTAAACACACAGAATTAAAAAGAAGTCTGGAGAGGAGAACCGTGATTAAGATCTTATTTTCAAAAGAAGAGGCTCAGAGTTGGAATACACATCGTGGAATGGAAAGGAGAGAATTTAGAGTTTTTTCTTCAGAGTGAAGACAACAATAGATGAGAAAAATTTGGTAGACAAATAATCACTCTAAATAATAATAATGTTTCTTTGAACAGAATATGTCTACCCCACCTTACTAAATGAGAAAGATACAGATTGTATGAGAGAAGGTTAGATGATATATCTTAGAGGTACAGCTTAGGGATTGAAAATTAATTTTAAGGCCCACACATTTGGAAAGATGATGGATTTCAGCGCCGCTAGCTCAACTGCTGTAGAGGAGAGCAGGGGAATGGTGAATTCATAGCAGGGCCAGCTGCTGCTCTTGAGGGTGCAGAGCGGGGAGCTGTGCAGAACGCTGGGGCTGGAGGCGGTGGGAGGGACCACGCCGAGGCCGCAGAGGAGGGTAGAAGCAGATGTGAATTACAGAGAGCGGAGAGGAAAGATGCCAGCGGAAAGGAAGAGGGGACTGGAAACAGTGGAGAGAGCATGCTTATAAAGATTATCCTTGGAAATAATTTCAGGGTGAAAATTTGCTGTCTTCTCTTCTCTATATGTAGCAGAGCTTTGATGCGGTGATAGAAGCATTAGAGTTTATCTTTCAGTCTTGTTTTACAGCTAAGATTCCTATACATCTTCTAAAGTTATCACTGAGAACATGAGCTCTAAACATCCTTTGGCTCCATCACTTCTTGGACAGCTGATCTGCTGTAGGTTGTCCATCTTCACCAGTGTCCAGGAAGCTCTGCTTGGGTTTGGGGGCCATCTCTTCTTTTTGGTTATTTATCTTATCTCTTCCACTGACTTCGTTTAGCTACTCTGCTGCCCAGAAGTCTCACATTCTTCCCATTTCATGGTCTGGGATTTTTATCCCCTTTTGTCCTACTCTCTACCCACAATCTTAATTTACTCACTTCCTTTTTATTTCTTTAAGGTCTTATTCTCTACTTTTAAAGAGACCTGCCTGGGTCTGAAAAAAATTCTCTTATCATTTGTGATGTGATATCCATCTCAGAAAATGCATTGGTATTTAAACCATGGCCCCTTAGACATAAAAGAGTGACTCTAATCTTTGCAGGCTCAGGTATCTTGAGGTCATATAGGTTGGTCCTTTGAGACTGGGATGTAAGGAAATGATATGGGGGTAGGCAAGCTTCCTGAAGCATCTTTAATGCAAAATTCTAACGAGACTATACTAAGATCATATGTGTGAAGAGTTTCTGGGTCCCTTGCATGGGAAGTCCTAGTCAAATGCCAGGTATTTGTATTCCTGTCATTATAGACTCCCAGGGCAGGGAGGCACTGAGGAATGTGCAATTGAATATCCTCCTCCAGGGCCTTTAGCACCTTCTAAAGATTTCATAAATCAGGGAATATGCCATGGTTTGCTGAAGGGATAAGTGTTTGAGAGGTGATGAAGTTTACTGGAGAATTTAGAGTTCAGTTTTATTTGAACTAAAGCTGTGAATGGACCTACAGTGCTGAGGACCCTTCTGGGCCTGTTTAAATAGTAGCTCCAATTCCCTTCCTGAACAGTCTTGTATGTCAGCCAGTGAGTGCTACAAATGCCGATCTGTGCTGCATGGGGCCCCGTCCTGGGACAGGGCACAGTGTGAACTCCTCGCAACCCACTCCTTTAAGCACCAGCTCAAGTCACACGCCTGCCATGGAGTTTTTCTTGACAACTCCGGGGCCCGCTGGTCCTTCCCTCCTTTGAACTCATATGCGCTTGTTGGTGTCGCCCTGTTAATCTAGCCTTTCAAGTATGTGGAACAAGATGGAGAATTTTGTCCACCAGAAATTCCGGAAGCTGATGCTGCTTGGGAGAAGAATGACATTTCCAGCAGCTGTCTGATGAGGTTGGTCACTCTTAGGAACACAGCATGGGGTGAGGGAAGCTCTCTGGAAGAGAAAGAGAGGAAGAGAATTTCAGTGGATGCTCTCCGTGTGGCCTTTGGGGATATCTAGAAATGGTGAGCAGGAAAGGGTGTGAGTGTGTGTTGCTGCCTACAAAGTCCATAGCTAGTATCTAGTTAGTCTTAGAGTTGCTCTAGGGTGTGTGTTCATTGTTTGCATCTCCATATATACATCCATGGCATATTTATTGAGTTCCTGTTATGTGCCAGGCACGGTTCTAGGTCTGGAGATTTGGAGTAAATAAGACAGATATTATGGTAGGGGAGGCAGACAATAAGTAACAGACAAGTAAAGTGGAAACAGATGAAATAATGTCCAATATTGTTAGATGTCTGAAGACAAAAGAACAGGAATGGGGTGGAAAGTGATTTGGCCCAGCATTTAGGTGGGTTTCATGTATTTGGCCTAATCTCCCAAAGTAGGTGTGAACTACCCAGGACTATGCCTTCCACACCTTGAGAGTCTTCATTCTTCCCACAGACTACCTTATAACTTTTTAGGTAGTTAATATTTCAAATATGTTAATGAATCCAAGAAGATAGGCCTGCAAATGAGACAACTTGGTATGTTTCTTAACCACTTTTGTGCCATAGATGCTTTTGGTAGCACGGCGACGTCTTTATAACCTTCTCAGGATATTTTTAAATATGCACAAAACAAAACACATAGGACTACTTTGGAAACTAATAAATACAGTCTACAATCCTCAGACTCCAGGCTGACAATCGCTGGGAGACAATGCAAGTATTCTCCGTAGGAAGTATTGTGAAGGAGAAGCTACACTTTGGACATCATAGCTCCCTTTATTTCTGCAATTTGTACTAAACTGAGTGCGATGACTAAAGTAAACTCTGTCTGACATTTAGGGGAAAGGGCCAATGATTCTTCCGGATTTACCTATCAGGTGAGGCTGGACACAAATAATGAAGTTGGTACCCTGAATGTCTGGAGAAGAAATGCCAATTCACCGGTTTGGTCTTCCAGCCAAGCTGTGGGATGCTAGTTGGGAGCACGAGGTACACACACCTGGGAGGGTAATCACCATGCTGGAAATAATGACTATGACACAGGTTGAGAAGTGAGCCATGAGACCTGGGCAGGATGGAACTTGCCTGGAATAGTCTACAGAGAACCCCCTCAGAGGAGGCAGAGCTACAGAAGGGCACAGGTGAGCGGAGATGTGGACTGTTTGTCTAGGGCAGGGGAGCCACGGTGCCTGCAGACAAGGAGAGGCTGTGGGGAAGGATGAAGTCTCTAGGCTTTCCCGGAAGTGGGATTTTAGAGGGAAGTCCCCATGAAATTGCGGATTATTCAGTTTACCAGTCCAGTTTTGGATAAAGTTGTTCTATTGAATAGAGTTTCCTCTTTGGATTTAACTTGAGTGACTCAACGATGTGGAGGATAGCAACAAAGCCACATGCCCTGAGGCTTGTGCCTCTCCAAAAGCAGGAATAAATAACCCGGTGGCAGGGTTGTTGGCACCACCTTCTGTATCCTTTCCTTCCTTTTCTCGTCTCATATGGCCCATCATCAACTGGATATGCCCCACAATGACCTCACACTCAACACATCCAAGGCTGATCTTATCTGCTACCTATGCTTTGTTGGTTTATGATAACATTCGTTTCCAAGTTACATTAATTAAAAAACAATGGAGCTTTTAAACGTCTTTCTCATCATGGTTTGCAAGCCCTGTGGCTCGTACAGTTAAAGCAGGTTTCATACCTTCTTTATTCAAGAGTGGCAGCTCTTGAGTAGGACATTGTTACCTCATTTCTAGATTTTTACCTTGGTCTTGTAACTTAGGTTCTTTTTTTTTTTTTTTTGCATCTTTCATTAAAATTCTTTATTTTCCACCCCTTCCAGTTTAGGAAACAAATACAAACTATCCCAAATGATGTTTAAGACTCTTTATATTAATTTGTTTTTTTCCCCCCTTGTCACAGGTTGTATTTTCTTGCTCTTTGCATGCCTGATAATTTTTTATTAAATGCTAAATATTGTGAATTTTACAAGGGTGGGTACTGGGTTTTGTTTTTTTGGGGGGGGTGGGTTAATACTTCTTTAAATATTCTGGGCTTTGATCTAGGGTGCAATTAGTTGGCTGGCATAGTTTGATCCTTTGAGGCATGCTTTTAAGCATTCTTAGGCAGGTCCAGAGAAGCTTGTAGGCTAGACCTAATTTGGCACCATTACTATGGCAATGCCCTTCTGAGGACTCCGCCTGATGCTCCTTGTATTATGAGGTCTTTCCATTCTGGCTGGAGGAAGCAGGAACCCTTCCTAGGCCCGTGTGAGCCCCAGGGACTCTTCCTTCTGCTCCTTTCAGGTGGTTCTTTCTCTAGCTTAACAGTTTCTTCACGCACTGTTAAGTTCTGAAAGAAGCAAGGGAGCCAACCCTCTGCAGATCTGGGAACTTGCTGTCTCTCTCTCTGCACCTCTCTTGTCCACAGTACTCTGATTGGCTAGTGTGAGTTGCCACAGTCTCCTGATCTTCAACTCTGGGTCTCCTACTCCGGGAGGCTGCACAGCTCTGTCTGGGTTCCCTCTGTGTGGGTCTCACTGGGAAACTCTCTAGGCTTGAGACAGGACCGAGCAGGGTTACATGTGGAGCTCCGCCTGTGTACCTTCTCTCAAAGATCCCTGTCCGGCACTCCTTGTCCCAAGTCTGTAAAGTGTTGTTTTATATATTTTGTTTGCTTTTTCTTCTTTTAAAAATTAAGACAGGTGGAAAAATAGAGTCCCCGTTAATTTCTCATGATGAGATGAGCAGAAATGGAAGTCAATACCTCTATAATTAGGCCACATTTTACCTATTTATCCTTATCTCTTGCTATTTTTTGGTTTGAATTATATTTTGGTTAGATTGCTTATTTACACCTATACTTAAGCCTAGCGTGATCAATATTCCACATCTTTGGGTGGTTGAAAAAAAATGTCCACCCCTTTCCCTTGCAGATGATACAGTCTAGTAGATAAACAAATGTTATGCAAATCCTAGACACAGTAGTAGTCATATTTGAAAAGAGCACATTTATCCTTTAAAATACATGTAGAATGAAACCATTTTTTTCTCTTTACTTGCTAAGATGAAAGAGGGAGGGATATTGAATGAAAACTAAACTTCTACATACAGTTCTCTTTAATATCCACCACTCACGCCTCACCATATCCCACCTGTCTTCTCATTCGGTAGGTGCTTGCTAAATATTATGCCAACTTTAGGAGCAAAGGGAATTATCACAGAACTCCTTGTGGCCTTCATTGATACACAGGGACCTTCAGCCCGAATGGTGATTGAGGTTTCTTACAGGTGGGATATTGAATCTACCATACCCATATTAAGTCATATTACAAGGCTATTAAGACGAGACCCATTCTCAGTCCAACAGTTAACTGAGGGCTTAAGGTGGCAGCCATCCAATCTCTGAGATTTACGCTTTCAGACTCAAGGAGAATTTTCTCAAAGTACAGATAAATCAAGTAGATTTTGTTCTGTGCGTTCAGACTTATACAGAAAAAAAAAAGAAAAGAAAAGAAAACCTGATATTCAAAAACAAAGAAAAATAACTTTTTATAAAGTTTTGAATCTTAAGTTCACTGCATAAGGCATAATTAAGATAAATTAAAATGAGTTTTTTAGTTGACTAGAACTATTTTCCATAATTTTATGAGACATATATTCCTGTGTTATAAAATATCTGGAATTATAACTTAACAAGCAACTATAAAATGTTTGCTCTTGAAATAGGTAGGACTTATTTAAACAAAAGAACAAGGAATTTTTGAAGTAGAACAATTTGATTATATAACATGAAAACTGTCCTACCACCACTATTTACAATTTATGAAACTTGGTAAAATTTCAAGACAATTTGTCCTAATTTTTTGTGTTCCTGGACTGTTATTTTCCTGCTTCCAAATGAAATTTAGAGTAAGCTCATGACTTTCTGGTCAGCTTTAATCACTAAGAGTCTAAGCGGATAAACATGTCCAGTCAAATGCAGTGGGATTAGGGGCGTGGCTCCTTCATTCTCCGTTTCCATACCTAGCACCTCTACACTTCTCTCCTGATCCCTGGGCTGGCTTCCCTGGAGGTAACGGGTTGGAATGTAGAAAGGGCAGAAAGGATCTTTCTTGACCGTCTCTGACATGACAAAGTTTTACTTTATGATGGCAGACCTCAGGGGTGCTTGGGTTCTTTGAGGACATCCCTCCACCCACCACCATCACATCAGATCTTACACACATGTTTCCTTAATGTGTGTGAATGAAGGCATCTTCTGGGGGGATGGGGTTACTTACTATATTTTGCTATGTATGAGGCACACTCACGTTTTTGACCCAAACTTTCAGGAAAAAATTCTTTCGTTTTAATTTTTTAATTCAATGATTTATTTATTTATTTGTATTTAGATACTGGCCTTTCTGTATTATAAAGGAATTTTAACATTTATTTTTGAACATAGTATGGTACAAGAAACTTTATGTAACAAATAATTATGAACCACAAGAACTGATACAAGGTACAAGAAATTTGGTACCACAAACCCAATGATCGTATTCCAGAGTATCCTTTTCCACACGAATGCCCTTTCTAGGGTTACACTTTTAACACAGAAGCATAAATAAAAGAATTAAAAACATTTACATAGGTACAGAATTAGCATTACATGTATATAATGTGTATCCTTTTTTTCCCCTCAAAAATTTGGGCAAAAAAGTGCACATTATACACAGCGAAATCCAGTAGTCATCATTTCCTGAGAATTCCTCAGTTCCTCCAGGCGCTTTCTGCTGTTTCTTTGCCCCTCCAGGAGGCCCCCTTGCACAGGATCTAGGGTGGCTTTGCCATTTCCCAGCTCATGACTCGCATTAGTGTATGAGAAATACCCACCAGAGACTCTCTGTCTATAGAAATGACACTATTTTTCAAACTACGACTTGTACTCTGTTGCTGCAATTAGACTCTTGTGCTTTAAATCTATTCAGGTGAGTGAGGTACGCCAGTTCTTTCTCTCTCTCCAACTTCAGGGGACACATTTCAAGCTCTCTGCGTGGTCTCCTCAAAGTCCTTACAGTTTGGCTTGAGGTTAGAGGACAATACCCCACTTCCGCTCTGCTCTCAAAATGGGGCGGGTGGAGACTCAGCAGCTACAGTGATTCCAGGGAAATCTTCCCTGTGGAGTCCAATTCCTCTTGGCTCTCCAGCGTTATACTTATTACACCTTTTAGTAGGTCTGGGGGGTCAATGTCACAATCAGTTTTTTAGCCACTTTCTTTGCTGATTCTACAAAAGTGATATGGAATTATATTATTGAATGTTTGAGTAGTTGGCATTTACTTGTATTAAGACCTCAGCTGACACCACGACTGAAATAGTACCATTTAAAACCTTTTTACATTTACGTTTTAAGAGGCGTTAGCTTGTCTAGGCCACTAAAAGAAAAAATATCCCTCAAAGGAACACTTAAAAGATGAAATCGAATGTTTGGTTTTAGGTTTTTAATTTGCATAAATGCAAATTTTGTATATTTTTAAAAAGTTTGTGTTCTGATTAATTCAGGTATTCTTATGTTACATTCCAAGAATGGAATCTTAATTTTACAGCATCGTGCTCTTAGGATACAGGGCAAGGCAAAAGTAGGTTTACAGTTTGTTTGTATGGAAAATAATACACTAATTAATACTACAAGAATAAACTATGTTTCACGTACTCACAACTATAAACATACTTTTGCTTCACCCTAAGGTCGGGGGACCATTCAGACTACAACTCAGGGAATGCTTATTATGTTTTGTTCAGAAAATCCCACTGTTGGTGTGGTACCCAAAGGCGGAGATGGTGGGGGAGCAGACTCTGCGCTAGTGCAGCTCCTGTTGGAGGCGCCATGCACGGAGACTGGCGGCTACTGGGAGCACGAGGTTCTTCCTCTTGGGTGCCCTTTTCATACGCGCGAAAGTAAAGACTTCTTTCTGCTTTCTCATTTCCCACCTTTGCCCCTCTTTAGAACAAGAAAAGGGGTTCCATCTTGCGTGAGAAACTGTTCTCTGTGGCCTTAGAGGTGTCTGGAATCCAGCAGAGAGAATCAGCAGGTGGCCACCAGGGGGCAGCTATGTACAGCTTTTGGGCTTCATTCTGTGGGCACTGGGGAATTATGGAAGGTTTCAGACCAGGAGAGTGGCCTAGTGAAAGTGTGTGTTAGGAAGATTAATTTGGCAGCCAGGATCAGGAGAACAGACTAGATGCAGAAAGTCAGCTCTGGGACTTCCGCTGTGATCTGAGGGCAAAGACGGGGAGCAGTGGTATCAAGATAGAGACAATAAACGGAAAGAAGTTTACAGACACCATTAAAAAGAAATGTTAATTCAGAACTGGATGATTCTATGGATATAGAGGGAGAAAAAAAATGTAGAATAAGTTTTCCGTTTTGAGAATATTAATTCTGAAAATAGAAGTAAATCCACGCAGGCAATTTCCCCCTTTATGTATAATCCATTACACTTTAGTGAAATTTATAAAAAATTTGAGGATATTCTTAAATTTTCATCTACCCAAGAGACTTCTGGGAATGTTTGCAACTTTAGCCTATGGACAGTTCTGAGAAAGGAGTCGGAAGAAGGCAAATGTGTTGTCTGTCCCTCTTTTCTAGCCCCGCCTTTTTTTCCTCCTTCATTAAATGGTAAGTATTTGGAGAAACAAGGCCCTGACTCTTCCACTCTGGCTGGATGAAGGACAACCAGGGGCAGATTGTGTTGTGAGAGGACATGCCCTCCATATATCGTTGTGTTTCTACTCGTCCGCATTACTGTTTGAAGCTTACAACCTCACCTTATTGACAAGATGGGTAATAAGAGAAAAGATTTTCCAAACATAAATACCTGCTAAATGTATCTGAGGGGGAATCCCAATGTATTAGAAACTTAAGTCACTGATACTACTGAATCTTTTAAAAGGAAAAGGAAGAAGCCCAAAAGTTGGAACCTAAAAGCTAGACTGTGACGAACAACACTCCTTTTTTTTTTTTTTTTAATCCTTACTAGAGGCTATGATTTTACTGACTTTAGAGAGACAGGGAGGGAGAGAAAGAGAGGGGAGGAGAAAGAAGCATCAATGTGAGAGAGAAACATTGATTGGTTGCCTCCGACATGCTCCTCAGCTGGAGACTGAACCAGAAACCTAGGCCTGTTTCCTGATCGGGAATTGAACCTGCAACTTCTAATGCACGGTATGACACTCCAACGAACTGAGCCACCTGACCGGGGCACCAACAACACTCTTAATGGTGCTGATGTGTACTCTGAAGTTTTTAATTCCTGTTTTGCAATTTATTATCATTACAGCCTGGCCTTCATTTTTTTCTTTTTCTCTGTACTCTCACAGTTTTGGCTGGAGTAAAAGTGGGAAAGACAAGATACTGCAGTAAACACCATGAAATTTTGAGGTTTTGCCACTGGCAACAGTTTTGCTGTAGAATTCAAGACAAAGAGCACCATATTGCCCAGTTGGTGTCCACTGGGGTCCCTCACAGGGTGGCACTGACCCCCTTGGGTTGTCTAGGTTGCCTTTTGCCATCACCTTAAGGTCTCCGTAACTCACCACTCATTCCTCTCTTGACCTAGTAGAGAGATGCCTTTTCTGTCTTACATCCTCAAAATATTCAGTCTGATTATTTTCCACCTACTCATTGCTACTGCTTTTGACAAGCCACCGTACTCTTTTACCTAGATTACTGTAATTACCTGTAACTGGTCTCCTTGAAGCTACTGTAGCTTTCCTTACAGTCTGTTTCTCAACCTTGCAGCCAGTCATCCTGGCTGTCCACTCATGTCATTGCTTAGCTGAAAATTCTGCAGTGGTTCCTGATTTCAGTTTTAATCCAAGACAAAGGCCTTAAAAAAGATGTAAAGGTCTTTGATACTCTGATCTCGTTTCCCATGTCTGGCTCTCCACTCATTGTGCCTCTGTCCCACCTACCTAGACTACTTTGGGCATGGAGAAATGCCTGCTCCCTACTAATTGGTAATTCAGAAGAAAAGTGTCCGTTGGCCTCTTAATGAGGCCAACCTTGGCTGCCCTGTTTAAAATCATAAACTTCTCTTCCTGCCACCCCGATCTTCTTATCTTCTTCCACTTATTTTCCCATAGCATTTAGTACTATAATTCCAATGTTCTATGTAATTTACTTATTACATTTTCAAATCTGATTTTTTCTCTTCATCCACTGGAATATAAAGTCCACGAGGGCAGGAATCTTTATCTGCTTTGTTCACTGATGTATTCCATTTGTCTAGAATGGCGACCAGGACAGCGCCTGTAAAAGAACAGTTGGTACTTAAAAAAAAAAAAAAGGGCATACAGTGTCTTCAGAAATAATAAAAAATTATTAATTGGTGAAAGCTCATCAGGGTCTAAGAATAAGATGTTGATAGGCATAAGTGTTATTTTCATAATATTGAAGGTGATATTGAGGTTATGTAGGAGAATGTCCTTGTTTCTAAGAAATAAAGGCTAATGTATTTGGGGTCATGAGGCATCCATTAACAAATTACTTTCAGATTGTTTAGAAAAATGATTCGCACTCTTTTTGCAACATTTCAGTAAACTTGAGAATATTTGAAAATACAAAGTGCTTTAAAAAGTGTCTTTATTTTTCCGAGGCGGAGACAGGGTAGGGAAAACAGGTGGTAAGCCAGAAAGGAAGGGGGATGTCATGCAGAATTACTTAGGTTCCTAGCAGTTCATTGTTTCCTAGTGATTTGTGTTTTACTACCTGGTTTGCTGGGTTGGGGAGTGTCTCATACAGCTGCTCAGATTCAGGTCTTTCGGTTTTACCATATGACCTTCATCTTTCCATAGTGCGTAGAACTCCGGGACGCTGGGCCAGTGCAGCTGCAAGGACAGCCTCGCCCTGTGCTTGGGATCAGTGCTTTTGCATTTCTCATCAACGTGATGCTGACCCACCGTGAGAAAACCTCACCTTGTAATTATCTTAGGTCCCGGGGTTACCCTCTGCCGTCTACTAAGGTGCTCCACCTCCGTCCATCATACACACTGGAAAACGCCAGGCACACTTCTTCCTCCTGGTCCTTGCACTGGAATGCTCTCCCTCCAAACCCCCATGGGCTCACTCCCCTCCTCTCACATGTGTTTGCTTCCTTATCATCCTCTTATATTTAAAGTTGCTCCCTCCTCAGTACTCCCAATACTTGCTTCATTTTATTCAGTGGCCCGATCACCTCTGACACATTAGTCTCATTAGTCTTTTAATGTTGTTCTTCCAAAGAGAATATAAGATCCAGGAGAGTAAGAGATTTATTTTATTGATGTTACTTTATTTGTTATTGATGTATGTTCAATATATAGAATAGTTCTGAGCATACCCCAGGTACTCAGTAAACATTCTGTGGACGAATCGAATGGATACACTTGCTGCTGTGGATGGGACTCAAGGAATTGTAAGGGTACGAAGCCGGGCGAGACTGACCTCACATCATGACATTTCGGGTCTCAGTTCCAAACTAGCCAGAAGCCTTGTGACATTTAATAATAAATAGGGAGCATTCCTGTTTTCAAAATAGCAATAGTCCCTTCAGCTCTGGCAAGGATTGAGGCCTTGCCTGGAGCAGATGACCCTCACAAGAAATGGAAACTTTTCTTCATCCAAGTAGGCAATAGTCCCTATATACATATGTTGTAACACAGGTTGATATTTATGTTTCTAAGATGGGGGGAAGAAACACTGTCTCTTTCACAGGCTCCAAACTTAGTTATTTCCCAAAACTTCATGACTTAAGGCAATGACAGCGTTTATTTTGTCCTGCAGTTGGGGTGGAGCTTGGTGGAGATAATTTGTATCTCTCCCACTTGGCATTATTTGGGCAGGGTGAAGCCTGGAGGCTGGAATCACTTGAAGGCATACTCGCCCACATGTCTGGTGGCCAGAGACCGTGACTGGGACTAGTGCCAAAATATCCACAAGTGGACCTCTTTACATGGCCCTGAGCCTCCTTACAAGACAGTGACTAGGTTTTTCAAGGATGAACATCCTGAGATGCAGGAGTCTGTGTGCATATATGTGTGGAGACAGAGAGAGAGGAGGGGAAAGAAAAGAGGAGGAAAGAGAAGTGGGGGAGCTGGAGAGAGAGAGGGGGGTGGGGAGAGTGATAGAGAGAGGGAGAGAGAGAGGATACATGTTGGCTTTCAACCTCAGAAGGCATATAAGCATCACTCGTGCCACATTCACATCCAGCTCATCAGGCAGTCACAAAAGCTTACCCACTTGCAAGGGGCAGAGAAAGAGACCTTACCTTTTGATGAAGAAGCGGTAATTTCTGGAGGAGTAGGTGTGACGGAAAAGATTGCCGTAGTCACTTTCGGGAAATATAATGCCTATAGCCAGTGATTCTGGCTATCACACCAGAAATATGTTCTTGCAAAAGGCACTCACCCTCCTTCCGAGACTTCTAAAATCTCCCGGTGTTTTAGTATCAGACTCAGGCTGGGGGTCCAGCATCTTGCTATTGAAATCAGGTCCAGGTCTGATGATGTTCTGTGGGTACCGGGACATCAGGGACAGCTCCTTGAGTCCCATTGCTCCTGGTGAGAAGAACTGTGAGTTAAAGAGACAACTTCCCTGCCCCCCCGATAATCAACATGCCATGGTAGGGCAAGCTTAGGAGAGCTGCTAAAAACATTATTCAAAAAGGGTGGTGTTGCGGGGAATGAGAGACACACGGCTGTTGGGGGTTCATAGAAATTTTGAAACCCAGCTGCATACATCTTGCCAACTCCTTGGTTCCTCCCCGGTGCTGCTGCCTGACAGAGCCCTGGGAAACCTGCCCCGGCTCTCCTTGTGTTGTGGGCTGCTCATAACTTGGATGCTAAATCTCAGTTGCGATAGTCAGGTGGAAGAGAAAACTTGCAGTTTTTAAGCCAAATGATAAAAATCATCTTGACCAACAGAGTAAGAGTGAAGATCTTAAGCAAGAAGGAAAGTCTTACAGTAAGATAGTAAGATATTGAAATTCTACCCGAGTTTATCAAAAGGGGCAGGAACGACGTGGCATTGGCCAGCTAACGGGGGCTACAGCAACGTGCGTCGTGGTTAAAGAGCAGAACACGCTGGGGAGTTATGAGTTCAGTTTCGAAGGCATAAAATAATACAGAGCACTCATGTTTGTGGTGAAAGTGTTCTATAAACTGTCTACAATGAGGGCAGCTCTAGAAGTAAGTGTCTTATGTCATATTGTAGCCTAAAAGCTTAAACTCACGGGAGAGAATCTAAAGTAGACAGGTGTCAACGTGGGAGGGAACATGGTGGGAAAATAAACAAGAGAAGTGTTCAGGTATTCTGTTGGTGTATAAAAAATCATCCACACTCAGCAGCTTAAAGGGGCTATTTCTGCCCCCTCCGATCCCTGCCCCCCTGCCCAGTGATGTAGATCAGGAGCTTGGGAATGACTCCCCAGGGGCAGCTCCGCCTGCCGCATCCATTCCAGGGTGGCTTCTTTAGGCACCTGTTTGGTGCCTCAGTGCATGTCGACCTTTCCACCGTTAAGACGTCTTATCTAACAGGACCTCAGCCTACGACCCATGCTTCTCACAGCTTGGCAGTTTTAAACGTTCGGTTACTTTACAAGGTGGCTTAGGGCTGTCAGAGAATGTGTCCTGATAACCCCTGGCAGGAGCTGCAAGGCTGCGTATAATCTAGGCTCAGAAGTCCCGTGTGTCACGTAGGCTGCTTTCTACAGGTCAAACCAGTCGCTAAGGCCAGTCAAGATTCAATGGGAGAAGTAGCAGAGAATTTGTGGACAACTTTAATTTATTATAGTCTGCCTTTTGGCCACAAAGTATTTACATTCCTCCAAAACACACAACACATTCACATATCTCAAAACCCCAAATCTCAGCCTTTCTGACCATTGACTTTAAGTCTAGAATCTGATTGGTAAAATCAGGTCCAGAGTTTGATAAGTGTTTCAACTGAAGTTCCTTGAGCACCATTTTGAAGACCCGTGAACTAAAGAGGCGAGTTTTCTTGCCCTGACCACTTGGCTCAGTTGGTTGGGTGTCCGCCCGTGAAGCGAGAGTCACGGGTTGGATTCTCAGTTGGAGCACATGCCTGGGTCGGTCCCCAGTCAGGATGCGTTTCAGAGGCACCTGATCGATGTTTTTCTCTCCCTCTCTTTCTCCCTCACTTCCCTTCTTTCTAAACAAACAAACAAAATCTTAAAGAGAGAGAAGTCTTCTTCCCTCTCACCAGCACCCAACATAAAAAAACCACAATAGACACCCTGGTTCTAAAAGGGGAAAACAGAAGTCACACGAGCAGTTGTCGGTCCAGAGCCCTGATGGCATCCAGCTGGGCGCGTGTACCCGCTCCCTTCCTTAGGGCCGGTCCCGCCCTCTGAGGGGGTTCCCCTGGCTGTCGCTCTGCCCTCTGAACTCTTGGTTCTGCTTGCTGAGTCGTCCTGCCTTTTCCATAAGAAACGGTCTGTTTCCAGCTGAGGACTTTTTCTTCAGCTTGCTGTCTCCCCGAAGACATTCAAGTGTTTCAAGGCCTCCTTTCATTCTGCAGTTTCCAGTTCAAACTAATATAATTCCTCTTAAAACTTTGGATTTGTGTGTATCAAACTATAATCCACTCCATTAGTCTAAAGACAGGCTATACTTCTTTCCAAAATTGTTTTTTTTTTTTTTAAATCTGGGAGTCAGGATTCTTAGCGACAATATTTTTAAGATTTCCAGAGGTTCTTTTGTGTAGGAGAAAGGGTCTGAAAGGGAGGACTTTAAGATTTTTAGGAGCCCTGGTATATACACCCTTCAATCAATCTTAGCCCATCTTTGATATCGTTACCCTAAGGGAATGCTTTATTGGTAATGCCCAGGATTTCATACTTAACCCAAAGACCATTCCTTATTTTGAAAGCCTTTGCTGATTGGAAAAACTAGGATTTAAAAAGTTTTACTTTTAAATCTTTAAAGTTCTGTCTTCTTTATCTTTTTTTCTCAATTTTGCTTGACAGCAGAACGCTTCTTTTAAATTCACTTCTGTACATTCTCAAGCACAGCAATGAGAAGGTGTTTGTTGCTTTTGGTGTTCTATCTGGAAATCTCCTTAGACAAATCCATCAGTTCATTAGGTATGTTTTCCTTTTTTTTGTTTTTTGGATTTTTGTTTTCCTAGCTTTTTTTTTTTCTGTTTTTGGAAATTACAGGGGGACACAGTGTTGCCAAATTTTCTACCACTACGAAAAGGGGTGACCATTTTCCTCTGTACTCCAGTACCTATGTTCTCACTGTCCTTCAAGCTCATTGAAGAAGCTCTTTCAGCTTTTGCCCACTGCTGGGTTCAAAAGTCAATGTCACACATTTCAGGTTTTTTGTTATAATAACATTTTAATTCAAGTAGCAATTCTGTTCTGTTTTATCTATTGCTGCACAATAAGCCACCTGAAAAAGTTATTGCTTAAGACAATCATTTCATCTGCTCAGGATTTCTTGTCCAGGAATTTGAACAAGGCTCACTGGGCAGTTTGATTCATTTGTGGCATCTGCTGCAGCGCTTACTGCTAGAGAGTCCACTTATGAGTCGGCTTCACCAGTCACACATTTGCTCACTGGTCTTTCTCTGTCTCTCCCCCGCCCCCAACATGGTGTCCCATCCTCAAAGACCTCTCTGTGTGGCTTAAGCTTCTCATACAGCATGATGGTCTCAGGGCAGTCGGAAGTCTTACATGATGGCACAGGCCTCCCACATTGTGATGGAAGAAGTTGCAAGGCTCCTTTTCACCTGGTCTCAGAGGTGCCACAACATTCTACCAATCAATCAAGGTCCCAAGGCCAGACCTGATTCAAGAAGAAGAGAATTGGACTGTAACTCTCAATGGGAGGAATAATAGAGGATTGGTAACCCCCATTAAGATCTCAGGAGGTTGGGGGCTGAGAGGTTCCGGCTGTCAGATTTTGAAATTGCATTCATTCTAAAGGTAAACAGGCAGTATTTACTTTATATACCTCTTTCTTTAATACATCTTTATGCTATGTTGAAAAATTTGACTTTCAGGAATTTGAAGAATCATTCAGGGAATGGAGGCTGCTATAGAGATTTAAAAGATATCAAAATTTACATATGTATTCATTAGTTTCGCTCTAATACTAAAGTTAAAGGAAGGAAAATTGAGTCAACAAAATATCCAAATCAATTATCATATTTGTTGCTGAATATCTAGGCGCCCAGACACTAGATATTTTCTTAACTGACTAATAGATTTTATGGGGTTTGGCTTTTCTTAAATTTCCGAGAAATATAGGGCTTATATCTTAAGTTACAGATAGTGTATATTTGGGAGAATGGAGCTAAAAGGAGCAGAAATTTCCACAGACTTATACGGCTCTGGCTTAATGGAGAAAAATGCATGGAAACTCACACTTGGGTCTTTGTTCCCACAGCCTGTTGTCATTTCTGCAACTCCCTGCTGATATAGGAGGAAATAGGATCTAGGATCCAACAATTAAAAACCTGTGGAAAAGAAAGAAAACTATTTTAAACCCCCATCATATAAATGTCTGACATTGTTTTGATTCTTAAAAATCTTCCTAACATAAAAATAACAAGATAGGAGTTGTTTTCTTAGAACTTTAAGACACATTTTCCCTTATGTATTAATTTCAAGGGAACTTCAAGACATTTCTAACTATAAGGGGAACGTCAAGATGAAAGCCCACCTATAATAATGGTTAGAACTATGTTATATATTTTTTCTATCAGCTTGTGAGATGTCAGGCCTTACTGAAAAACTGATATATTTATATGTGCATATTAAAACTTTTAAATAAGCTCAAGGAGCATAAAATCAAAGCTGCTCAGCGGGCCAATTTTTCTTTCAAGCTTTCCAAACTTTCTTCCACAGGCAATTGAATCTTAATCTTACCACAGTCTAGCTTTTGCCATTTTCCCAGCAGCCCGATAACCGTTGGCATTAAGGCTTCCTTCTTGGGCTTAGGGCAAGCAGACAGGCTGCTGCCCAACACGCCCAGAGAACTGAGTGCAGTAATGAGATAATGACTTGATATCATGCACATGTTCCTCACTCTTTGAGTATGAGCTTGAGGAAGTATCAGTTGTGACAGATCTGAACCCCGTATCCAAGTCAGGCTAAACCAAGCCAAACATCACTGGCAAATTTCTCCCACGAGTAAGATATTTCTCATGAAGCAGCTAGCTTCTGACTTAGAAATAATTATTTTAAAAACCAATGTATTTCTGTTTGTGTATTCAGAGGCAACTACCGGTGAAACGGCGAACCCCTGGGAGAGGCCCTTGCTAATGTGGAAGCTGCACAGTGATCAGGCAGACAAAATGAAAAAGGCATGTTCATGAAAATACAGGGTTGAGAGAAGGCAACCAAGAGAGTTTTTATTTTACTAGACGTAGTTGATAACATTCGGATCAACAAAACATTGCTACTACTGTGTGAAAAAGTGAGCTTGTCACAGAACACACCAAATTCCAAGGAAATTCAGTGCAGAGCCTGGTGTTGTCCATGATCAATTGTTGCAGGTCCCAATCCCCCTCACACCCCCGTCCCGGCCACCACCTCACATGCAACAACCCTTAGAGTCAATCTAGTGCAGCGACTTTCAACTGGTGTGCCACAATAATTTTTAAACCACACAATACCTGACTATGTAGCCAGGGGCACTGACCTCTTTTCCCTTAGACTGTCACATAAAAGGTGACAGCCAACCTAACAATAGCCATCTGGTGTGAATGAATCAAAATTATACCTATGTTTCTGGTCAGAGCGACAAAAAATATATTTTTTGGTGTACTATAGAATTTTAATAATTAGTTTGTGTGCCATAAGATGAACAAGATTGAAAACTGCTGATCTAGTGAGTCCATAATCTAGGGAGCTGAAGACACGTTGTGCATTGCTTCCGGGGACAGTCGCTGAGTCAGGTCGGCCTTGAGACCCAACTCAGTGTGTTTTTGACCACTCCATTCTGCCAGGCGGAGTCCCACTGTTTTGGCTCTTCCTTGACTACATTTTGGGTACCAGTGATTTTAGGAGTTTAGTTCTTTAAGAAATGTACCCACCTTATGTTAGAAACCAGAAATGGAAGAATAAAGAAGAAACTGTCTGCCCTCAATGATCTTACTTTCTCGAGATAGACAAGCCTTAAACGAAAATGTTGAAATACAATGAGATGAGTGATAAAAATAGGAGTATTAAAAAGGTGCTTTGAGAGTATGGAGAAGAAAAGGTAAAATTCTGCGTTAAGTATAAGAAAAATTTCAAAGAAGAGTTAATCTTTAGACTAGGAGTTAAAAATGACTAGGAATTTCTAGGCAAAATAGTAGAAGGAGTAGTACTCTAAATGGAGTTAAGAGTATGGATGCTGGAATGGAAGCTTCAAGAAGCACATGTGTGAGTCCTGTTGTCCATCCCCAGGAGGAGGGGAACAAAGACAAGGCTGCCATTATGGGAAAGTGAGGAGAAGTGCAGAAGGCTTTATTGTCCTGGAGGAGAGCAGAGAGAGTAGTGGCTGAGAGTAGTGGAGGGTGTTACCCTGAAAGCCATCCATAGGAATATAGACTTGAGGGATGAGGTCAAGTGGAGTCAGACCAGAATTAGGAGAAATAGAATTAGTCATTATTCTAAATATGTGTGAGATTAGGACACGAATGGAAAATGGACTAAGGATTCAGAAATGAACGAGGAGAAGATGTTGGGTTAATAAATGAAGAGTGAGGAGTGAGGGTGGAGGAATGAGATTACCAGTGGATAAAGCGTGAGGGTCCCAGGAATCTTATTTTTATTCATACCTGAGCAGGCAACCAGCTGATAAGTGGCTACTTAAGGGGCTGCGTAATTGGAAAACCTAGACAGTAGTTGTGTGTGGAAGAAGTCCTGAGAGCACGTGGTGGCGGCGGGGGCGGGGGTGTGTGTGGACTAAGGCCAGAGAGGCAGACAGGGATAAAATAGTGGAACTCCTTCTAGTCCAGGCTTAAAAGTTTAGAATTTGTCTGGAGGTATTTAGAAGACAACGAAGGATTTTTGAGTAGGGAGATTTGCATTTCAGAAAATGTTTGGGAATCAGCGCCTAAGATGAATTAGGGGTATAGACGGTGAACTGGAATGGAGGGTTCTTAATTAGAAGATTACACCAGTAATGCCGATGCAAGATTATGACGACCTGAATTTAGGCAGTGGCAGCAGGGACACCGAGAAAGAGAAAGATGTGGAAGATATTTAGGAACTAAAATAGATATAAAAATGAATATATATAAGAAGTGAGATGGGAGTGGGAAATTTGAGACAAACTTTTAGTATTCAGCTTTAGAGATATAGTAATCACAGTGCACTGCTGTAAGAATTCAACATCTCGTCAGGCTTGATTCAGTAAAGTTGTTTTTTCACGGCATAGTCCAGTGCATGACAGTAGTGGTGAGTGGGGGTGTCACTGCTCTACACAGTTGTTCAGGGAATGAAACTCCTTCTGTTTTGTGGCTCCACAATCCCAGAGGACCTCAGAGTCATCTTGTGATCCTTCATCAAGCTGGCTGACATAGGAAGACAGTGCGGAGGATGGCGAAGAGACTTTTAGAGCCCGGTCATGGAAATTTGTATTTCACTCCTGTCACATTCTATTTGTCAGAATGGATACATGTGGCTACACCTAATTGAAAAGGAGTCTGGGAAATGCAGGCTCTGCGAGTGTCCAGGAGAAGAAAATGAACTTTGCTGAAGACAAAGGCGTGGTCTGCCTTTCCAACCACCAAGTACAGTTTTCACTGTTCCTCGCTCACAGAGAAGATTCTCATCCTGTCTCTCTAGTCGCACAACCTGCGCAAAGTGCACAATCAGCAGATGGTTTACAGTGAGAGACATGGCTCCTCATCGTTTGGTGACTTCGGTCTAAAATAACAAATTTTATTACCCTCTCCCCCACATACAATGCTATAACAGAGACTCAACAAGCACAAATAAACACTCCCATCAGAAAGAGAGAGAATGGGTAACACATGGTCACTGGCGTGTAGCAATTGTGAAATTCACTGGACAAACACGAAAAGTCCCCTATTCTGGAGGTGGGGGAAACTTCTTAATTAGTCCCAGTTCTGCTCTCTTGGAGAAATTCATTGGTTCATGACCCCCGTTTCCACCCTCTGGGAGGCTGATGCCTGTCTGTATCTTCCTTGACCACATCTGAAGCTCGTGTTGGGAAGTTTGCCTTTCTTGAAGGAGGCAGCTTTCATAGCCCGTTTTTGCTTGAGGGATATTTTAAGGCTCATTGAACACATGGCCAGGTTTATAATTTCTTTTGTCAGTACAACTGCCGCAAAAAACTAGGAGATTTCTGATCTTATTGTTTCCAGTTGGTTCCATGCGCCAATAACCACATTCTTTCCTAGTTTTTTTTTTTCCTACACTACTTTCCGTATTTGCTTTTAATTTTCTTTTTAAAACGATTTTCTCACTCCTGTACTTCTCAGCACAGTAGAGGCAACCGAAGGCTATCTGCAACAATAAGCATGGAGAGGAGGTAGGGCCTTTCATCAGTCTTTACCACAAGGCTGAGTTATTCTGTTTCACTGAGAAGTTTTAACTGGACACTTACTGTTTAAAGATTTTCTCCCTATTTTGTTATTGGAGGTCTAGCAGCATAGGCCTTCTCCAAACACCTTGTTCTCTTTCATTTCTGATTGAAACAAGCCAATTGTTCTTTAAAGCTCATCTTGTTTATAATATCTTGCCTAAGGAAGCCAGTAGCAGGTAACACAGGACATTCTGATTCTTTCTAAATGCTTTCCTGGATTTTGAGATTTTTGTTAAGTGGATAATAAGCCACAGTTTTAGGAAATATTTTGCTGTCCTATAGCAAATGTTGCCGTCTTTTCAGAACCCTTGGCGGCAGTTTCTTTACTGCTTGGTTTCCAATGGTAAGCTAGTGCCACATGTATTTGGTGGTATCAGAGTTCCTCACTATGTGATACCGATTTTGTTGGGAAGGCAAGCCTTTATAATTAAAATCTCTCAAAATCAATGCCTTAGTACAGTAAGTATATATTTCTTGTTCATGTATCAGTCTAACAAGGGTCTGCCACAGGGGAGAACTCTATTCCAAGCAGCCATTGCAGGACCAATGCCTTTTATTGCCTGTGCCCTCCTAGCGCTTCTAACTCTGCCCCGGCTTTTGTGTGTCTGGCTGTCAAAGGTAGAGGGGAAGTGAAGAATTAGGGTGTAGAAGTGGCATACTTCCTTTTAATCCATGTTGTCTGACGAATCAGTCATATGGCCATACCTAACTACATGAGAGGCTGGGAAGTATTTTCTATCTACGTGCAAGGAGAAAATAAAAACAGAATTTACCCCAAGTGACCGAGCCGATGGCTAGAGAGCATTGTCTCCTTTGATTGGAAATCCTGGGCGCAGCAGGTTTGGACAGGTGACTGGGGGAAGTTAAGTACATTAGGGATAGATGTGGGTTTTATTTTAAACCTGTTGATCTTGAGATGTCTCTAATTCATCCAAAGGCAATGTACAGGAAGTAAGTATAAATATTGATCTGGAGCTCAGAGTAAAGGAGTAATTTTTAGAAGTCGATTTGATGGTGGTTTACATGGAGGTTACTAACTCACAGGCCCGACGTAATTCTACTATGTCTGTTGCTTCTCAGCCTCCAACTTACTCTCATACGAGTTGGTTCCCAATTCCTTTTCTGCCCCTATTTAATATTCTCTCTTATTTCTTCTTTCACACTTTTACTTCCTCTTTTTCTCAACTTTTCCTTTACTCTCTTCACATTCTGCTAGTATATACTTTATTCTTAGAGTCTAAAATATATGTTAATAATTAGAATTTTAAACAATAGAAAATTTAAATTAAGGAGTATACCATTAAAAATAAGCAATTACTTTTACAATGGGTATTTAATAGTAATTAAGAAAAGCCAGAGGCATTGATTATTACCACATGTATTTATATTTGAATTGGCAAAACAGTTTCTCAAAGAAACTGGGTAGCAACTCTGGATTTTATTTTTATAAACATATCATACTGATATTTTTCCATGTTGGTGTCCAATACAATTAGTCTCTGGAGTTTTTCCAGTTTGCTCTAACTGGAGCAGATGTTTGTATGTCCTTCTTCTGTCTTACTGCAACAGACGCACAGGAAGATAAGCTTTGCATTTGGCTTTCCTAGCCAGACTTATTACCATGGTCTTTAGAAATAAAGAAATACCTTCTGAGACGTAATATTTAGCTGAGTGAACTACTGGCTCTGTGAAAGAAAAAAAAGGACAACTGGAATAGAAAAAAGACAATACTGTTTAAAGGGGTCACTGATAATGCCCGTGTGGAGTCCATCATAGTGGCGAGGGAAGCGTAATTAGGCTAACGAATGGAAAGAAACATTCTATTGTCAGAAGTTTCATACATGAAGTTGAAGTGGGTAATGTTTCTTCCCCATCTGGGAAGAACCCGAGATGGAAACCCTTAGATGAAAAGAGTCTGTTTAGGAGGTTTTGTAGGAGGATTATGAGTTGCTTCGAATGGAAATCCTTTTGGGCTACGTTTTGCTCCCTCTCACTTCATGTTAAGGTCTTTGTGGTATCAGAAGAGCTGAGGCTGAAACCCTTTCCTGGTGTTACTTCTAAGTCTAACCTAAAGGACAGTAGAAAGGCTTTCTTTGTTCAGTCGCTTTTCTGATGCATCAGTGAAAAGAGATGAACCAAGTAAAATCTGTATCATTTAAAGAGGTTAAGAAAGTTTCTTGAGGTGTTACAAAACAAAAAACAAAAAACCTCACTGAGAAATATGTAGGTTTGGATAGGCAACAATAATAGCAAAAAACTTACATGTATTGCTTCTATCACAAAGAAGAAAAAGAAAAACTCAAGGGATGCAAAAAAGATAAAAGAAAATTTAGTAAGCATATATTAATTAGCTGAAACAAGGGTGGTCAGTGGAAGAAGCAGCTTGAACTGCCTTGGGATCGCAATTCAAAATCAAGGGTTTGTATATTAATTCCAGTGAGAGATAATGGGAGAAACTAAGTGGACCTGTAAGGAGAGTAGGTGGACTTAACACCTTAATGTAATCCTGGGCCCCAAGAAGGAAAAACATCCTTACTGAAAATGTGAGGAAAAAAAAAAGAAAGAAAGGAAGAAAGAAAGAATGTCTGATTGCTCAAAGCAAAAATTAAACTTTTGTTTTTCTACCTAGACTCTTAGGAGAATTATGAGAACATGTTATCATACATTTACCCTCAAATGGTTCTGGAGTCCAAATTTATTTTACCAGTGTAATTCATAAACCCAAAACTGATAAACTAAATAAATGCCATTCCAGATAGAACAGGTAATCTGGTTTCCAGTAGAAGCAAACACAAGCCTTTTTATGTGAAAGTATCCTAGATATAGACTTCCACAGGTTTCCACAAATTAAAATAAAAAATTATATCAATTTTTGCCAAAACTTGAGGACACAAATGATGAATTAGGAAAAAATAATAAATTTATGCCCATAAGAACTTCATATATTGGAATTACCTGAAATATAACATAAAATGATGTAAAACATTAAGTAAATAAAAGATAAAATTTTAAAATAAGCAAGGAATAAAACTCTATAAAAGTATTGTAAAAATGACAAAATGTAGGAAGAAAATGTGATCTTTGAAATGGCAACCAATTGCCACACTGGTAATGACTAATTTCTCCAATTCTAACGGAGAATAAAGGAGTGATAACGATGTCAGTGTTCTTAGGACTTCTCAATGGAAGCAATGGAAGCTAGGGAGTGATAGGATGGCATGTTGTAAAGGCTCGAAAAATATAATGCCATCTAGAATTCTGTATTTAGTGAAAATAGCCTGTAAAAATTAAGTTAAAATAAAGATATTTTTAGACAGACAAAACCTGAGGGAATTCTTCTTCACTTCAATTCTCACACTGAAAAAATCTTAAAAGGTAGTTTTCAGGAAGGAAAAAAAAAGATGTAGAAGGGAATGAAGAAAAGTGCAAAGTTTTAACAAGTGGGAAAATCTAAACAAATGTTTACTGTGTAAAATAACAAAAATATTATCTTATGGGACTACATCTAGAATTAAAATACAAGATGAAAAATTATGAAAACCCCAGGAAGGTGAATGCAATGAAAGAGTCCTAAGGTTTTTGCATTATAAAAGTACTAATTTATTTTTAAAAATTGCTTTAATTTTTAGGTACGGTAGACACACAATATTATATTAGTTTCAGGTGTAAATGTACTAATTTATATAAACTAAGTACTAAATTAATAAGATAGGTTGAATCTAGTAATCCCTAAAGCAACCAACAACCAAAAGAATCATAAAGGTATATAGAACTGTAAAGCTGAAAGAAGAGAGAATGGGGTAATAAAAAATTGTTAACCACCAGGCCATGAGGGGCAAGCAACAGCAGTGTGATCTCAGCGTACCTCTCGTCCACCAGAAGACACCTGGCAGCCTGGCTTGTGGAAACTCTTTCTGCCCAATCAGGTAGTACCACCAGGGACCAGTGCAAGTGCTAGTGGCACCAGATAAAACCAAGCAGACCAAAATAACCTTGAAAAGACTCCAAAAATTAAACTGTCCCTGGAATCATGGCACACGAAAGTAGGTCAAGACCCATATGCTAAATCTAAATAGAGTGATTACCTGTTACAGTGAACATGTTAAGTAGTATCCAGAGTCTCCTAAGATGCTAGACAGAATGTGCATAATACAGTAAGAACTTAGCTGTCGTAGCAAGAACAAAAACCAACCAAACAAAAAAAACCCCCAAATCCACCATGACTTAAGTGAATCATTTGATGCCAACACTGAGATGAATTAGAGACCTGTGAGACAATGACAAAGGCCCAGCATCTGTATCATTGCAGTCCCGAGAGAGGAGACAGGTTGGGGCTGAAAGAGTATTTGTAGAACTAATGGCTGAAATTTCCCAGATTTGGTGAAAGATACAAACCTGTAGATCCAAGAAGCTGAGAAAATCCCAAACGGAATAATCCCAAAGAAGTTCATGCTAAGACACTTTATACATTAAATCTGAAAACTAAAGAGAACTCCTAAAAGCAGCCAGAGAAAACAATGCATTACCCATAGGCTGCCAGCAATATGAGTAATGGCCCAGTTTTCATCTAAAACCATGGAGATCTAAAGGAAGTAGCACAACATTTTCCTTTTTCTTTCTCTTTTTTATTAATTTTATATTTAAATGATCACAAATAAGTTTTACAGTTGTCTCCTTTTCTTCCAGATAGAACAAGATCCAAACTAATATTATATTTTTTAAGTATCTTCTAAGTGCCACATCTTCGGAGACAAGTCGGGGTAGAAAGGAGACTCTCGGGTCAAAGAAAGAAAGAAAGAAAGAAAGAGAAAGAAAGAGGAGTATTCTTATAAAACTCACTAAAAATTATAAAAATTCCAAGTTAGTGTTGATTTTTAAAAATTAAAAAATGCTTTCAAACTTACTGGGAAATTCAAAAAGCCAAAAATTATGAAGATTGTCTTGGAGAAGAACAAAGTAGAAAGATTTACTTGGGCAAGACTCTAATAATTCAGACAGTGTCTCATTAGCATGAGTGTACACACATGGATGAATGGGACAGACACCGAATTCAGCAACGGACCTAAACCTATTTAGATGATTTGTTTTATGGGGTGGCATTACAGAGAAGGTGGGAAGGATGGCCTTTTTAATAAATGGTATTGGGCCCATTAATGTTCATATGAAAAGGAAAAAACTTTGATACCCACTTATAGCACATTCAAATATCAGTCCTGAATGGAAATCTAAATGTAATACATAAAACATACAGCTTCTAGAAACTAATATGGGAGACTATCTTCCCATTCTACTTTGGGGTCTCTGTGTTACTGCAGCTTAACCAATGCCCTAAATAACAGATAGCAAAATTTGGCAAATTTAGTATATGTAAAATCAATATGGAAAATTAATTTCATTTCTGTTTTCTAGCAACGTACGGAAGGTATAAGTTGAAGTCAGATCTACACAAACTGGTTGGTTGAATCAGAATAAATTCATTAACCAATAGGGCTTTTCATAGACCTTGATAAAGTATTCTGAAATAAACAGGAAGGAGGGAAAAGCCAAAAATAGCCAAAACTAATCTGAGGAACAACAAAGCAAAATAATTAAATTAATTAATTAATTAATTAAACATACAGATGTAGTTCATTAATTTTTATTGCTAAACATAATTTTTGAAACAAAGACTACACATAGCATATGTTATAAATCATTGTAATAAATTACATACTCATCACCCAATCGGACTAGCACAGGTAACTAGAGTCTACATATGTATGTGATTGTTCCTGTCACATCTCTTCTGCTACAGACCGATGTGTCCCCACCAAAGTCATATGTGGAAGTCCTAACTCCCAAAGTGACTGTATTTGCTACCTATGAAAAGGTAATTAAGATTAAATGAAGCACTAAGGGTGGGCCTCTAACCTGATATGACCAAAATCCTTATAAGAAGAGGAGTAGACGTCAGAACTCTCTCCACAGGCAGACACTGAGGGAAGATCATGTGTGGTCATAACATGAAGACAGGAAGAGAACTTTCACAGTAACCAAATCGGTGGGCACCTTGACTTTGGGTGTGGAGGATTTACTTTAAAGATATCAAAAGTTATCATGAAGCTGTAGCAATTTAGAAACATAATATTAATACAGGAGTAGATAAATATGTCAATGGAAAAAACTGAGATGTTAAAAAGTGACCCATTTATATGTAGAAATTTGTTATATAATGAGGAAAAAACTGTAGAGGAGTGGAGGAGGATGAACTCATCAATAAACCATGCCGGAATTATTGCCTCCCCATAAGGAAAAAAAAAATAAAATAAAATTGTAATTTCATACTATATTAAAAACTTTATTCCAGATGTTTTAAATACATTAATGTAAAAACCAACACAAAAAATTTAGAAGGAAATACAGGAGATTAGTTTTATGACCTTATGATAGGGAAACATTTCTTAAGCCATAGGGGGGAAAAACTCATAGAGAAAAAGCTCAGTATTTCACTTCTGCTTGAATTAAAAACATGTTCATCAAAGGACATTATTAAAAAGTGACAAGACACACCTCAATCTAGGGGAAAAAGTATTTGCAAGTATAAAGTCGACAAAGGATTTGGGTTCAGAAAAGATAAGAATTACCTATAAGTTAATAATAGAAACAAAAGAACTCAATAACAAATGTGGAAAAAAGACACAGATAAACTTTTCTTGCAAGAAATGTAAGATCCTTTCTGATCCAAGATGGCGGCAGACCAGGTGGGTATTACATTCACGTCCTCCCAGGACCGAACTGGAATTACAACTTAAATATAGAACAATCAACCTAAAAACACACTGAAGACTAGCTGAAAAAAAAGTCTTATAACCAAGGATTTATAGAAAAAACCACATCGAGACTGGTATGAAAGTTGGGGACATGAAAAGTTCTGACCCGAGTCACATGGCCAGTGACTGAGACCCCAGAGAGATATTTCTGCTGCAGATTTTCTCCTTGAGGAGTGTGGGGTCTCAACCCCACATCAGGCTCCCCAGCTCAGAGCACCTGAACCAGGAAGAAACACTCACATGACATCTAGCTGTGAAAGTCAATGGAAACTTTTTCTGCCAGGGGGAGAGGGGATCTGCCAGAGACATAGGCACCCTCCTAAAGGACCAACACAAAATGTCATTTGTAGCCACCCGCCCTGGGCTTTGGTGAGAGGAGAGCAGGGTGAACTGAAGTTGTGTGAGGAGAGACTGGGATTTGTGGCTCTGGGGACAGAGCTGAAGGGACAGCCGCCAGGATCCCTTAGTTACCCATCCACACTTCAGACACCATCTTTCTTGGGTGGAGCACGCCCCTCCATATGGCTGCATGGGCCTGGGGGAATGCAATAGCCCCATTCGCTGGACTTCCTGTTGCCCCGCCCTGCAGAGCTTGCTCCCTGCTTAGGAGTCAGTTGCCTGTGCCAGGGTACAGAGGGCTGGGATGACTCAGGAGGTGTCACTGACTGAGTTGCGTGACTTTGGGGCGGGGGCATTCCCCCCACTTTCCCATGATCCTGATTGGTGCCTTACCCTCACAGGAAGTCCTCTAGCCCCACCCTTCAGGTTCCAGGTGGTCCCCTCTTCCATGCTCCCAGGGCCATGCCCTGTTGAGTTCAGGCTTCTGGCAAAATCTTGGACAGACTGTGAGGCTCTCCTATGGGGGCCATTTATCCCTTTCATGCCCAACTGGTACAGAACCCTCTCTTCATGCAGTCAAATCTTGGTCTTTTCGGTCCTGATAAATTCTGCTGACCTCATCCTGATGACTCCCTTGAGACCCTACCCCGCCACAAAGCTGTGTGGGTCCTTGGCAGGTGACAACTAGACTTGATATACCCTGGAACATTTGCTGAGCAGTCTTAGACCCAGCACTGGCCCTGAGTTTGAACCTGTAATAGTCTGGTGAATACCGCTCATGTTATCTTATGCAACTTGAGTACTGCCAGAGGCTCTATTAGTGACAGCCTACCAGGTAGCCAGCAGGTGGAAGCAGGCACAGGTGGATCTCGGGATGCCCTGGGACTTTTGCTGACCTGCTCCTGGGCCCGCTGCTGGTAAAAGCTTGTGTATAGCTTGGTCTTTCCTATGCACACCCAGGCACAGCAGAGGCAGCCACAAACTTTTGATCACTTTGTAGTGCCAAGCAGGTTGCCCAGTGCCAGTCACAGGTAGCGCCTGACATTGACCTACACCAGAGTCCCTCCCAAGAGACCCCAGAACCAATACACCCAGTGGATAGCCTCAGACAACATCAGAGCACGATCCAATTATCTTCACAAACAACATATCCAAAGGGTGGTCTCGACGGGCACCAGAGCCTGCTTAGGTGAATTCCCCTTCCTGTGCTCAGCATCTGCACAGCAGCGTGTACACTGTGCTCAGGGTTGACTCTCACAGCCAGTCTGAGGGTTGACCCCATTCATGAACAGGCTAATAACAATTGAGACTCAGTTACAACAAGAGTGTCCACAAAACCCACACAAGGAACATTTCTGGAGCACTCAGCTCTGTTGATCAAGGAGACTGCACCATTGGGTCACACAGGGCAACTACTACATAGGACCACCCTACCAAAACTGAAAGTCATAGCAGATCTAGCTAATACATAGAAACAAACACAAAGAGGCAACCAAAATGGAGAAACAAACAAACATGCTCCAAATGAAAGAACAGGAGACATCTCCAGAAAAAGAGCTAAATAAAGCAGAGGCAAGCAATTTACCAGTTATAGAGTTAAAAAAAACAACAAAACACCAGTGGTTATAAGTATGCTCAGGAAACTTGGAACTTCAACAAAGAGATAGCAAGCACAAAAGAGACATTAAAACCATAAAAAAACTATTCAGAAATGAAGAATACAATATCTGAAATGAAGAATACACTGGAAGGAATAAACAGTAGATTGGATGAGGCAGAGGACTGAATCAACAATTTAGAAGACAAGGTAGCAGAAAACACCCAATCAGAGTGGCAAAAAGAAAAAAAGAGTTAAAGTGAATAAGGATAGTTTTAAGGAGATTTGGGCCAACATGAAGTGCAACCACATTTGCATCGTAGGGGATAACAGAAGGAGAGCAAGGGATTGAAAACTTATTTGAAGAAATAATGACAGAAAACTTCCCTAAACTGGTGAAGGAAAGAGACACACAAGTTCAGGAAGTGCAGAGTCCCAAACAAGATGAACCCAGAAAGGCCCATGCCAAGACACACCATAATTAAACTGGGAAAAGTTAAAGACAAAGAGAGAATCTTAAAAGCAGCAAGAGAAAGAGACTTGCCTATAAGGGAGTTCCCAATAGTCTTACCTATAAGACTCTCAGCTGATTTCTTAAGAGAAACCTTCCAGGCCAGAAGGGACGGGCATGAGATACTCAAAGTGATGAAAAGCAAGGACCTATGACCAAGACTATTTTATCCAGCAAGGCTATCATTTAAAATTGAAGGAGAAATAAAGAGTTTCCCAGGGAAGAAAATTCTAAAGGATAATTGGTATTCATTTTATTGTTGTTTCTATAACATGTATACCTTATTTATATTGTATAGGGTTATATTATCTTATAGATAAAAATGAATAAAATAAGTGACACATAGTTTCATGTCCAGAATGTGGAGCTGAGTAAAAACTTAGACACTGTCACTTGTCTTCACATCACTTCATCCTTAGTTCAATCTACAACTCATCTATTATAACGTGGTGTGAAGGAAACTCAATGTGTGGCAATTTCTCCCATGTTGACCTAATAATATTTATGTCACAAAAGCATATAAAGGTACCATCTCAGATATTGTAGACCAAGATGTACCATTTGATGACATAAAAACTGAAGATGTGTGAGTCCTGAGCTTCACATTCTTATTAACATTCGATAATCTCACTGTTTTTAATTTTTGTCATTTTAATTGTTGTGTAATTATAGTTCATTGCTCAATTTAGTATTTACTAGCTAATTTGACATGCATTCCTGATGACAAATTATGTTGAGCTTATTGATCAGTTGTATGTGTTCCTTTATGAAGAGCCTGTTTAAATTCTTTGGCAATTTTTATTGGCAAGCCTTTTGTCCAGATATATTTTTCATGCATATTTTTTCTCAGTCTGTGGACTATTCATTTTCTTTTTTTTAAAAAAGATTTTATTTAGTTATTTTTAGAGAGGGTAAGGGAGGGAAAAAGAGAGGGAGAGACACATCTATGTGTGGTTGCCTCTCACATGCCCCCTACTGGGGACCTGGCCCACAACCCAGGCATGTGCCCGGACTGGGAATCAAACCAGCAACCCTTTGGTTCTCAGGTCAGCACTCAGCCCACTGAGCCACACCAGCCAGGTTGCTATTCATTTTCTTGATGGCGACTTTTAGTAAGTAGTTTTTAACTTAATAAAGTTTAATGTGTTCATATTTTTATGGTTATTGCTTCCTTTTATTCCATTTGAAAAAAAGTTGTCCTGTCGCAAGATCATGAGAACAAATGTTTTTGTTTAGAAGATTTATAATTTTTGTGTTTGTCCTTTATGTGTATTAGCCATCTAAATTAAATCGTGTGTGTGTTGTGAGGTGGAAGTCAAGATTTATTTTTTCCCAGGTGGATATCCAGTTGAAAAAAATTATTCTTTTCTCATTGAATTACCTCGACATCTTGTTGAAAATTAATTGACCATATAACTCACTCTATTCTGAATCCCCTATTCTATTTTAGTGATCTAGTTATTTATATTATGCCAAAATGACCATTTTTATTACTGTGGCTTACTAGTAGTTCTGAAGTTAGGTAAGTCCTTTAGCATTCTTCTTTTTGAAAAAATTTTCTGTTATTTTAGGACCTTTGTATTCCCATTTACATTTTGAATTAGTTTGTAGGTTTGTATTTTAACAGGCTTCCATAATTTTACTGTGAATGATCATGACTATATTGATCAATTGGGGGAAATTGACTTCTTAACAATATTGAGTTTCCCAACCTATGAACATGGTTTATCTTGCCATTTCTTTACATTTTCTCTAATTTCTCTTTGCAATGATTTTTATGTTTCTACTGTAGAGGTCTTGCATAGTTTTAATTAAATTTCTCCCTAGGTATCTTATGTTTAAAAAGTGCTCTTACAAATGTAGTAGCTTTTACCTTTATGTTTTCCAATTGTTCGCCTTTAGAATAGATAAATGCAATTAATTTTTAAAAATTGTCCTTATGTACTATGATCTTACTAAACTTAATTATGACTTGTAGTATCTGCTTTGTAGCATTCTTAGGATTTTCTACATAGACAATTAATATCAATAAATAGAGATCGTTTTTATTTTTAATTCCTTTTTATTTGTTATTACATTGAATAGGCCCTCCGGTATAATGTCGAAAAGAAGTAATGAGAGCAGACATCTTTTCCTTTCTCCCAGTCTTAGTGGGAAAGTATTCAGCATTTCACCACTAACTCTGATGTTATCTATAGGTTTTCTGCAAAGGTCCTTCATCGTGTTGGGAATATTCTTATATATTCTTAGGTTGCTGAAAGTTTTTGTCAAGAATGGATTTTGAATTCTGTCAAATGTTTCCTTCTGCATATATTTTAGATCATATGGTGTTTCTCTCAAGTCTGTTGACATAATATAGTGATTACACATTCAATGTTGAACCCACCTTGCATTACTATAATAAACTCCACTTTGTCATGTTGTATTGCCCATTTTATATGTTCATGAATTTTATTTGCTAATATTTTAAAAACTTATTTGTATCTATAGTCCTGAAAGACATTGGTCTATAGTTAGTTGCTTTTTTTCTTTTCTTGTAATGTCTTTGTCAAGTTTTCATATAAGGCTTCAGGCTGACCTAAACAGGTTGTGTTTTCTTTTCTCTTTTCTGAAGGAGTTTGTATGAGATCACTATTATTTCCTCCTCACATGTTGAATAGCATTCATTAGTAAATCTGCGAAGATTTTTCTGTTCTCTTTCTGCTGCTCAACTGTTTCTGAGATTTTTCTCCTTCCTTTACCATCTTCTCTGGCAAACCCAAAATTTGAGCTTCTCAAGCTAATGTGATTGTAGTTTTCTACTTGAGTTCTAGCTTCCCCATGCCAAATACACAGGAAGGGACTAAGTGAAAGCAACATGTAATGCTAAATGTAATTTTACCTTGTAGAGTTCCCTTCTCCAAGTTTTCAGTCCTCTCCCATCACTTTTGTCTGTTTTTGATCACTCTCTAGTGCCTTCCAATGGTGTTTGTTAAAAATATTCATATTTTTCCAGAGTTCATGATTACTATGTGGGAGGAGGTTTAGTCCATTATAAAAGGCTCTCCTATTGAAAGTCAAATCAATTTCATCATAAAAAATCCTTTTAACTCCTAAAGTAAACTTGTCATTAGGAGTAGCTTGCTTCTTGTAGTGAGCTAACTGCGCAGGAGCTAAAGGAGAAATGTTTCACTAAATTGCTCTTTAGTACATAGTGTATACATCACCTCGTGCTAAGGGAAATGAGTCTTGGATTGGATGGAAACTGGGTTGGATGTACTAATGCTATGTACATATTTATCACTTTGAATTGTGTCTACAGGTCTGGGTATTTCATTCTTTTAATCAGAAAAATTTACTATTTTAGGAACTTGTCAGAGAGTTTAACCTTACCATCCCTAAAACTTGTTGAAAATTTTACTGGTAGAAGTTGTACTGATCTATTATTTTTAAAAGGATATGCAGTCGACCTACGCCTTCGTAGGTCACATGAAAGTAAACCAAAGACACATTGTGTGTTTTTATGAGCATTAAAGACTGGGGCTACATTGCCAGGGTTTGAATAGAAACTCTGCTGCTTTCTACCTGTGTGATCTTGGGCAAAACACTTAAATTTTCTGCAGTTTAGTTCCCTAATCTATTAAATGAAGATGAGAACGATAATTCTCACAGGGCTGTTCTATTCAATGTGTAATGCATGATGCGTGCTGAGAGCGTTTCTGACCCATGGAAAGTGTTTAAAATGTTAGCTACTGTAACCAGAGGCCTCAATTCCTGAACCTAATTGTTTTCTTTTCATAGAGCAGCTTTCCATTATGCCATCACTTTGCATGAGGCTCCCTAAAACAAAGTCTTATAAACTTCCTATTATGAGCAGGTGATGACACTCTCTCCATTTTATAGATGAGGAAACAGATGCTTAGGGAGTTTTGTAGTTTGTCCAAGGCCGTTTCATCAGTAATAAGCACTCATACCTAGACCTGCATGATTCTGAGCCCTGCTGTTAACCACTTGGCCATGTTTTATTTGGCCTGATCAACCTCAAGCATGACCGAGCATAGACTGGCTTGTTATGCAACTAGAAGTAATCGTTGTACTCCATTTTTGTGGTTCACATTGATTCCCTTAGGACTTTGGGGAATGTGTTTAGCTCTTCTGCTCAGGGTTAAAACACAAACTTAATGGGGTTTTGGTGACCTAATGTGAGTACAAACTCACTTTGACAGGTACAATTAAAATCATTATTATTTTTATCACTGTCATTATTGCCCATGATAATAATTGTGATAGTAATAATACCGGTAGAATCATATGCCTGGAAAGCCTCATGAAAGGATACTTAGTTTTATTTCCCCTTGCATTTACGTAGGAGTCACCTAACTCCCAGTCAGATAAGAATCTCTCCTGTTTAGACGTTTGCAATGTCAGATGACCCATTGCCCCAGTTTGCCCGTGAGTTACGGGTTTCTTGGGTTGGTACTTTCATTACTAAAACCGGGAAAGTCCTGGGCAAACTGGAACAGGTTTGTTCCCCTATAGGTGAACCCTAACCTATCCTGACAAGTTTTTGCCTTCTATCTTTGCTTTATTTACTGGGTGGCTGCAGAGACAGCTGGTTACCATTTTGTAAAAAATTACAACCCTTCACATATCTGAAGACCGTTATCATGTCATTCTTTTCACATTTTTTCCCCTAGGCCAACCAACAGGTTTCTATCAAGGACTGACTTGAGCCGCGTTGTACTCACTGTTCTGAGGGATGCAAAGAAATAGGATGCAAAACCCCTGCCCTGAGGGAACTGAATAAGGCAGTTCCAACTCCTTTGCCCATAGGCGTATTTTCCAACTCTTTAATTATCTGAATTGATTTGCTTTGAGCTTTGTGCAAATTCACTCTATCTCTTGTAATTGGCGGAGGCTAGTGAAGTCACAGTACTCAACTTTCAGATGACTGTTTCATGCTGCATAGAGTAAAATCCCGCAAGGGCTGTGAGGACCCTGCTTCTACTTTTATACAAGTGTGTCATGTTTGCTTTGACACGGTTTTATTTTACTTATTTTATTTTTATTTCTTTAAATGTAAAATGTTTAATTTTATAAGTTTGTGCATGTCCTAGTGCTACATTTAAAGGTCAGTAAAGATTTTATTTAATTTGCATTTTGCCTACATACTAATTTAAGGTATTTTTCTTACTTGGAACCTATTTATGAAAATAGGATCTGCATTTTAGAGTGAATACCGGTCTACCTGTCCAGAGAATAAAAATGTTGCTTATAAATAGACTTATCAAGAAGAAAAGAGAGAGGAACCAAATAAATAAAATCAGAAATGAAAGAGGAGAAGTAGCAACGGACACCAAAGAAATACAAAGGATTGTAAGAAAATATTATGAACAACTAACTATATGCCAACAAATTGGACAACCTGGACTAAATGGGTTATTCTTAGAAACATACAATCTTCCAAAACTAAATCAGGAAGAATCAGAGAATCTGAATAGATAGATTACATCTAGCGAAATTGAAGCGGTAATAAAAAAAAACTCCCAAGAAACAAAAGCCCTGGTCTGGATAGCGCCAAGGTGGATTTTACCAAACATTCTGAGAAGAACTAACATCTCCCCTTCTCAAACTACTTCAAAAAATTCAAGGGGAGGGAAGGCTCCTGAGCTCATTTTATGAGGCCAGCATTATCCTAATTCCAAAACCAGAAAAAGATACTACAAAAAAAGAAAATATAGGCCAGTATCCCTGAAGAACACAGATGCTAAAATCCTCAACAAAATATTAGCAAACCAAATACAGCAATGCATCAAAAAGATCATATACCATGGTCAACTGGGATTTATTCCAGGAATGCAAGGCTGGTACAACATTCACAAATCAATAACTGTGATTCGCCACATAAACAAAATGAAGGATAAAAACCACATGATTATATCAATAGATGCAAAAAAGGCATTTGATTAAAATCCAGCCCCCATTTATGATAAAAACTCTCAGCAAAGTGGGAATAGAGAAACATATATAAACAGAATAAAGGTCATATATGACAAACCCACTGCCAGCATCACACTCAATGGGCAAAAACTACAAACGTTCCCCTTAAGATTGGGAGCAAGACAGTGGTATCTGCTTTCACCTCCCTTAGCCAACATAAAACTGGAAGTCCCAGCCACAACAATCAAACAAGAAGAAGAAATAAAAGGCACCCAAACTGGAAAGGAAGAAGTAAAACTGTCGTTATTTGCAGATGACATGACACTGTATATAGGGAACCCCAAAGATTCCACCGAGAAACTACTAGAACTGATAGATGAATTCAGCAAAGTGGTAGGATAGAAAATTAATATCCAGAAATTATTTGCATTTTTATATGCCAATAACTAATGAACAGAAAGGAAAATTAAGAAAATAACCTCACTCACAATTGCTCCGGAAGTGGTTTAGATCATCCCCACTCTACAGCCGAGTCTGGCCTGTCTGGAAGCTTTCTGTGATACTGGCCCTGCTGCAGCCAGCACCTCAGGTGGAGTTTTTCAGGTCGAGGATTGTCCATATGCTACACTGCTGTGTATTAATCTCAGTGGTTTGAAAAATAAAAATTACACTTGATCTGGTGCTTACAAATAGTTTTTAGAACAAAAAAATGAACTTCCTATCTTCCATAATTCTAACCACCAACTCTCTCCAGTTTATCATATGCCTTTTACTAAGTTTCATTTGGACTACTTTCTCTAGGAAAAAAATTCTACTCTTGCCGATTGCCATCCTATACATTAGTATGTTTAGGAATTCAAGCCCATGTCATAGTGACCTTAATGCTTGATTTGAACCCCTTTACTATTTAAACAGAAAATACTTCCCTGAGACAGATGTTTAGAAATATGTGGGGAACTCCAACAGCTTAGGAAGAAATGATTTCACTTTGTGCTTCTATCATAGACCCCGGAAATACTTAACCATTGAGTATTTTGTTTTTGAAATACAGTATCATTTATGCTCTAGACACCACAGACAGCTGTGCGAATTCAGTTCAAATGGGCCCCATTTCTGTTGTATCTATTTAGCTTGTCTAGCTAAATCTCTGAGTAATTTTGGCTTGAGTCTTTAATCAGGGATTAAAAAATACCAGTTGTTGATTTTCTTTTCTTTTAAAGTACATCCTAATGAGAAAGTTTTCTACAAATGTTTGGTTATTAGCTTTAAGCAAATAATTTTTAACATTATTTAAACAAATAATTTAAAATTTTTAAAATTTAAAAATTTATTTTTAAATTTTTTAAATTTGTTCATCTTTTATATGGCAGCCAGTCAATGCCAGGAAACAAATTGGAAGCATTAATACTAAATGAATTAAATGGAAGTTTACTTTGAAATATAATTTCTTTTAAAAATAAAGGTTTGGATTTCTCTCCTCCCTGTTGGCCACATTACATGTTGCCACATTGGAAAGAGTAGCTGCTTTCATGTTTGAGGAAACTGGATCATTTAAATTATAAACATATATTTTTAAAACAGCATCTTTTCTCTCTGTTCTACTCATTGATACATACATAATACAAATTTCATTAGGCCTGGCAATATCACTGAAGTCTAGGGATTAATTCATCAAAAGAAGAGTAAAAATTGGAATATGCTGTTTTAGCATATACCCATAAGAGTTTCTGAGTTATTACCTTTAAGAACTATTTTTAAATTAATTTAAATTTGCTTCAAAATATTAGGAACTATAAAATTATACATGTATTATAATAAGTTTATTTCGTATATTTGGATCAAGGCTTGTAAATACTACCTTTCCCCTAATATAAGAGAGAGACAAGTCAGTCAATTTCTGTGCAATGCTAGCACATTATTTTGTTTTGCTTTGAAATAACCGTTGTTACCTGGAATTAGGCAAGCATATTCATTCTGGGTCTCCTGTGCACTGAGGGGGAAATTCCCTACATCTGATGTCATTAGATTTTCCCTTGTGGCCTTGCTCCTCATTGGGAGGCAGCAAATAATTAATTCTGACCACTAAGATTAGTTTCATATATTTGCACTGATGTTCTAACTTATTATTTTGAAATGTCCTAACTTATGCACAGTAGAATTCACCCTTTTCACTGTACAAGTCTGCGAGGTCTGACAAATGCATATGGCCATGTCACCCCCACTACCGTCAAGATATAGAACAGACCTATTACCCTCTTATTTCTTTTTAAAATGTAAATTGAAAAAAGTTCAGTGCCTCATACATTCAATTCAGATACACATGGACTGACTGGGTTAGGTACATAAACAAGAACAAAGAATTCCAAAGAATTAATCTATCCATTTTCTTATTATACTAATAGTGAGGTTATAATGATGATAATTATGCTTGTCAATCACTAATTTTGTGCCACACGCTGTGTTAAGCACTTTTTATGTATAGTACATTCAACCCTTTCAATAATCCAAGACCTATGCTACCCACATTTTACAGATAGAAAATCTCAGGTGCAGGGAAATTAACTAACACTCCTTCTATCACATGGCCAGAAGGTGGTAGAGGTCGGGTTTGTACCCAAATGTTTGGGTACAACATTTGAGTGCCGAGTATGTGCTCTCAAGCCAGGATACTATCCCCCTGGCTTTTGATGGTGCCAGTGATATTTAAAGGACTTGATTTTTCCTTGCTGTTCCTGATCTGATACCTCGTGAATACGCGATAAAACACTGAATTAGACTTCCAGTTAAGATGGCAGCATAGGTAAACATGGCTCACCTCATCACACAACCACATAAAAATTACAACTGAAATATAGAAAAACCATCACTCAGAACCATCAGAAATCAAGCTGAATGGAAGTCTGACAACTAATAGGCATATTTTTGCCCAAATTTTTCAGGGGAAAAAATAAGGATGCACATTATACATGAGCAATGATTACATACCATGGGCATGATAATCCTGTATGTAGCACTCACAGAAACACGGTGCACATTATACATGGCAAAATACGAGTAAATGTTAGAAAAGGAGGGATTCAGGACTTGCAGAAAAATAGACCCTGCTAAAGTTTAAGAAAGGAGTAAACATTACTCAAGGACTTCACTTCTTCTTCTTAAGGGGAAGGAATTAGTGTGATTTTGGTTTGTATACAGGGTAGTTTTATCATCTAAGGTGGAATTGGAACCTCCTTATTATCTTTATTTGTGGTTTAAGGAGGTGGGTATGGGTACCAGGTTGACAAGAGATGGACTTGTGATGATGAATTTTATGTGTCCACTTAACTGGGCTGAAGGATGCCTGGATAGCAGGTAACACCTTTCTGGGTATGTCAGTGAGGGTGTTTCTGGAAGAGATTAGCATTTGAAGGGTTTACTGAGTGAAGAAGATGGCCCACACCTCAGCAGGTGTGCACGATCCCATCCACTGAGAGCCTGAATAGAGAGGCAGAGGAAGGGGCACTTGGCTCTCTGCCTGCGCTAGAACATCCGTCATATAGTGTCCTTGGACAGGTTCCTAGTTCTCGAGCCTTCAGGCTTGGACTGAGTCATGCCATAGGTTGTCCTGGGTCTCCAGCTTACAGGTAGGCAGCAAACTGAGGAACTTCCCAACCTCCAAAATCGTATGAGCCAATTCCTGTAATACATCTCTCTCTCTCTCTCTCTCTACACACACACACACACACACACACACACACACACACACACACACACAGCTATGAACTATGAAGAACCCTGGTCAATACAATGCACTTAGAAAATCTTCAATGGGTGAGAGATTAATTCCACAAAGTTTTAATTGATGGGCTCATAGCAACTGAAGAAACGTCTCTGGAGGTTTAGCATTGGGCTTTATTCCATTGCTTCCTCCATTAAAAAGTTTTATCAGATGTACATAAAGGCACTGAAAACCTGCTGATAAAATTTCTGGATGATACATAGCAGAGAGCTAAGGTCGCTATAGTAATATTGCTTATAAACTATTCCATTCCCATGGCATCCAGCCATAGACTGGATTAAGCAAGTAGCTTGCCCCACTTGGCTACACAAACAGGGTTCAGGGGTTATAATTTTATAATAGTCTTTTCAATGCCTCATGACTACATTTGAGCTAATATATTTATCATGTCATGAGCTTGCAATGGATTAATATATGTAAAATCCTTTGAATAGGGTTGGCACATAGTGTTTGATAAGTGCTAACTACAAAATTATTATTGTCATTTTTATCACTATTAGACCTAGATCTACACTCCTAAGTGTAGGTGGTTGCAAAAGACCATAATAAATGTAGTAACTGCAACCGATGCAGTTCTCTGAGCATAGGGTCATTCAGCCTGAAGAGGAGGTAGAATTACTGAGGACATCACTATGGGGCAGAGTTGATGATGAGAGAGGTTCCAGCAACAACACCTGCAAAGAGACACACATGTAATAAAGAGGCTTATATAGTTCCCTGAACCTGATGAGTGCTTAAAAATAATCTGTTGACTGAATGAGCGAGTATGTGTTAGTCGGGTACCTTAAAGTGCAAAGACATTGGGAATGGAGAGCCACGAGGTGGGAGAGATTGCCTTAGCTAGGGTGGATGGCAAGTGTTGGAGAGCAGAGAAAGGTGGAATTGAGAAAAGGGGTGAATTAAACTAATGTGCGAGTGTGATCATGACTACCCAGCTAATGAATTGGGACTTTGCATCTTGGTACTTGAAGAGGGGGATGGCATCATGAGAGTGATGTTTTAAGGAGATTTTAGCAAACCATAGGGCAACTTGGTAAAGAGGTCACTAGGGGTGAAAGGAAAAGTCCTGGGCAGGGTATTGAATTAATTCCATAGTGTGTTAAGGACATTGTTATGTTGAGATAAAGGCCAGACACAGAAGTCCTCATTACTTCGAACGTTAAATATGGGGTTACTCAATATCCATTATTTAATTCACTTTCAAACCAGAGTGTTAAGCCCTGACCAGTGTGGCTCACCTGGCTAGAGCGTCGTCCCATAACTGTAGGGTTGTGGGTTCGATTCCCAGTCGGGGCACATACCTAGGCTGTGGGTTCAATCGCTGGTTTGGGTGCATATAATCCCCTGTCTTGGCTTGTATGGGAGGCAAACAATTGATGTTTCTCTCTCACATTGATGTTTCCTTCTTTCCCTTCCTTTCTCTCTATAAAAGCAGTTAAAAAAAAGGTCTTTGGTGGATATAAAAAAAAGCTTTAAAAAAATTGCAGAGTGTTAAGTTTATATGTATTATCAGTTCCAAGTGCTTGTAATTTGAATAGAATATATTCTGATCTGTTGCGATAAGGAAGCTCTCTAAATTTTTTGCCTATTCCTTCAACTATGGTCAGAAGTATAAACTTTTTATATCTGAAACCATGGAAGACTTCACATATCTGAAAAATTAAACCATTGAATAAGTAATCAGGCTTGACCAAGGAAAGCATGTGTTGTGTGTTAGAGAAACTAGAGGCAAAGCTTGTCAGGCAACAAAAGTTTTTTATTTGTTTATGCATGTTTGTTCAGCTTGCAATCTAAAATACTTAAATGAAAAGAGGAAAAGTTCTTTTTTTAAAATATGTGTTTATCTATGATTCACACCCAGAAAAGTGATATCAAATGTTTATTTATTAGGGAATAATAATATATAAGTGGCAGTCCTGAGGATTGTTTCAAATTTTAAATATCTTAATACCAATGAAATATAATTTTATTTTTTTATTCCATTTAGTGGTTCCTAAAACATATGAATTGCGCATATTTTTCCTAGAATTCAAATTCATACAATCTGTTACATTTTTGGTTTAGACCTAAAACCTTGGAGTCATCATTACTTCCTTGATTATTTGTATAACCCACATCTAATCCATGAGCAGATGATGAGAATTCTACTGTTAAAATATATCCAAAATCCTGACACTTCACAGTAGAAGGCTGTCATACCCTGATCACCAGAAGTGACAATTTGCACCAGGAATTTGAGCTTATAGTCTTTGCCACTGTAGACATTGCCAGCAAGGAGAATGTAAACTCCCCAGACCTATGCACTCTTGTGTCCCAGGTGTGAAATCGAAGTCTGATACTGATTGGCAGAGTCAAGCTTACATGTCTCACCCTGGGTGCAAGGGAGGAGGAGGCCGGGGAAATAAGTATCCAATATATTCCGCTCCTCATGGTCTTGGATCTTAGCCAGGGCTCATGAAGTGGGGTATTCTCCAACCATATAAGGGAGTTCAGGTTTGTCTATTTTATATGACAGATGTCCAGTACAGGCGGTAGTGTAGAAGAAAAAAGAAATTCCAGCCACGTTTCATCTGCCTGGGATCATCTATAATCCCAGCAAGTGAAAGCAGCCAGACCACAAACCTTAATATCCTCTGAAGATACCGAGATAGGCTATGACTCCCAGTGTTCAAATGTAGAATGTGACATTTGGAAAGTTTAAGTTACCTGTCTGAGTTCACTCACAAGATAATCAGAGCCACATCAAGGGAGCTCACATCAAGTTTCTGTTTAAAAAATCAGTGATCTTTCCGTTGTATCATTCTGAGAGGGTGTCTTCACATATAGACAGGTATTTATTCTGTAGATATTGGTATTATTAATGTAGCAGTTTTGAACATCTAAAACAGGGCTAGTAATTTCATTGAAATCATCTGATTTAGTTATGCCAACAAGCTTTACAGATCTCTGTAAACTCCTTTTATAGGATTTTGAGAAAATCAAGATTCAGGGGTAAATAACTCACTTGTGGGCACGTAGTAAGTGAAGATACAGAATATAATTTTATGTTTATTACATAGATTTAAAAATTAAAGTAATACACTTAAAATATTTTTATTTGATCAATTATAGTAATATCTTGAAAGGACTCTGTGCCATAATTCCTTCTCAGTTTTACCTTCTCATTAACATATATTTTTTCTAGACATAAACATTTTAACATTTGGTTGTACATGAAACTTAAAAAATATTTTAGAAAAAGGAAAAAGGGTAATCTCTAATCCTTTTTAGAAATACAAATTTATTATTATTTTTATATATACATTTAATTGTGAAAATAAATGCATGGAATAAATATTAAATAGTATATATATAATAGTATATATGTATATATACACACACACACACACACACACACATATATACACACACACACACATTTCTGCCCTCTCTAGAGATAACTATTTAACTACTTTCTGGTTTTAGTACTTCTTTGGATTATTTGATATCATTAATAATGTATTTATGTAAGTGCCATTTTTTAATTTGTCAACTTTAGACATCATTTAGTTCATTCCTTTTATAAAAAAGGAAGAATTCAGTTAATTATAGTTTCTCCAACCTACCTTTTTGACTTCACCATATTTTTGTTATACCTGATATACTATTAATTTTATCTACTAAATTCCCTATCTCATTTAACATAATAATACTTCTGCTTTTTACTCTATCAACTTCAGACAATTTGCTTGTTCTCTTACTTACATTTTATCTGGCCTTTTCCAGATCTTCACATCCCTAAGCTATATGTTTTTATGTTATCAAGTTTAGAAATGTGGCATTTTGCCCTGTATCATTTAGTCTTCTGTGTCTTGACTATAGGTTTATTTTTAAAAATGAGAAACAATAAATATTTGCTACTGTTATTAATAGCTAGACTGTAAAGAAATAAATTGAATTATTTGTTGTAAAACTTGTGCCATTCAAGTGAGAATTATAGTCAATGCCAAATGGACTTTCTTCTTTTCTATACCATTAAATGCTCAAAATCATTTCACAGTTAAGTTTTGCTTAGATATAGACCATGATTTTCTTGTTTGGGCTGTTTTATCCCCCTCTCTAATTGTTTTTTCCTTATTAAGAGAAAAAACATACTTTTACCTTATTACTAAAATAATTCCCCTTATTATTATTAATTATGTAAATGAATCGACATAAATGAAGATCTGCCGCTGGGCTGTAACTGACTTGCTCTTGGGGAGAAAGCAACAATATAGAGCTTCTCCCGCCCCAAATGTCAAAATAAGAGCGACATTACCCTGGGGATGACCTACCCTGGACATGATACAGTTTCTTTAGCAAATTCATCTCTGCTTTTCTCCCAGTGCAGACACTCCTGCTTCCATCTTTTCTGTATGTGTGGAGGAGAGGGGGTGTAGAGGTGACCTGGCCGGGCTGTCTCTGTGTTGTCCTTTATCAGCATGTAGATTACTGAATCGCCTTCCATTTCTGCTTTCTAACTCTGCTGCACTTGCACTTAAGAGTCAAGAGGAAAGGTTCCCACTTTTGCTTGGTCTTTTCCTGGACTTTTACTTCCTCCCCTGGCTAACTGGAAATAAGATTCCCATATGTTTTCTCTCTTCTGGTAATTTGTCATGTCTCTGGTATGTTGAAGGGTATGTCTCTGCTATGCCCTGCCTCTCTCAGCACTGGTGAATTTATTCCCTTTTATAAATCTTTACTGACATTTCACTGTGATTTCGAGAAAATGGTTAACTTATGTACATGGTTTGTTATCTAGAGCCAAAATCTCCCCTACTTGTGTTGTTTTTAATTGCAATTATGGTGCACTGCTTGAGATTTCAAAGAAAAGCTTCATTATTCTTATTATGACTTGAAAATAGACTCAGAAATTGGTAGAATGTATTTTATAAAGACTTAGTCAAAACGTAAATCATTGTAGTATATCAAGGAATGATTTCAGTTACCTGAAATATTTGCTCACTTAGACCACCTCAAGATTCCAGCTATACAGAGCATCATTGAATTTTATTATTTTACTCTTTTGTCTTAGAATTTGGAGGGTTCTGTTATTTTGTATTTGTCTTCTGGATGTTGTCATAATTGCATGATCATATGTCTTTCTCTCTCTGGTTGCTTTCAAGTCTTTTTGCCTCCGGTCTTTATCATTTCATTGCGGTATGCCTGGAGCGAATTCATTTATATAGGGGTAGCAAAAGAAGGGTTACAGTTGTTTACATGGCAAAAGACATGCATGTAATTATTACAATAGTTTTATTAACTCAAAAAAATTGTTACAATGCAACTGTAAACTACTGTTGCCCACCTCTATCCTGCTTGGAATTAAACATAATTAATTGTTGAGTGACTCATGTGACAGTTCATGTCTTTTATAAATCCTGGAAAATTCAGTTTCTATGTTGTTAGGTATTTGCTCTTTGACATATCTCTATTCTCTTGTTTCGAAAATATCATAGCTTATATTGGGAGGGAGGTTACGGGGTGGAGGAACTGAGCAAAAAGGAGAAAGGACTCATGGACATGGATAACAGTGTGGAGACTGCAGTGGGGGAGAATACAATACAATAAAAAATGGTAATAGAAAACAATACAATAAAAAATTAAAAAAAAGAAAATCTCATAGGTTATATTTTTCATCTACTTTACTTTCTGTGCTGAATAAGAGTAATTTCTTCAGCTGCATCTTTTATTTCAATTTTCTCTTCAGTGGTGTCATACCTATATTTAACCCATTCATTTGTTTTTATATTCCAATAGCTTTTCTTTTTTTAATTTCTGAAAATTCTCTTTCAAATTTACCTTGTCATCTTCTTTTCCTAATAATACATTATTTTAATGTTTTTAGTCTTTCCATTATGTATTTAATCAACTTTAACATACTCATTTCATCGTTCATATTAGGAGCTTACATTATTTGCATTTCATGAGAGTGGAGATCTAATAACACTGCTGGATTTTCTGTCCTCTTGTTCACAACATTGGTTTTTCACATATTCTGTAATTTTGGATTGTGAATTCATCATAACCTGGGCTTCATCTGTGAGAATTTCTGTCCAAAATTCTGCCCTAGAGAAGTTTTGAGTTGGTTTCTGCTGAGCATCCCAAGCTTTTTACTGACTTTGTATTGATTTTTTTATTTCAATTTCTCCTTCTAAAATTTCTAGATCAATGAATATTAAACTTTCAAGTCTCAAACCCCTGGCAGTTGTCAACCAACGATGAGGAATTCTCAGAGGAGATTTGGAATTTCTCAGTCCAAACGCCCAGTGTCTGGACTGAGAGGCATGACTTCCACTTGTCTTCTTGTGTTACTGGATGAGCTATTGTTCTCTAATTGCAACTAAGAATACAGTCCCTTGTGTGTCCTGATATCACATGGGTTCTTACAATTCCTTGCTCCTTCCAGGCCGAGAACATATTTTCTTGTCCACAAATTTGCCATTAGAATTTGGACTCTTAAAAACCGAGATGAAGATCCCCATTGGGGTAGTTATAGTTTCAGTTTGAAAAGTTCCTATTTTGGTTTTTAGTTCTTTCTCCAGACATTTTTGGTGTATAAACGCTTTACCTCATTTCCTTACAAATGTACCTTGTGTTTTAAATGGATGCAAGTAGTTTTTAGCCAGAATTTCTAGGAGTTTTGCAGGAGGGAGGTTTATAATTTCTATCTTTTTTTTCAGATTGTATTTTCTGTTATTTTTCAAGAAAAAGAAGTACATAATTCACTTTTTAAAAGTTACATAAAACTATAATTTTAAAAGAATAGTTTTTCTGCATTAAAAAAAATCTTGCCATTTTATCCTCTTTGAATTAAAGTTATATTTTCTGAAAAAGAAATGGCAAAATCTCAAATTTAAAATTGTGACCCTTCCAGCAGTATTAACAATGACACTTTTGGCAAAATGTCAGCAGTCATTTCAATTGTGAATCACTTTAATATCTTCCCTTGTTGAGGAAGACAATCTAATTTTATAAAAACAAGGCATATTTTCTTAATAATTAGAGTGCTATATTTTTAACATTTTTGATTGAGCTATGAGCTATAACTGATAAAATAAACTGCACATATATAAAGCATATATAATTTGATGAGTTTTGACATATACATACACCTGTGAAATCATCATCATAATCAGGATAGTGAACATATTTATCACCTCTAAAAGTTTTCTTGTGTTCCTTTGTAATTTCCCCCTACCCAGGACCCCAACTCTGTATCTAGGCAACTGTTAATATGTTTACTGTTACTACAGATTATTTCTAAAACTTTATATAAATGAACATATTATATACTCTTACATGTCTCTGATCTTTTCCTTAGCATAAGTATTGAGATTTATCCATGTTGTTATGTGTAGCAATAGTTTATCCTTTTTATTGATGAATAGTATTTCATTATACTGATATACTATACTCTGTTTATTCATTCACCTGTTGATGAACATTTGAGGTATTTCCGATTGGGAGCTCTTACAAAGAAAGCTCCTGTGAACATTTGCATGTAAATCTTTATGAGAACATGCAGACAGAGTGAACGCATTCATTGATTATAGAATGGGAGGAAACAGAGTCAAGAATGGCTTCAAGATTTTTGATCCGAGCAGTAGAAATAATGTCCTCACCATGGATTGAGAAGCAAAAAGCTACAGGGAGGACAGGTTTTGCTATGGGCGGGGTGTTGGGTGGAATTCAGTAGTTTTGACTTTTTTGACGCATTGAGTTCGAGACACTAATGAAAACATCTAGGTAGAGATAAGGAATAAGTTATTGGATGACTAAGTTGATTAGTGTTAGCATGGTGTATTTTTCTTCATTTATTTACTTTTAATCTATATGTGTCTTTATATTTAGAGTGGGTTTCTTACAGACAACATGGGGTTGTGTCTTGTTTTTTTGATCCATTCTGGCAATCTCTGTTTTTTAATTGGTACCTTTAGCACATTGCTGTTCAGTGATTACTGATATAGTTTGATTAACACCTACCACATTCATTACTGTTTTTCTATTTGTTGCCCTTGTTTTTTTTTCTTATTTTTGTCTTCTACTCTTTTTCTGTTTTTATACTTTTTATTGAGCATTTTATATGAATCCATTTTCTCTCCTTAGCATATTGGTTATACTTCTTTTCTTAGTAATTACCCTAGATTATGCAATATACATTTATAGCTAATCTAAGTTTACTTTCAGATAATGCTGTGCCACTTCATGGGTAGTGTGAGCGCCTTATAACAACAAAATATCCTAATTTTCCCTTCCCATCCCTTGCATCATTGTTGTTATTTATTTTGCTTATATATACATATATAATGTCTATGTTTATATATTAAGATTATATATGTGTCAAACATATGACATATATATAATGCATGATATATAGTATATAAGCATACATAATAAAATACATTGTTGATATTGTGAACAAATTGTTAACTGTGAGATCAATTAATAACAAGAAAAGCATGTTTTTATTTTACTTTTACTTATTCTTTCTTTGATATTCTTTGCTTTATGTAGCTCTGACTTTCTGACCTAGATTATTCTTTTTCTCTAAAGAATTTCCTTTATCATTTCTTGCAAGGTAGGACGACTGGCAGTATATTCTCTTATTTATTTATTAATTTTTTTGTCTGAAAAAGTTCTTATTTCTCTTTCACCTTTGAATGATAATTTCAGTGTACAGAATGCTAGATTGGTGGATTTTTGGGTTTTTTTTTTCCCTTCTCAGCACTTTAGTTTACTCCACTCTCTTCTTACTTGGATGGTTCTGAGGATAAGTCAGACATAATTTTTATCTTTGTTCCTGTGTGAATAAGGTTTGTTTTTTTTAAACTGGCTTCTTTCAGGAATTGTTTTATCTTTGATTTTTTTGTACTTTGAACACTATATATGCCTAGATGTAATGTATGTGGGGTTTTTGTTTGTTTGCTTTGTTTTTTTGGCATTTATTCTGCTTGTTTTTCTCTGAGCTTTCTTGATCTGTGGTTTTGTGTCTGACACTAATTTGTGAAAATTCTCAGTCCTTATTGTTTCAAATATGTCTCCCCTTCCTCCCTCCCTTCCTTCCTTCCTTCCTTCCTTCCTTCCTTCCTTCCTTCCTTCCTTCCCACCTAGTATTCTCTTTACATGTATGTTACCACTTTTGTAGTTGTCCCTTTGTCCTTGTGTAATCTGTTCTGTTTTTTCAGTCTTTGTTTTCCTTGCTTTTTTGGTTTTGAGAGTTCTGTTCATATGTCCTCTGACTCAGAGATTTCATCTTCAGCCATATCCAGCCTACTAATAAGCCCATCAAAACATTCTTTATTTCTTTTACAGTGTTTTTAAAAAAAATCTCTAGCATTTCTTTTTGATTTTTCCCCCCTTAGGTCTCAGTTTTTTTTTAGCAAGCCTGTGCCTCTGGATTATGAACTTCACAGGTGTTTCTGACTTTTTCTTTTCCCCCCGAGGTGGGACAGACTGGATAGAGTGGGCGAAACTGGGCATTTCCCTTCCCCCTGCTTACCTGGGCTCCGATAATACCCCAGTAGATTGGGCTCTGGTTAACTAGTTTTTGCAGGTGTGATTAAGTTAAAGATTTTAAGATTGGCAGATTATCCTGGATTCTCTTTGTGAGTCCATCGTAATCACAAGGGTCCTTGTAAGAGGATGGCAGGGAGACCAGAGCCAGAGACAGTGAGAGAAGAAGAAAGAAGAAAAACAGAGGGGGAAAGAGACTTCAGGATGCTAAGCTGCTGCCTTCGAAGGTGGAGAAATGGGCTATGAGCCAAGGAATGGAGGCAGCCTCTAGAGAAAGGAAAGGCAAAGAAATAGATCTTCCCCTGGAGCCTTTAGAAGAAACGTTGTCCTGCTGTCTCCATGATTTTATAGCCTAGTAAGTTTTTGGTAATTTGTTGCAGCAGCCGTAGGAAACCATTACAAAGCCATGAGACTGGGTAACATGACCTGGAGAGCGAGTGCCAGCTGATAAATATCTTTAGAATATTCCTGTTCTTTGCCCTTTATCTGGACTACTTTTTGTCTTGCTGGTTACAGAAGCCGCACGATCCCAGTTCAGTTCTCACCTCAAACTGTTTTTTGCCTTGTTGAGATGGAGGTCATGCAAGGTTTTTTCAATGTGACATTCCAGCCTCAGATTGGATGGTTTTTCTTGATCTCCAAAGTTTTGAATGCTTGCGAGTCTTGATCACCAAGTCCACACTTGATCTCCAGTTGTCTGGGAGCTTTTACAGTTTTTGACAATTTCCCGAGTATTGTTCACCTTTCTGGAGCTGAGATATGCTCATCTTTGTTTCACACTCCTGGATTTAAGATTCTTGATTATACCCAAGGACAGATAATACCTTTCAGATATCCACTGTTTCATTTAATCAGTACAACACATGCACACGCACAGGCAGTTTAAGCTGCAGGAAATAAGATTTAGAGAGTTCAGACAATGCGCACAAAGTCCCCAGTGTAGAGGCAGGTTTGAAAGCACGTTGGTCGGCTGGAAAAGTCTACACTCTTTGTTACGATGCCTTTGTTCTCTCAGCCTTCTGAAAGTTGACTGCTTCTGACAAGTCCTCTCCCCCAGCCAAGCCGAGGAAGATTTAATGCTTCGTTTTCCAGGCCTCACCCAGAGCTCTCACGGCGGCTGCCCTGACAGAGGGACATGCTTCGGCTGCTGCCCACTTCTGTCTATGTTTGTAAACGTTTGTAAATGTTTTATCAATATGTAAGCATCTTACCTAATGTATTCAGAACAATTTAATTTGGATCAATTGCCTTTTTGGCAATTAATTTAGCAGTGAAACTTCAGTTGTTTCTCTTGCCAATGAAATTGGGAAAGGGGATACATCATGATAGTAAAATAACCCAAACCCTTAATCCCTTGCTTGAAGCTTTTACACTTTTCCTTCAGATGAACAAACAAACAAAAAACTACACCATGAAGAATGTTATAGTTCCAAAATGTTACCATTATGCCTGAGAAAATTATTTCTATGAACTTCATCCATTATTTCTTATTTCACCCCAGACCCAAGGCCTGGCTCTCCACGGAAGACAGAAACCCAAGAGGACTCTAAGCCAGTGAATCAGCAATATTGTCACCCTCTCATCCGCAGGAGCTCAGTTGCAAGGGACTAAATGTGAAACTTCTATAATAAAATGTAGCAGCAGAATTGTTATTTTTACTCAGCCTTTATATAACTTGAGAATTCTCAGCCTCCAAATCTAGGCTGTTTCTAAGTGTGGCAGGCCTCCAAGGAGAGCTCGCACATGTCAGGGTTTCTGGTGGGGCTGAATAAAGTCCCTTGAAGTTGCCTGTATTCCTCAATGGGCCGCTGCTGACCTCACTATGAATCCGTGGGAGCAGACAGGTTCTGTACAAGGCAGGGAACAGCTCAGAGCTCTTGGGGACAGGCCGGCATCACTGATCTCTACACAGCAGGTTGAAAGTGATCTTTGGGTCCTTTCCTGTGTCAGCAGTGCTTCAAATACACCCAGGGTTGGGGACCACAGAGACCCCAGAAGCATCACTCATGTTTTGGGACGGTTGCTGCTCATACTACCTCTGCCATAAGGACACACAAAGATGAATGGCCAGCCTGGGTGACAGGGCTGCTTCTCTCTGCAAGCTGCATACAGAGCGCTTTGTGTTCCTGACGATTGCAAGACTTCCCTTCTGGCAGAGGCAGGCTGGCTTCTCCAGGGCTGCGGAAAGTAACGCTTGTTTCTGAATTGGTTAGAGTTCAATCTCAATTATGTCTGGAAACAACACGCGTTCCTTTCCTCCTTCTGTATGACTGCAGTGTTAATTTTCAAGTAAACTTGTGCAAGTTACTTTCAAGTTGAAATAGCCGCACGACATTGACATTTATTGGGCACTCCCTTTGGAGCCTTCCTGGCAGCGTGGCCGCAGAGGTGTTGCCCCTACACCGGGGCTCCGAGGCTCACTCTTTCCAGTCTTCATGTACCACCCTAGAGTGAGGCTGGAAGAGATTATTTGAACAGGATCACATTCAAATCTGCCTCTCCTCCACCCACACAAAGCCTAATTTCAACTTTTCCCCAAGTGGTATAAAACTGGAACCCCCAACCAAGTCCAAGAAAGAGAAGAAAGATAATATAATTTAATTTGCTTGCCATTCAAAAGTAACGTTTATTATGTGTACGGCTGGCTTCTTAGACTTTCATAAGGTAGTGTTCTCACCAGCAGTAAAATAAAAGTAATCTTTCTCTTGCAGTTTTAGGTTCTACCCTTGCTACTTTTTTAAAGCCTTGGTATTTCAGCTGACCATGTGCCTGAATTCCTTTGTGTGCCTCCAATACATACTTTATTTAGACCCTGATCTGATAAAGAAACGAATGTCATGCTTCTTCCTCCTCTTCTTTTTTTTTTTTTTTTTTTTTAATGCCACACAACACCACAGTTTTTGTCATGAGGTGCACCTGTTTTTAGTATCCGCACATACTCAGCCAGGGCGTGTTGCTGAGTCTGCTCCTGCAGCTGTTGTTTTGCCATAAAAAGTACTACTGTATTCATGTAGGTTTAAGCCTTGTGAACTCTGTAACTCGGACTTGTTAAAGGGAGGCAGTGAGACTCTGTCTGGACTGCTGATAATAGGTTAAAGATCCCACACGGACGCTCACACAGCAGCATTCATACAAATGGGAGGAAGTCTCTCAAACAATGTACAGTTCAGCAGACAGCAGATGTGGACCATGCAAAATTAATGATTAACTGCGTGCCAGCATGTTTGTCAGTGAACAGTACTGCTCTTTAAGGGGCTTATATAGTCTATGAAAGAAATTAGCTCATGAGAGGGACTCATAAGGATGAAAGAAAAAACTTAAGTAGAGGCTTGACATATCCTGCTTTTCTCACAGGGCAAAAAGTTAAACATAATGGTCTCCTTTTTATAGTGTGAAGTTCTGACTGAAGTTGGGGCAGATCATCCACTTGTTAAAACAAGACATGAACATTCTTGTTATTCTTTCCAAGGGAAGAGAGATGGTGTGCACTCAAAGTGAACTCTAAATGTACCAGAAAGAAGGGGGAAATTATCCAATAATTATCCCAGACATGGAAGACATGAAACCAAAAATAATGAGGAAAGTAGTAAATAAGACAAGATGTTCATAATTCATTATCCCTTTGGACTGAATGGGCTTTCAAAGGCCCAGAAAGTCTCATCAAAGTTCACAGGTAAAAGTAAAGGTAAGGATCAGTTAAGTATTAGCAGCCTTGTGATTTATCGAAGGCATGTTGCAAGGAATGTAATCCAGTTAAAATAAATTTCATAATGAAAATTCCTTCACGTGACTTAAGTTCTCTTCCTGAATCCCAAAGGTGGTTGAACAGATGAGAGATAATAGGAATCCAGGAATTGCCATGACCAATATAAATCCTATAATATTCATTTGTTTGAAGAACCCCTGGGGCGCTTCTGGAAAAATCTGCTTTCCTTGAGTCAACACATCTTTGCACGGGCAAGATTGAATCTATAAGCTTTGAATGACTATTCATAACATTTAGAGTCTGGTACATTTTGCTAACTTTTGTAGAAGGAGTAAAGTCTGTAAATGAGAGAGAGAGAGGGAGAGAGAGAGAGGGAGAGAGAGATTGGGATTGGGCGTAGAACATGCCGGGAGGAGCTCATAAAAGAGGAGGAGGGGACTCTCCAAATTCTTTGCCTTACATTCAAGGCCTTCCATAAACTGGTTTAGATCTAGTTATCTAATTCATTTCCTATGGCCCTCCACCCACACCTCCAGACTTCCTTTCAGAGGAGCTGGTTTATTTGCTTTTTTATGTGGTGTTTCTCCACGTTCTATCCTCCACTTCATGAAGTTTCTGAAATTCATCATTCCAACACACATACTTTTTATCTCCTCTTTTTAAAATTTTAGTTTTGTCCTTATTTGTCATTTAATTTGTTCATTCTTTTATAGCATTTTATATTGTTTTAAAATTAATTCCTTGGGGACAGGGAAAAATATGTTAATATTTATATTTATGAGTATATTTGTGTTTGTGTTCATGTATGTATATCCATTGCAACACCTGGCATAGAGTTTGACCTGAAACTGATGATTAATCAAAGCTGAAAAACAACTGTTGTGTTACATTTGATGCAGTTTGTATTATTTTTCTCTTTCCATTTTAGATGGTGTAGTTCTCTTTATGGAAGAATGGAAATAGCCACATTGTAGCTTCCTAACCTCACTTCCCTTGATGTGCCCTACTTTGGTCCTGAGAGTGTTTTTTGGCCAAAATCTATCTTTCTTAGATTACATATCTTCACAAAACTTATGTGAAGGCAGTATAATATCAATGAAGTTATGCACTGATTATGAAGAAGAATTATGTAGCATACCCTCATACTGAGAGATTTGTCATTGGCCCACCCCTCATGACCGTGTCAGGCTAGTTCATCTCCCTCAACCAGAGAGGCCTTCGCCATTTGGGAGGGCAAATGCTACTAAAATTTTGCAGGAGAGAAGTTGCAATGAATATTCACGTTGAGCCTCTCACATAAAACAACTTTAAGCCTATATGAGGCATTTCCTTAAAGTCTTTCCTGGGTCCCTTCTCTGGATTTAATTTGTTAGTTTTTTTCTCTCCGGATTTTTTCTTTGGCAGAATCTAGCTTTGATATTTCCTCTTTTTCATACTCAGGTGCTCCTTACTATCCTCACTTCCTAATTTCCGTTCTTTTCCCCTTTCCATTTCTGGATCATAGGCCCCTCCCCCCAAAGAAGGTGATCCACGTCCTTGGATAGCAGGCTACGTTTCAGGTGGGGCACTGTTTCTTCCTCTGATGTAAATTCCTCTCCCTACCTCCCTTAGATTTGAATCACTTCTCACGGGCAGCCCATCGGCCTGTAAGGGATCACTGCACAGGGCAGGGAGTAGATTCGCATAGCTCCAGGCACGCTCTCTTTCTGGTTAGCATTTAAGATAATCTCAGGCAGCTACCGTGGCTGGAGAAGAAGATCAAAGGTATTCTGCTTGCTCAGGGTCAAGATTGCTCTTGCTTTGCAAGCCTGTGTGTAGTCGCGTTATGTCAGCAGATACAAGGCTATTTCCCAAAAAGTTTTAGCAAAAGATACTAAGTCGAAATAAAATAAATTAAAATAAAATAGGCAGCTCCTAAGTTACACAAATTGAGTTCCCTGAACTCTTCTCCTGAGATAATTTGTACGTCATAAGCTTGAGGTTTACGGTGTTTTTTGTAGTTTTTCCTTTCTACCTGTGAGCCACTTTAATCTAGTACTTTTCTGGAGAGAGGAAATAAATAAGTCACTCTCCAATGAACTCTATACCTAACAACTCTGCCCCAGCCAAGCTTTACCCACAGGTTGTATGAATGAATCGTCCTGGGCTCTATTATTTAAGGGTTTAAAATTAAAAATTAATATCCTCTGCTGAGTAAATATTTGGAATTTCCATGGCAGATAAATAGTAAAAACAAAACAAAACAAAACAACAATAACTGTTCACGTAATTCAGTACCACAGTGTGTTGAGAAAGAAAATGGGGAGGGTTAAAATGATTCAGACTGTCTGAAGCATTTCTGAATTGCAAGTAAAGCATCCTGAACAAACTAGCTGAGGTGAGAAGGGAGAATTTATTATAGGGATGCCTATGCATCTCCTGGGGTTTAAAGGCAAGAGAAAGCTGCCTTACGCAAGACTAGAACAAAGGCCTAGGACATGGGGGCAGCTACTCTCCTAGCTTTTCTCTGTCTCCTGGCTCCCCTGCTGTCAACACATCTACTTTCTCCCCCAGTCTCTGCACATAGGCGTTTTCTACTTCTCTGAATGTGTGGTAAATCAGGGCTATGAAAAAAAACTTCAGCGATAAAAATATCCTGTATCTGGACTGTTAAATATGGGAGTCGCTAACCATGGGCGGCCATCGACCACTTGAAATATGGCTGGGATGATTAACAACTGAATTTTTAATTTTACTTAATTTAAACTTAAATTCAAATGGCCACCTGTGGCTGGTCTCTATCATATTAGACAGGAAAATGGAAAAAGATAACTCTCTGATACTGCCTTCGTTTTGCATACCCTCGGCCTGAACAACTGGCAGAGAATGACTCGCATTCTCGTATTCCAATTTTAGCTTCTCGAGAAAGAAACGTTGATTGGCCCAACCTGTGTTAGGTGCCATCCCTGGTTTAACAAGCTTTGCCAAAGGGGTAGGAATGTATACTATCAATGTGGCAGCCAGGGCCAACTCTTTGGTCTACTGAGGGGGTCATAACTCTTAGAGGAAAGTGGTCATGTTCTGGGCAGTCACTTCAAAAGATATCTGATCCTCATGTTAACTTCCTATGTTGATTAATTTCACTGATTAATTTTCAAATTGCCTCTACTTACCGATGCAAAAGAGATTTAAGAGTCTTATTTATGCAAAAATAGGAGTTATACTTTCCCTAACATCAGGGAGATAAGCCAGTGGGGTCAAACCGAAAGTCAAGAATAATTCAGGAATCAAGAACCAGTTTCTGGCTTCTCAAGGTATTAGCCTCATTTTAGTTATTTTCTTCTATAGGCAATTTAATTTAAGAGTAATAGAACACTTGATTAGGACCCTAGAAACATGGGAATAGTCTATCTTTTCTTTTCTTTTCACTTTCTGCTGTCAAAATGTATCTCTAGTTATGAAACAATGGGGTAGGTAGAAGCACCACCATAGCTGCAAAACACTTGCCCCTGGGTTGAAGCCTTCTGCCCCAGTGTTAAGTAATCTTTCTAGTGTGGGTAGATGACGGGTGTCAAGTACAGTCTAAGGTCGTAGCTCTCACATTTCTTAGGTTGTGCCCTTGATTTAGTCTATCTGACTACCTCATCTGTCCTGACCTTTGAGGCCTGTTGGCTCATTAAGATCTTGGCTAATGACATCTGACTTATTATAGCCTCGAGCTTCGCTTTCTGGTTCCCCAACCCTCCATGCTCCTTGATCCCAATTTTTAAATCAGTTTCCCAACCTCTAACTTGTCATGATCCATATCATGCACGGTTCCTGATTTTTCAGATTTTCTGTCTTAATGGTCTTCCCTGAGGGCTCCAATCTGATGGCTCTCACTGCCGGGCACCACAGATGTGTCCTTTAGTGAATATTTTCAGTTGAATGTGTTTCCTACTTCTTTTCTATTAAAAAGTACATGTGGTGCACTGATACTTCAACTAATGACAAACACATGTTCTAATAACCATCCTTAAATATTGTCAGGGATTTTATAAGCTGGATCGAAATAACAGAGCAGTAGGACTTGTATTTCTACTTTAAAAAATTATCTAAAACCTTTAAATAAGGTGAAGAGGATGGCTGCATTATCTTTTACTAGCATATCCGAGGCTTTTCCCCAAATTATTGAATGTGTTATTATTGACTTTAAAATGTACTATTGATGGATGCTCAGACACTATGGAGTTACATATTTACATACAGCTTCTGTTGAATGGAGATACAAGCGATTTCTATCTGGTTAAACAGATATACAATGTCCTTGTAGGACGTTAACCAGTTTTGTGTCAAGCTAGCAATGTTATTGTAATATTCCTTCTAGTTTTTCAAGCTGCCTATAAATAGTTCCTCAAAGTGTCTTTTTTGAAGCAACTTTATGTTATACTGGTGTCTTTATTAATTAATGAGTTAAATAAACTTTGCACATGTTCATTTTACATTTGTATGAGTCAGTCCTTAAGTTATGAAAATTATATTTTGCCACTGCACATGAGATAAAAATGTTCGTAATACTAAAATAGCATCAGAAACAAAATCAAATGTGAATCTTAAGAAGGTGGGAGATACATTGAAGATAGCGAAGTTGAAAGGAGAGAGAGTGCACATTGGGACTCAGGGAAGAACATGTCAGAAAAACAAAGAAAACATTTGGATATAACAGGGAGCTCCAATAGGTGCCTGAGAGTTAGCTTGGGCTAATTCTGTTTCTCATTGTACCACCAAGAAGCCATGAAGGAATGACTTCATGATTACAATACAGATATAAAAATATATTAATATAAATAAAATATGTATATAAATATATTAATATATTTATGTAACCAAGTATTTATTTATATCTGAAATTTTCCTTATAAAAGTCAAAAACTGTACATTCCTCTGACTGTTTTTGTAATTGGCAATTTGCACTTCTTAACCCCTTCCCCTTTTCATCCGCCCTCCCATCTGGCAACTGACAGGCTATTTTAAAGACCCAGTAGAACTGTTAGCAGTGGATAAGCAACTAGTTAGGCCAGACCTCAGTTCAGCATCCTTGGTACTAGAGTTCTGGCTAAGAAAGAGTTCACAACCAATGCTCAAACTATAAGAGAATTATTTAGAAAGTCCCAGAGGGAGAAGAAGTGAGCTGCATAGAAGCCGGCTCAGAAAATGAGTTACGGAGGCAAAAGAACGGCCCTTGCGGCTTAGGAGAAAGAAAGAGGGAAGGAACAAAGGAAATGCGCCAGGGGGAAAAAGGGGAGGAAAGATGTGGGTGCCCTCCTGAGGAAGGGAGAAGGAGGGAGCGAGTGCGAGGGAGAAAGGAGGAGGTGGGGAAAGGTGCTGGTGTGCTTATAGGGAGAGCCACCCTGGGTTCCCGTACTAAAGGCTTCCATCTGGAGGCCTCAGGGGAGAGCCCCAATAAAACTTTCATCAGCTTTCCAAGGCGGTCTCCCTGGTGGTCTCCACGGATTTGTCCTTGCCAGGGGCCATTTGTCATTGCAGCTCGTCCTTATGTTGGCCATGGCTTCACTCCATCTGATGTTGCTGCTTCTCTGGGCCTGGAGCTGAAACACAGCTGAGGCCTGGATGTCGTCTCCCAGGGGTTAATGCCTAAGGAGGTGGCCGTGCAAGGGCTTATAGTGGCCGCTGCCAGGCACCCGGGGCTCTCTGCCTTGGGACCCCCTGCACCTGGCCTATCGTTCCTCGTCTGCTCATGCCTGTCTAGCTGCCTGTCTAGCTGCCTGCTACAGAGCTATCTATTTTAACTTATGAGTCAGGTTCTATTTAAATACAGCTTTTTATTCTTTCCCTTTTTTTAAAATTTAACTTGTGAAAGAAAATACCATATTAATAAAACAAAATAGTATAGGCAATTGTTCCCATTTCAAAGGAGTTATCATTTTTTAAATAAGTTCCTAACAGGGATTTTTTTACGTAGGTAATTTTTTCAGGACATTTGAAATATGAATTTATGTAAATTAAAGGAGTAAAATATATTTCTAGGCACATAGCTACAACGTAATTTGAAGTACTGCTGGAACCTTCCTACCTGTGTCAGAATAATTAGATGAAGAGTCCTCGTTTCATGTTAGTGGGCCTCTTCAGTTTCTGAAATGACACTGAGAAAGAGGTAGACCCCTTGCCTTTCCCCTCCCCTCCCATCCCCTCTTTTTACTCCTCTCCCTCATCTTTCTTCTATCCTCTTTTTTCTTTTCCTTCTAGGCTGTGTTCCTAGACAGACAGTTCCAATACATGTTGCGTTGTGGCTGATATAACTTGTCCCTGCCTGGGAGAATAGTCCTTTGGGGACTGTGAGCCCTCACCATTCGCCAAGGTTGGGTTAATAGGGTCACGGTCATCCTTCCTATGGTGTTGTCTAGGGTGTTGAGAGAGTGGCCAGCAGTCTGTCACTCTTGGTATTTAACAGGCACCCTAGAAGGCCAATCTGTGAATTTTGGACAGCAGCTACTGCGCAAGAGTGCGGAGGGCCTCTGGACCGCTCCTGGAAGGGTCCCTCTGTTCATGGCTGCCCCTCAGAACTGGGGTAGGCAGGCGCACAGGGAGCTGGAGAAGCAGTTGGGAAGCACCAAGACCCCTCTCAGGAAACTCCAGAAAGGATCAGCCTGAGGGGACCTCATTCCTTGCAGACTTCCCTTCCATCCTTCCCCTCCTATAAAATTTGCATATTGGTTAATAAGTGGGCCGTTCCCATGGTCCAATGAATGTCCAGTCACGTGGAGTGTGAAAATTGTTGACCTGTTGTGACACCCTTCAATGAGGAGAAGCTATAAGTTTCTCATCCAGAAATCTATTTGGGTGGGATCTCAAGCAAATTACAACAAAGATTTATCCTATTCTCAGTCTAACCAGAAATTTGGCCATCAGAACCTGGCAGGGAAGACATGGAGTTAAATGTGACGACAGACTGAGAAGCTGCAAGCTCTGCTGGTAAAGCAAGTGGGGGAAAGGCAAGAAAAGCACTTCTTCAGAATCCACCCGGATTATAAATTTATTTTTGAGTCTTTTAAATGGGTTGTTCAGGCTTTTTGGTAAAATGAGAAAATGAGATTTTTAGATCTTTCACATTTTACAGATATGAATGATACCAGGTTTACCATTAAGAAAAATAAATCACAGTTGAGCTTCCAGCTTATACCTCTCTCTCTTTCTTCTCTTTCTTTTTCTTTCTTTCTCTTTTTCTTTCTTTCTTTCTTTCTTTCTTTCTTTCTTTCTTTCTTTCTTTCTTTCTTTCTTTCTTTCTTTCTTTCTTTCTTTCTTTCTTTCTTTCTTTCTTTCTCTCTCTCTCTTTTTCTTTCTTTCTTTCTTTCTCTCTTTCTTTCTTTCTTTCTCTTTCTTTCTTTTTCTTCTCTCCCTCCCTCTCTCTCTCTCTCTTTCATTAATGGGTTCTTTCCAAGACAGGAAATCAACAAGAGAGAAAATTTATAGCTAGTCTAAGTTAAAGAATGCTGTTCTGAGCACTGGATTTTTTTCCTGCTTTTAAATATCCCCATTTGTCTTCACATTTTCTTTTCCAAACCCCTCCCCATCCTATTCCACGCAGTAGATGCTTAATATGCTAGCACTCAGGAGAACAGAAGGCTTTCTCCGGAGCGAGCCACAGAGCTGTTCTGTGTGACTGCCAGAACCGCCGACCTGAGCCCTCCCAGCCCCGCCAGGATGCAATCTGTCTCCAGTCCCACGGCAGACGAGGGGCCCAGGGGCACTGTCGACTGGCCCAGCTTCCTCCTTCCAGAATTGGAAGATGGCTTCAAAGATTGAGCAAAGACTCTGGAAAGATTTTTTTTTTTTTTAATAAGGCTATCAATGGAAATGACCAATGGGAAAGATACTGGCTAGGGACAAACAACATTTTCTTAGCGATTTCTCTCTTCACTCCAGACCCTCTTCTCATCCTGTTAAAATCAAAGGATTTTTATTGAAAAAAAAAATTATGTTGCTTCTAACAGGATGTGCTGAGATGATTAAGATATGGCTCTGATCTTATAATTATACAAGCTATTATGCATAATTACATGCACAAGCTTTTAAAACAAGAAGGAAAGAAATATATAGTTTAATACATTTTTGTCTATAACTATATTGGAATTGTGAAAGGTCACAGAGAGAAAGAAGAGGACATTATCACAGGCCTCAAGAACTTTCTTTTTATCTTCCTTTTTAATTTAAAAATGAAAGAATTTACCAATAAAAGTGGTAGGTTATTTTTATGTAATTATATCTGTTAGCATGAATAAGAGATGAGGAAATGGGCATTTGAAAGACCGCTTTGTGAGTATAAATTCCATAAATTTTTGGAGGACAATTAAAAATACATGTATAATTTGCAGATGAAATGACACCTGGAGTTTGCCTTTAAACTATGTAGTATGAAGTGGCTGGAGAAAAGTCGAGTGGAAAGAATAAAGCAAGAGGGACTACACAGTAATAATTGTTGAAATTCACTAATGAAGAAATGAGGATGCTTTAAACTATTTCCTCTAATTTTTATGTTTTTAAATTTTCGTAATGAACATTTAAAAACGCTAACCCTTTTCATTCAGTTGTTTAATCATTAAACACATTTCTCTGTGCTGGGCACAGTTCTAAGTGCTAGGGATACACTGGAGAACAAACATCTCTGCTCTCAATGAGCTTAATTCTAGGGGGGAAAAGGCTGTAAAGACATAAAAAAGAACATAAAACATAGCAAGTGGTGATTGCTGCTATAAAACCAGGAGTAGGTTAAAGGAGTGTTGCAGGTGGGATTAGCTCTATGCTTTTCAAGACAAGGTCTGTATGGAAAGCCTTTCTGATAGTACAATATTTAAGCAGACATAGGAAGCAATCTCTGTGAATATCTGAGAAAAGAACATTCCAGAACATTTCAGGATGAGTAAACAGTAAGTGCAAAGGCCCTGAGGTCAGGGCACAGTGGTGAGTTTAAGAACTAGCAAGGAGAGTCTGTGATGAGGAGAGGGTATGAGGTCAGAATATAGACATACCCAGAAGCAAGAAGACCGAGGGTTTTGTAGGTCATTGGAAAGATGTTGGCATTGGTCTGAATGAGATGGGAAGCGACCAGAGTTTTGAGCAGATGGTTGGTGGAATTTGCTGCGATGAGAAGGATCTGTTGAGGAGGCGGCAAGTAAGAGTGAAAATAAAGCAGCTGAGAGGCATTTCTCTCCTTTAGGTAAGAAATCACACTGGAGACAGTTGTTGAGGAGCCATTGGATTTTTTTGCCTTTTGAGGCAGAGTCACCAGGATTTCCTGATGGACTGGGTATGTAGTGTGGGAGAAAGAAAGGTGACTCTAGAGTTACTGGCCTGGGAAACCGGGCAGATGTATAGACAAACCTGCAAATGGGTAGTTGCCATCTACCCATTTGCAGGTGAAACACACACACACACATACATGTTAGGTTTTACATATGTGAAGGTGGAGATAACCTTTGTTTGGGATGTTGAGTAAACAGTTGAATATATGGTCTGGAGTTTAGGGAAGAGATATAGACTGGATATATAAATTTGGAAGGAGTCGGTATAGAGATGATAGTTAAAGCCGTGGAATGAAAGGAAACCACCAAGCATGTGTACAAATAGAAAAGAGACATGGTCCAAAGACTGGGTGAGGCACTTACAACTTCAATGTTAGGGGTTAAAGAAGGTAAAGAAGGACCAACAGAGGAGGGAGGAGAATTACAAACAATGTCCCCAGTGTTTCAAGAACTAACGACAGATGCACTGGACCAGGTGTTGCTGACAGGCCCAGAAAGACGAGGACTGAAGTCTGTGGTTTGGATGCCAGTGTGTGGGATGCCTTGCTGTTCTGTGACAGTGGTGGGATGGAAGCGCAACTGACGTTTGTTGGGATAGAAAAGGAAGAGAGAAAGCATTGACGACAGTGATGACATAACTCACGTAAGGAGTTTTGCTGGGCAAAGGGAATGACTCATTCAGTAGCACACTCATTTTAGGTAATTTAGGACTTTAATAAGTGCGCTGTCCTCCTTCCCCACACCTAATTTGTATCCCAGATTAACCTTCTGATGCTTCTTACTCCTATGAATTCTACAGATGCATCATATTATGTGAAGGTCCAGGGCATCCACGCCGAGCTTTCATACCATGTTTTGCATTGGCTCCTTCTATCTTTTACAGTAAAAATCACATACTTAAGTGTCTGGCTGCCACCTATCCTCTCAGCGGGAACCAAACTGGAGGAAACATCAATTCTGGTTCCCTGCTGGGAAACTGGAAACATTCTAGAGGCACACTGCTGCTGGTGCTGGGCAAGATATTAACTATTGGTCAAAGGTAGAGCTGAGAGAGGCACCAGTCAGTATATTGCCATGGCTGAAGTCCCATTTACAGACACCCTGTGGAGGTGGTTGATGGAAAGGTAAATGGTGATTGTGATAAAACTACATCAATTATCTATTAATTATTAATCTTCAATTCAATAAAAAGAAGTAGGTATTGAACACCTGTTCTGTATTGAATGCTAGGTTGGCAATTATTGGGTAGACTACAGGAAATGGGCTTTGTGCTCAAAGAACTTTATTTAGCTGGAGACAGAGTTAATACATGAACCAAGAAGAAGAATGAGATAAGATATAATTAAATAAAAATTTCTCACGGGCCACATAGTCTACTCAGTTCAGAGGAAACAAAGAGGCGACATTAATAAGGGGTGTGCTCTGACGGCCTTGATCTGAGCTTTGAAGGGAGAGAGGGGCTTGAGGAAGAGTCAGGGAAGAATTTTGTTGGGGAATTAAATGACCGGCTATAAGGGCTGGACTGAAGGGCTCAAAGAGCAAGTGAGGGCAGAGATGATGGCAGACAAAAACTTTAAAAAAATGAACTTCCCTAAATTAACATATATGCATCAGAATACTTCTGTCCTGGGGGGTAGAATTACATTCTTTAGCCAAGTGACTGTAACGTGACATGAGAATTAACTTCAAAAAAAAAGTCTTTGGAGAAAGACAGCCACTTAGTTTAACAGGTCATTGAACAAGTTAGGAAACATGAATTTTAGTCCCCATAATGGCTCTTTTGATATCAAGTCCTTTAACCACTTTGATGTTATTTCAGGAAAGACTATTACATGTTGACTGATTCCTCTATGCTAGGCCTCTATATGCATTGTAGGAGTAGTTTTTTGTTTTTTTTTTAAACCTATATCATACAAATGAAGAAACTGACACTCAGAGAAGTCAGGGAACTTACCCAAGGTACCTAGCTGGCAGTGGTAGGGCTGTCATTTAAACTTAAGCCATCTGACTCCCTGACACCACAGTGTCTCTAATAGTCCTGGTTTCAGAATGTCAAAGGGTTTCAGTCATGCAATAAACACACATAAGGGGAAGTTTACATGAATTCCTCATAGATTTCTGTTTTTCCATCTTGCGATAGGGCATGCCTTAAATCATACCAATCGCTGCACATTTCACAAGAGAACTCCTTGAAAATTGAAGTATCTGTTTTTTAAACTAACACTGAAATTCTACAGGCCAATATGTCTTCTAAGAGTGAAAGTTCTTGGACCAGAACCCAGGCACAAGAATCTCCTGCTATGCTTCCATGGAAACAGGCCAGGGATGTCCACAGCTACACGGCAGAGGAATGGAGCCCTTGGAGAGGCAGTGAGGGGGGGGTGCGCGGCAAGAAGGAAATGGCTACGTTTCAGTAACCTGCAGGACGTGGAATTCACAGGAAATGATTTCTTCCCTTGTGGGAGCTGAGGCGTTCCAGCACATCTGAGCGCCTGTCAGAGAAGCAGCCACAACTAGACTGGCTGATTACATTTGCAGTTAAAAAAAAAAATCCCCAAATCCCACCCATGATAGTTCTGACTTTGAAAATTATGTCTTGCAGGGACCTTTGCAAGTGTCTCCCCTACAAAACAAGATTGAATCTTCACTGAAAATCCCTGTAGCCCACAGAGATAAGCAGTCTATGTAGGTGCAAAGCAGTGTTTTCCTAAAAATGTAGGTGGAATGGAACTTGGGTGTGTTAATCAATTTCTACATACTCAGATCTGCCTGGAAGGTTGAGTAATTCCTAACAACACCACCCTTTACCTTGGATTCACAGAAGGCCATTCATATTACTTTGGGGGTTTTAAGCCTGGTGTCTGATTGGTTTCCCCAGTGGGGCCATGGTTTGGTTAAGTCAACTGAAAGGCAAACTATTCAGAAACCCAGAAGAAATTGGTGTAGACTGCTGAAAGCTCCTTATGAAATAATGCAGGTTCTTCTGGGGGTGCGTTCAGCCAGGGGGAAGGCACTGCAGCCCTAGTTTTTTTCCTTGCAGATCTTGAAATTTTAGAAATCTGTGACACGTAGAAGGGGAAAAAAGGCACCTGGTGGGACAAAAATCTTTAAGAAACATATGCCTGTGGCACACATACATACTCTCTTCCGAATAGTGAAGAAGCCCCTGCAAGCAGTCAGACTAGAAATGACTTGATGTGGTTCCCTTCGTCCGAGAACCCAACATCTTCAATTCCGCCATGGAAATCTCTATCAGATGAAGAGAGCAATCCGACGATACAGTTGTCCAAGCCTCAGCCTCAAAGTGACACCCTTGTTAAGTTATTTCCATGCCTCCTGCTAACATTTTGGAGACCAGATAAGCAGACTGCACATTTAGACTTGGAGATTGAGTTTTCTCCACAGCTTTGAAATGACAATAGCCTTTCTTCTCTTTATCTCCCCATTTCTTCCTTACAAGCCCCTCCCTTTTACACTGTCTTTTGCAGAACAGCCTTCTTGCCATCTTCTTTTTCTCTGACTTCGCTTTCTTTCTCCTTCCTTCTTTCTTTTTCTTTACATGTCTTTCCTCTTCCCATGCTCTCTCCATCCCTTCCTTCTCTCAGAAACAAACAAACAAAAAAGATAAACATAAACGCTACTGTACTCATATTCACTAGACAACTCAATGTAATGGAAGAATGCAATGGCTTCCAAGTGGACTGACTTCCACTTCAGTTCAGCTTGGCCTTATCTGGGCATGTGAGTTCAGAGCAGGACAGGCCCAGCCCGGTAACAATACACTGTTGCTTTTAGGTTGATCTTTGGGATTATTTACATAGTAATGGATTGTAATCAATTTAGAATATTGTCATGAATCATTATCTTTATACAGTTTTAAGACTTGAATTAGCAAAAGTCAACCTTTATAGATGGAAAAACTAAATGCAGGATGGTTAATGACTGAAAATCAGACCCAAAGCTGCAATAATCAGACAATCAACTAAGCTGTTGAATTTTTATTATTTTTAGGATGCTGTGGTACGTGAGCTGAGGTATACAAACAATATATCATGCTTTATCAACCTCAAGTTGCTTATGACCCTGTTAGGGATGACAGGGAACTTATACATTAAAAAAAAAACAAAAACGCTCTAGCTAATATTTACTGAGCATTTACTAATTGTCAGCCACCGTAGTGAGCTCTTTATGTGTGTTCTGTAGTTTTTGAAACAACTCCGTAATGTGTGTTGCATACTATTATGATCCACATTTAGTTGGATGAGGAAACTGAGGCTTAGAGATTAGAGATCTTCCTCAAAGTCTCACAGCTAGGATGTAGTAAAGCTGGGACTTGGAGCAGTATAAGTCAGTGAAAGTTAAGCCCCAAATGAGCGGGACAAAAGAATATTCTTGAAGTTCGGAGCTAGAAAATCACAGTGTACTGCAGGAGGTACAAGGGGCAGCATGTCAAAACTAGAGTCAACCTTCAAGATCTGAATCTTCCCCCTGGGGGAAAGGGGGGCCCAATGACAAGAATAACCTGCTGAAAGAGGTAGCACATAAATGGTATTTATAGGCTGAGTAGGGGTTTAACGATTGAAATGGAGAGGGCTGGCTGGCATTCCAGGAAGGGAAACAGGAAGGATAATCCCCTGAATCAGATTTCAATTGGTTTTCAATATTGTTTTCTTTTCACTAAGAACATTTTTTCAATATCTAGTATGTCTGAGAAGGGTTCCAGAGAAAGAAGTTTGGGGAAGGAGGAGATTTGTAAGTGTTCTCACCTCTGGAGGTCTGACAGTTCTCATTCCCATGGGGCTTTTGGTTAATCAAAGTTGCCATTGCTCCTTTCTATCTGGCAAAGTCCCGTGATGTCAAAGGTATAACTAAGGACAGGAGAGCAAGACTGAAATAAGGCTATGGCGGAAAGAGAAATGCAATGGAAAACATGTCAGCATGCAGCTTAAAGCTTTGAAGATGGAAAAGCCAAGCTTGCGGAAAGCCTACCATAGTCTCGTTGCTCTGTGTTATCCTCAAACAGAGCACAGTTTTATGTTGAATGTTTGCTGCAAAACTGGACACAAATTGTTCCGAGGATTCACTTTGAATTTCTTGGATTTTGTGGGCCTAAACCAGGGACTTCATGCTATTTTAACACTTTTTGAAAACAAGATTCTCATGAATAAATAGCAAAACTGGGTCAAGAAATGCTTTATTCATTAATAAGTAAAATCCAGAACTTGGACTAATGCTCCCTAATTATGAAATGGGCAGCACTCTGTACTGTTTTCTGATTGGCTGACATCAGTTTGAATGCAAAGCTTTATTTCACTGCAGAGTCCTGGCATACTTCACACATTAAAATTCTAAGCTGTCTAAGTAGGTGTGAAACTAATTTTGTGTTTATTTTTCAAAACCCACCTATGATCATTTAGGACCATCCACTTCACTTTGGGAGGGTAGCACCCGGCTGTAGGTGGGCCCTGGGAGACAATAAAGGAGAGGAGAATTTCTCAAATGGCTTAAACCAGAATATTTATTGCTTCCTGGAATAGTTGTAGCTACTTATCCATTTTTCCAGCCACAACTTTTCTTAATAAGAAGGGCTTTGAAAAACCTGCTAAATCTGGGCATAAAAGGAAACAGAAGTTTTCCTAGAGCAGTGGAATTTTTTAAAGTCACATAGTAACCTTATTGATGAAATCAGGAGAGAGCACTTTCAGATCAGACTTGAGGGAGGTTATTTACAAAACATAGGATTTTCACAGTACAACAAGCACATTCTGTGAGGTTTCCTGCAATTTGAAGACATTATCACTGATTTTTAATCAAGTCAGACTGTCTTGCAGACTCTTCTTCAATGTGGAAAGTTGCATGGAATTACCAACAGTCAATTCATCTGGAACCACTAGGAAGACTATTTGTGGAGGTCATTTGGCACTTAAAAAAAAAAAAAACCTATAAAAACCTGAGATTCATTAGCAGTTAAATTTTTTTTTAAGTATATATATATTTTTCTGCTTGGATAGACTGTATCTCCCTTGGATTAGTCCCATAAAAGCACTTTCATGTTTATGAATATCTATCCTAATAAAATTTCATTTTAAAATTTAGTGCTCTTTGGGCAATGGACACTCTGATCAAATGTACATTTTGGAAGAGCCATATTCACATTGACTGTCATTAAGAACAGATGGTTTTATACCTTCTCCCCTGGAGATTTTAACTGTGATTTGTTGCAAAGGAAGGCCTCCTAACTCAAAATGTGCTCATTGGGCGACCTATGACTAAGAAAACTATTTTTTTTCTCTTTTTCTTTCTGTTGATTCCACTCCTTCATTACAAACTTAAGTAAGTACTGAGTAAAATAATTTAAAACGTTGTGAAATGTTGTAGAATAAAGTGTCCCTTTCTAGGTCAGTGGCCTTCAAATCTAGAAGCCACCATCCTCTCTCGATTGGATCCTTAGCACAGAGCCTTGATAAGGAAAAGGTCGAGTGTGGTCGATGCCTTCGTGCCGTTCATCCTGCAGAGCTCAGCCTGACCAGGGCTCTGTCCCTCCATTTCATCAGTGAAATGCTGGGAGTAAAGCTAGGAGACCACCAGCATGGCGCAGGGTATGTGGAACATGCAGTCTGTTATAGACAAATCAGAGGCATCATCGGCTTTGAATGGAAAGGGCGCACAACATAGCTAAACAAGGAGATCACTCCTACAACGAGGACATGGTATTAAGTGCAAATTCTTTTATCTTTTAACAAATATTATGGGGACACTTATCTCAGGTGAGTTATTGCAGAGCATTATGGAAAATGCCAAGATGTATAAGATACAAGGTCTTCCTTCAGGAAGTTTTAAAAACAGTAGATGAGGTGGTGCATGAACACCAATAACCGAAATAAATGGTTATAAAATACCAATTGTGAGCATAAGCAAAAAGGCTGTAAGATTTAGGAAGATTCACTTTGGGCTTCGGAAATCTTTGTACAATATAGTAATAACTAAATTATCCTTTATTAAATACCTGTTATCTCATATACATTGTGAAATCATTTTGCACATATTGTTTCTTTTAATCCCATAGCAACCAGAGGAGGCAGGCATTACTGTCCCCATGGTGACAAATGAGGAAGCCGATGCTTAGCTGATTTAAGAGATATGCTCGAAATATACGGGTGGCAGAGGTGGGACTTGAATATTTAAACAAACATATATCTGTCACCAGAGCCTATATTCTTAATCACAAATTAACCCCGTTTTACATCCCAATTATTTACCAATTTCTCTGGTCTAACTAATGGTCTAGTTCCTCTTTCTCTCTTTGTAATATTTATACAAGAAGCAGCCTGTGAGAGCAGCCAACTAAGAGGCCAGGTGACTCGGTGAACAGAGGTAAGGTGAGGACTTGGAGCTGAGACAGGATAGGGGAGAAGTAGGAGGAGCCCTGGGTGCAGTTGTCTGAGAGAGGGTGACGGATACAGACAGACATGAGGATGCTGAATATCAAAGGCTCCAAGAGGGAATCTTGACAAATGTATGTGGCACTAAAAGAATAGTAAAGGGTGGCACCATTTTTGTGGGGCCTGATCTCACGATTATCCTCCAAGAGCCTTAGAACATATATCTTGCTCTTCATAACCAAAGAGACATTAATAGAAGTTCAATATTGTTTGGTTAGAGGGGGATTAGTACTTTGTGTTCTCTGGTGCTTACCTGTGGGAACTAAGGCTTCAGTAGTATGTTTACCCCTATTCTCTAATCTCTACTTCCCTATATTTTGCTGATTTAAATCTTCAATTTGTGTCTATCAGTTAAGATCACAGAAGTGATGGAGATGATATAAGGGATTCAATACTATTTATCAAAGTATTGGGGGAAGAGAGACTCCCTCAAGGGGAACCACTTTAAAAGCTTTCCTGGAAGAATGTCAGGTTTTCATCAGATTTGTTGTCTGCATGGCCCTCAGGGGTACACATTATCTTTAGAGGAATGATCCTTGGGCGACCTGTTGCAATAGAAGATGTAAAGAGCAACACATTTGGAGTCAAATGACCTGCACTTGAACCTCAGCCTTACAATTTACTTGAACATTTTTCGTACACAAAGTAACCTAAATTTCAGGGTGATTGCAAAGAGTAAAGGAGATAATGAATGTAAAAATACTTTGTAAATTGCAAAGCCTTCTCTAGAGATTCCTACTGGAGTTCTGGATTCCCAGATAGTAGCCACTGATCCAGCCTTCTAGGTTCTAATTAGTAAAGGTGAATCACTGGAACCAAGAGGGAACCAACAGTATTATTGGAGGTCCAATGAATTATTCTCCAAGTTGTGGCTACCAACTGAAGTTGCATTAGAGAATGCGGTGAGGACTGGACACCAAATCAGAGAGCCCATCTTCAGGGAGCATTGGGGTCTGTAAATCAGACTGTGTGGTCAGTGGCATGAAGGGCCTTGTTCTATCTCTCCAACCCTGTAACAGGTAGACCCAGGGCCCTGGCCTCGAATGTTCTTTGCAAGAGAGGAGAAAATGGAGAGTCTACTCTTACTCTCTTTTTGTTCCATGTGTCTGGCAGCTGTGAGAGAGACCGGGTGGAGCCTCTTCCTGCTTTTCGAGACAAAGTAGTAGTCCCCATTGGGGAGAGGGAATGACTGGTTTTGTCTTGCAGAAGGTCAGCCAAGAGGGCCTCTGTTGTGATCTAGTTCAGTGTAGTGTCAGTGGTTTCCTCTGGGGATTGCTTCTGGATTTTAGTTATTTTGGAGCATTAAATTCTTTGGTGAATCTGATAAAAAATTTATGAATATTCTATCAGAAAAAATACATGGAAATGCACTGAAGGCTAAATGAATGCATATAGTTTCAGAAAGGTCAGAGACACGGGCCATGAACTCTCACTGGGAGCTAGATTTCAAGTTGTGAGGCTGTATGAATGTTATGATTTTTTCTTATTTTGAAGGAAGACCAGGGCCTGCTATTAAAAATACTATTTGTTTCTCAGAAAGTAAAGGTGAAACAAAAGTTTGTTTTTAAAGTAAATCAATTCCTTATGTATCAATTTTAGTTTTTCTTGACTTTTTAAGGGTTTTTGCTTGGTAAAACTAGCAACCTTACCCTATGTAAGAAAACACTAAGTTTATTCACTTTTAAAGTTGCTTATTATCTTATTTAAATTGTAAAACATAATACATTACTTTTGGGAGCAAATACTTGTCCCTGTTAGTGCATTGAGTGCTGTAACAGAAATTTATTTTAAAGGCAAATCTTAATCTGAGTCATTGTTTTTGTCTTCAAATGGAGGGAGACAGAGCAACTAGCTTTATGGAACCTGGAAGATAATGTCATCACTCCTCTCTCACCCGCCCTCCGGGCTCCCCCTTTCTTTTCTACTCTATCTTGTGGCTGTTTGTACCCAGAAAGGAGCCTCAGGCAGTGACTACAGGTGTGGCCCTTAGTAAAAAATGTTGAATCAACTATCCCAGCTAACCCCCCACCTGTCAATCCCCTGCACCCCCGAACATGCTCCTCTACCCCCAGGTAAACCTTGCCCACTCCAGCTTCCCTCTCAGAATACATTAGTCTGAACTTTGGGAAGCGTCAAGACCTGCTCAGGCCGCTCTCCAGCCGCAAGAAAACAATCCCCTTCATAGCTGAGCTCCTCTACCTTCTAAGATCTTGCAATTCCAGTAGAGATCTTGGTTTACACATCGAATAATCCAAAGGTTCATGTCTCAAAGAAACAGCAGGAAAAAAAAAGCTCTTTTCTTCAAAGTAGTATTTAAAGCTCTACCTCTAGAGAAACAGCCTGCTTGCCCTTTTAAAATGAGTTTATTCAGTAATTCCACAGAATAAGGTTTTATAAGGAAGTAGAAATTTGAGCGAGCTCTGTCGGGTATATCTCAGTGGTTGAGCGCTGGCCTGTGAACCAAAGGGTCGCCGGTTCAATTCCCAGTCAGGGCACATGCCTGGGTTGTGGGCCAGGCACTGAGCCGTGGCTGTGTAAGGGGCAACCGCACATTGATGTTTCTCTCCCTTTTTTCTTCTTCCCTTCCCCTCTCTCTAAAAATAAATAAATAAAATCTTAAAAAAAAAACAAACCTGTGTGAACATTCTCAGCTAACACTCCCCATTACGAAGTGCATGTCTGTGCACATCATTTTATAAGATCACTAAGGAACAGTAAGGCTCATAGATAAATTCTCAAATATAAATTAGTTGTTAAAATAGAAATAATGCGTTTCTCTGATCCTTTTTTTTACAACTTTAAGTTTCTGTTCATTTAGATTAAAGACCAATTTCACTTTGGATTATTTCCCATGTAAAATTCTTGAAATCAAGATAGGTGAGCCATTCTGGGGTCTAGTTCAGGTTAATGGCTGCCTCACAGCGGTTGGCTGCACCTCATTTAGACATTCATTCATCACTTGTCTGATAATGTATTTAAGCTGCATAGGCACTGAACAAACTCATGAGCTCTGAGGAATTTTTAAGGTAATGTATAATCATGTTCAATACTTTAAATAAATACAAAATTTACTTTATAAAATGTTGTCAGCTTTGGAGTTCAAACTAATGACAAAACTGAAAATGATTTTCTTTGGTAACAATCTAAAACAAATTCATAATTGTTCAGCTAGTGCTATGAAATACTTAGTGAATACTATTTACATTCTGGTATTATTTTGCTGCTATTTTACACAGAGTTTTAACTGAGATATCATTTTAGGCTTAATTATTAACGTCATTCAGCAGATACAAATGATAAATGTATACTGATAATTAAGAGGTTTTTCTGAAGCTGAAAAACCAGAAGTTTTTTTCCCCATCTCTCCAGCTGTAAATCTATAAAATATTTCCTATTTATATCAGAGGACATTTATCTTTTAGAAACTAGCAATGCAGTCTGGATGAATAACGAGTTGATATTAATAGCAATTAGTTAATACAGACTGCTTCCTGCACTGGCTTAAATATATTGGATGAGCAATCCTCTGCTGTCTACACTGAAACGTTTTTTTCGCTTATGTTTTCTGGCTATACTTATGGGACAACAATACACGCAGTTGAAAGATGAACATTTGAATAGGCCATGTTTTCTTATGTCTTTATGTCTATCATTCAAATTTGTTTGATTACTTTTTAAATGGATTATTTTAATGTTAGATAACAATAGTAATAAAATGATAATAAATGCTTCACTTTTACAAAGATTTTCTAGTTTAACTCTGTGAAATAGACATTATTTTTATATTTTACAGATAAGAAAACTGAGAGTATTTGTCTTTCGCCCTTTTTTAATATTGGTTTACCATTGCTTCTTGGCCTTTTGGCTAAGATCAAGTGTCGTATCTGTTCTTATCAGTTCAGTATTGGTTTGCCAATATTTTCTTACTGCTTCACAGGCGTGCTTTATATATTCCTTTACTATAGATATATAATTTATTTAAAAAATCAAGAAGATATTGTATATATTCATTTTCTTGATACTAAATAATCATGAAGGTATTGTGTGTGTGTATATATATATATGTATATACAGATATTTGTGTGTGTGTATACAGTATACATTTACCATACACAAATACAAGATAAGAAGAGGATATTATAGACAAGTTTGTTACAGTAATTTCTACAACTTATATGACATGGACAAATTCCTTAAAAATCAACTTATCAATATCAACACAAACAAATAGAAAAATCTGTATAGTTTTATATCTATTAGTATAATCAAGTCCATAATTCAGAACTTCCCCCCAAAAAACTATACGCTCAGGGTAGCATTGACAAGGAAAGATTGATACATTGATACACCGGAAATCATTAAAATTAAAAATTTTCATTCATTAAAAGATATCATTAAAAAATATTGTTTATATATACGGACATATATTTATATATCTCTTATTGTACAACATACACACATATACCCTTATCTGCTCTTACCCTCAGGATCTGTATTTCTGGGTTTCAGATGTCTGTTAGCTAAGATATTATTTTTCATTGTTAATATTTTTAATAATGACATTCCAATCTGAAACTATATCTTCTATGGTTTATGTGTTGATTCCAAAACTGAAAACTAATAAAGACTATTCATAATACAGTATGCATATATTTTAATTTGAAGAACCAAAGGGTATAATTTGACACACAGAGAAAGAAGTAATAACTCTACATCTCTAATAAATATTAATATCAGATGGATTCTTTTCATTGTGTATTTTATGCCATCATTGCTCAATGACTATAACTTTTCTATTGAGCTTCCCCCACCCCCACAGAAGTTTTTAGCTGTCTCTGGCCTTGCTGACATAAGAAATATGTTTAAATCCTGTCACTAAGAAGTTTAAACTTCTTAATTATGCCATTTGTCTTGAAGTTCTTTTTGAAATTCTGAGAGTTCTGACTTCTGTTTTAATCCTAATTTGATCTAACTTACTTCTGGACTTGCTGGAGAAATCCCAGGATTTGTTTTCATCACACTCCTGGATTAACTCTTCTATGCCGTGAAATATATTTCTTTTTAATCTTAGTGTGGATATCATCTTGGGGACATTTTACACTCTTTTGAGAACATCTTCATTAGATTTTTTTTTTCTAGAAGGTGCATGGAAGTTAGGTTATTCTGTTCTTACATTATTAGGAAACATATTTATTTAGCCTCTGATTTTTGGTTGCCTCACAGTGGGCAGGATTAATCCGCCACCCAAAATTTGTTTCAGTGTTGAGACTCATGATGTAATACAATCACCAAGTCGGTGTGAAAATTACTCACATACTAAGGCTTTCTAGGGAGATAGTAGAAATCACTTGAGTGCAGGGAGGGACAAATGAGTTTGGATTTTATTTAGTTAGAGGTTAAGGCCAGAGTGAGGCTTTGAACTTCTTGCCATTGCCAAGGGACACAGTGTGTGGTACTCCATATTGGTTTACCTAAATGTGGGGCAAAGGGGGAAGATAGAGGAGTGAAGACTGAACACTGTCAGTGGTAAGATCTCAAGAATGACTCAGATTGTTACTTCATCCTCATACTCAAATAATATTTCACCTGAATGTACAACTTTACACTGAAAATCATATGCCTATAAAACTTTAATTACATTGCTAAGTTTTCTAAAAACATCTCGTGTTGATGATGATCAGTCCAATGACAATTTCTTTGTAGCTGAAAACCTTATATTTTCTTCTTGGAAACTTATTAGATGTATTCAGTATTCTTAGAATTTTGAAACTTTCCTACAAGTTGCCACGGTATAGGTATTTTTTCCGTATATTTTGTTTGACGCTTTCAAGTTGACATTTATGTTCTCCTTCGCTTCAGAAGAAAAATAAATTTCAATTTCTTTGGTTATATTCTCCCTTTTTTTTTCTTTTCTCTTTGAAGATTTTATTGGACCAGGTTCCATGCCCACTGGATTTATCTGCCATATCTCTGAACTTCTCATATTTTATATCTCTGCTTCCCATTTTATATTCAGAGAAACTGATTTTAATTCTATCTTTCAGCCCTTCCATTATTGTTTTTAAAAATACATTGAAATCACAAGAATTCTTTCAAGTTCTCTGGTTGTTCCCTTTTCATAGAAACCTCTTTTTGTTCTATGGAAGAACTACCTTATGAATCTCTTTGAGAATATTGTATCACCGTGTTTGGCCATGAACGGTAGAAAACTCAACTATAGTTGCTTAATAAACAAAGGTGTTTATTTGTCTCTTGGAGCAAAAACCTGGGTATAGGTAGACTGGAGTTGATCAAGTAAAGAAGGCCTCTCCAATTTGGGGTCTTCCCATCTTTAACGCATGGTCCTCTTTCCTCATGTTTATCTCCTGGTCAAAAGAGAGCTACTGCGTTTTTAGACATCTTGTTGAGTTCCAAACAAGAAGAAATAACAGCAAAAGGACTAAACTGAATCTATACTTTTTCTATATCTAAACATAGCTATATATTTTTAAAAACATTCTTAGAGTTCTAACCAGTGATTCCTGTTTATATAGCATGGTCTAGAATTGGTTCACATGGTTACCATAGACCAATACAAAGGTGTGTAATGGGAAGGAGTTCTGAATGGGATTGAGTCAGCTAATCAACGGTGTTCACCAAATAGGCTAGCTACAATTTTAATAAGTTGTCCATTCTTTGCATTGTCTCTTCTATTTCTATTTCTCAAATAACTAGTCATACTTAGTACTACTTATAACAAAAGAACTAGGTTGATAAATTTATGACTTTTCCTTTTTTTATTTCACATTATTCTTTTCTTTTTCCCATAGTTACCATTTATGCTAAATATTTTTCAAGTTTTGTCATCTTTTTATTTAAATATTTGTCAGTTTGAAAACTTCTCTATATAACATTATCACCTTAGATGGTGAGGTTTGATAGTTACACTTTCCTGAGTCATATATAAGGAAAATTCCTGATTTTACCTGATGGCCACAGTTGGCTGTTCTCTAATTAGATGAATAATTGTTCAGCTTTCTAGGTACTTCTACACCATGTGTGCTCCCCACCCTTCACTACAGATGTGTCCTCTTGGTTCTTATTTGATGCTGGATCTTTGCTAAAACAATTTGAAATGAACCAGAACAGCTAATTTCCCAAAGTTTGCAGAAAGTTTAAGTTACTTTTCTTCCTCCCTCCCTCCATCCTCCCTCCCTCCCTCCCTCCCTTCCTTCTTTCCTTCCTTCCTTCCTTCCTTCCTTCCTTCCTTCCTTCCTTCCTTCCTTCCATCTTTCTATCTTTTTTCCTTTCTTCATGGGTGTCTGTGAAGATTCTGCTCTGGACTTTGGATTTGGAGAAAAAGGGAGGAGGAAAGAGATAAAAAGATTATGGAATGGGACCAAAAGAATAAGAAAGGTAAAGGTGTTCTTATTGAAAGTTTTATCTCCTCGAATTAGTACAGTTTTACAAGCATGGCTATTGATTTTGTTGTTATGAGCCCTAAGCTTCACTAGTTTGTAAAATCTGCAGAAGTAAATTTTAAAGAATTTATTGGGAAGATACTGAATTAACCCTGTATTACCATAGCAAGGCAGAGACAAGGGTATAATCAAAGATTGGCTGTGGGAGGGATAAAGATGGGGGGAGTAAGAGAAGCAAGCTAAAACATTTTTGTTTGAGGCTTTCCTAGAAAGAGGGAAGAAAAAATATTAAAATGATATTAATTGTATATTAGGTTTTTGGAAGCTCAGCAAACATGTAGGTCTAAGGTAAGATTTGAATGGACATTTAGACTTTGAAGCGTTTTTCTAAGTGTTGAAATCCATGAAGCTTTGTAAGGTAAATCTAGGAATTCATCCAGATGTGGTACCTATACAGTCTGAATTGATTTTCATAGTTCTGATTTCATATATATTTGTTGTTTTCAATAAAAGTTTGTTAAATATGACTAATTACACTTAATGTATATAGATTCTCAATAGATGTTACATATTAATATATTTATTTAAAATATTTTTTGTCAAATTATGTACACATAGACCAGGTGACTACTGGAAGAACAAAAAGAAGTGAAATTACATTCCAAAGATTACTCAAGTTTACTTGACACTAGAGGCAAGATTCAGGAAGGGAAAGGATTAATATTTGAGCAGCTGCTTTGTGTCATACACATAGTAGGCCTTTAATACATATCATCATTTTTCTTTTATTCTCACCTGAGGACATTTTTTTCATTGCTTTTAGAGGGAGAGGAAGGGAGAGAGAGAAACACTGATGTAAGAGAGAAACATTGATGTGAGAGAGGAGCATTGATTGGTTGCCTCCCACGTGTACCTGGACTGGGACCAGGGATCGAATCCACAACCCAGGTATGTGCTCTGACAAGGAATCAAACTTGCAGCCTTTTGGTCACAGGACGGTGCTCCAACCAACTGACCCATACCAGCCAGGGTTACATCATCATTTTTAATATTATAACTTTCAAAGAAAGTGTTATTATCTCTATTTGAAATATAAGGAATCCAAGAATGTAAGTAACTTGTTCAAAGTCACAGAGTTAGATCAAAAGATTATCAGTTTGCTAAGTCCAGCATAACAAAATACCACAGCCTGGATGGCTTAAACAACAGACATTTATTTCTTCACATTCTGGAGGCTGAAATTCCAAGATCAAGGTGTTGGCAGGATTGATCTTTTTTTCTTTTCTTAGCTATTTTAAAATTATTATTAGAGTATAGTTGACATATATTAGCTTCAGTTGTACTACATAGTAATTCAACATTCATATGCCTTACAAAACGATCCTTATGATATGTTACTTAGTGACCATCTGTCCCTGTACAAAATTATTACAATACTCCTGCTACATTCCCTATGCTGTACATTATATGCTCATGATTTACTTAGTTTATAACTGGAAATCTGTACCTCTTAATCTCCTTTGCCTCCCCTCCCCTGTTCTCCCACCAATACTCTCTGGCAGCTGATGGGAAAATTTGACACACAAAAGCAGTTTGTTCTCTGTACCTGTAAGTCTATTTCTGTTTTGTTTTGCTATTTTAAGATTACACACAGAAGTGAAATCATCTAGTATTTGTCTTTTTCTGTCTGACTTGTTTCACTTTACAGAATACCTTCCAGCACATCCGCGTTGTTGCTAATGCCAAGAGTTCATTTCTGTGGCCATGGAACATCTGACTGGGAATGTGTACCACGTCTTCTTCATTCATTTGCTCCCTTGTGTTGACTCTTCCTAGTAATGCTACGATCGACATAGGGGTGCATATATCTTTTCAAATTAGTGTTTTCATTTTCTTTGGATGCGTACCCAGAAGTGGAATTTCTGACTGGGATGTCAGCTCTATTTTTAATTTTGTGAGGAACTTTTGCACCGTTTTACTGGTGGCCGCACCTGTTTACTCCCACCAGCAGAGCACAAAAGTTTTCCCTTCTCCCCATCCTCCCTCACACTCAGTGTTTGTTGTGTTTTTAGCGATGGTCATTCTAACGGGTGTGAGGTGATACCCATGTGGCTTTGGTTTTTATTTCCTTGATGCTTAGTGATGTGGAGCATTTTTTCATATGTCTGTTGGCCATCCGTATATCTCCTTTGGAAAAATGTCTAATATTGGTCCTCTGTCCATTTTTTAATTGCATTGTTTGTTTTTTGATGTTGAGTTGTATGACTTCTTTATGTATTTTGGATATTAACCCCTTGTCAGATATATAATTGTAAAGCTTCTCCCATTCAGTAGGTTTTTGTTGTTGTTGATAGTTTCTTTTGCTGTGCAAAAGCCTTTTAGTTTGACGTTGTCCAAGTTGTTTATTTTTGCTTTTGTTGCCCTTGCCTGAGACAAAAGCTAAATTATGAAATGACTTGCAGAATATAATAAAATTAGTGGGTATAACAGGGCTAACTTTTTATAAGCTCTTGCATGCTTTTAATTGAGAAAAATACATATTTTTTAAATTAGTAAAATAGAGATGACCACCTTCAAATGTTATTTTAAAGATTAGAAGAAAAAAGTTCTGTCTCTCTCTCTACCTACCTACCTATCTATCATTCTCACAGAGGAGAGTTCATAAAATCTCCAGAACAAAGAGAATCTATCCAGAAAATTCAGACTTTCCTATGTGTTACATGCTAACAGACACAAGGAAAAACACACTCTTGTTACTTATTTTCACATCATTGTATAGCCATGACAATCACAATTCGATGCGACCAAAGACCCAGCTCATTTGATTAATTTTGTTTTATTTGTTTGCTTTGTGTGAAGAGAGGACGGACTTTAAAGTTCCTGCTCCTCATGAGGTGGTTTAAAGAGATCGTGGTTCATAAAACCAATGAAATTTGTTGCACTGAATTCTAGTTTTTCAGGGAGCTGGATCAACACTCTATGGGTACCTTCTGTTTCAGTGGGAAGAATAACTTGCTTTGTTGAACTGGGCCTTTGACACTGGCAAGATCTCTGTTCAAGTCCCAGCTCCTTCTCTTGAGATTGGGCCTATAGGTGGCAGCAACTGTTAGCTATTGAGCGAGGGTGACATATGCCAAAAGTTTTCTTGAAATACTTTGGATGCTTTAAATATTCTTGGATACTTGAAAATAAAATTTTCTCTTGATAAGAAAGTAAAAGATCAGACTTGAAATCTGACTGTTGAATGATTCATATTCTATAGTCAATATCGTATAGATTTAAAAAGCATGTAGTGGTTAAAACATTCTCTGTTTGAGAAGTTTAAGATGTGATGATGACTGGGTTTCCTCTTTAAAATTTGTGACTGCCATGCTCAGATCGGATATCCTTTGCTCTCCATTGTTTTGTATAAAATGAGTTTTTGAAGCTAGATTATTCCCCAATCCGCTCAATAAAAGGCGAGATTTTAGTTCCTGTACCACCTGTTTTATACAATGAATGTGCCACAGAAACATTGAATACAATTTGAGTTTTTGCAAGTCAAACAATGCTTACATGGATAACACAGCTTATACTTGTAAGGGTAACTTGCAGGGAAAATCTTATCACAGTTTAAATAATTTTGAAGAAACTTTTTTTTTTTCTTTAAGAATACTGTTAATTTGTTTTCCTACATGATAGACAGACTACCTGTTCTTCCAAAAATCAAGTAGGTTCTGGAAGAGATGAGGCAATATGGACTTCAGCTGTAGTTCTCTATAGGTGAGATTGCTAAACTACACTTTGTCATGACTAATCTGATCACATCAATTATCTTCGTGATTTATGTAACTCGAGTTTCAATCCATTGGGGAGACATTGGGTTGCATCAACTATATTTCCATCAGCTGTACCCAGCTTTTATGTTTCCTCATTCTCAAGACAACTTAAAATAAAGGTCTACCCTACCCACTAGACCTCAATGAACTCCTTAAAATGTCACACAGAGTAGAAGACTAGCAGTTTCAAACACAGACCTTTGGCCACTCAGCATAAACAAGTTTATTTGATTTAATAATTTTCAAAAGGGACTTTTTTTGATGTGCATTATTTAGTTGGGCTATTTTCTATTGTAGAAAGAAAATGTCCACTATCCCTTTACTACATTGACCCAATTTGAAGAAGAAAAAAAAAAGTAGCATCACTTTTGGAACAAAAGTTTCAAACCGTGCCAACAGCAACACTCACTGAATCAAAACAGATGGTTAAAACATAGTTTGGAATAGATGCATCTATACTATAGATGTCTGTTGAAGAAATTTAGAAAAGTGAAGTATAGCCTTGTATGTTATAACCCTGGTAATATTCATAAATTTTGATTTTGAAATTAGATGGTTGAAATTGAAATTGAGTGTGAACAACTGAACATTGTTTATACTGGAGCTTACCTTAGGTAAAAATCACAGGGTTGGTGTCCTTCTTTGGGGTTAGTCTGTGATTGATCTGTTAGGTTTCGTGGTGTTTTTTTTTTTTTCTTTTCTTTTCTTTTGAGCGTGCTGTGTGCAGGGAAGAAGATATAGAACAGATACACTAACACTGACTTGTAAAAGCTAATATTTTGCATAATAAAATCAGCTACAATCTGTCTATAATATTGGGCAAAAGTTATTAGGTACCTCAAGAGAATATGTTGGAAAACAAAGCATCACATACCTTTTAGGGCACTACAGAGGGAAGAGTCCAATACGAGGCAAAGGTACAGAAATGAAAGAAAGTGCTTCAAACAGATGGGCATTTTTTACAGAGAGCTTCCTTGTTGTCCTTGCACTTGAAAATACAGTGTTCTGTATTCAATCCTTTAATCCTTATCTTTAAAAATAAGGATTTGTCCCAATGATTATTTTATTATTGCTCCAGAGTTTATACAAAATATAATGAGTCAAAGCATATATATTTTTAAAAGGATACTGCCATTCTACTTTTTGAATTCAAGTTTTATTATAAAATAGATATTAAAAAGGTAATACTTCACCTATTTCCTTTTACAAAGCCATATTTAGGTGGATTAGTACTTAATATCCATTTAAATTCTAGATTCATTCTCTCCTTTGTAACTCAGGCTTATATCGCTGGACTTGGTCCTCATTATAAATTCCCTGTACTTAGTGCATATTTCTGATGCTATTCTTGTTTGACTTGAGCTGGGTGAACTGCAAACACTTGCCCCTAAAGAAACTGTCCTCGGGGATCCTAGAAAATAAATTATTTCTCTCAGGAAACTACGATCTTGGAGGAAAAAATATAGAGTGCCTCCAGGAAAGCCAACCTCCACTCCCCAAAATAATTCCCTTTTCTAATATTTTCTAAATTCCACATTTTAAAATGCCTTCTTCCTCCCACACATATACATACACACCATCAAATTAAGCTGTGATTAATAGTACTATGCCACCTAAAAGGCGTATTTTCACCATAGATTAGATTAAGCACAAACCTCTGGATTTATTAAGTGTAAATGGTTCAAGAAAAGTAGCCCAGATAATTAACTAAGGCTGCTCTTTGCAGTCTCAGTCTGCATGGTTGTGTTGAATGTGTAGTAAAATAGTCATAATCTCTAGACTATAAGCTCTATGATGGCTGGGTTATCACCTATTTTGTTCTTTGCAGTTTTGCCAACACCTCAACAGAGCTGAGCAGCTAATAGTTGCTCAGTAAATACTTGTCAAATGAGTGAGAATCGTTAAGAAAATTACTGGGACAAATCAAACAGTTTTGCTGTGATACAATGTCTAACCTTCTCAAGTTTAGAATTAAATTCTGTTTCATCCTAACACCCTATTACTCTGACTGCTAATTAAGTTCCTTATTTTCCCAGGGATTTACTCGATCTCTTTTCACTTACCAGCACTTCCAGCAGCGTGACTGGATTAACAGCCATTTTCTCTTCAACACGCAATGCACCTACCTCCAGCCCAAGAAGGAATGCTTTCATATTTTCCTCACTCTTGAGTGCTCTGAGTCGGCATTGCAAGTTTTTGCTGTCTGCTTGAACAGTTGATAATAGTCCTTTGAAGTAGAGCTTTGAACAGGAGATAAGGCATAGTAATCTAACCATAGCCCATGCTGATAGTCTACGGGACCATCTTGCTATTCAAGCCACTGAAGGCTTTTAATCTCACTCAAAATTATATAGACGATATCTTCCAATTCTCAAGTTATCTCTCTTCCTCTCCCTCCCTTTAGAACCCTTGATTTTTCTTAAGTTTAATCCACAGGATATAAATATAAATGAGAGTGGCATTTGATATTAGCCCTCCTTCTCATGGATAGCATGACCTGGAATGAAATAAAGTCAGAATGTAAATGTTTGTACCTTTCTTTCTTGATGAAACAGTTTCAAACAAGAATCTCACAACAGAAGTGTTCTTTTTAAAAAGTGTCCATAGCAAATATTGAGAGTTTTTTCCTCAGATGGGTGGGACATTTGACAAAAGACACAGTCGGTTCTAAGGCTGAAATTGTGCTACCTACCAATTCACCCTTCATCTAGGAGGTGACAGTTTCAGTGCCACTGAGAGGCTACGCTCGCATCTTTTGTTTTAAAGAGTCTTGAGACCAACATGCAGAAATGGGCTAAAAATCCACAGAAAAGTTTAAGTTATCCACAAAACCGTATCTCCACTCTCCTTTCATTTGGTCCTTACATTGTCCAAGAGAAATCTAGTCAAAGGGCTCATTTAGAAACTTTTTCCTTCTGTTGAGACTGGTTCAAACATTTTCCCAAAACTTCTTTCTAGACCAAACTGGTTTTCCTGCCAAGAAACCTACTCTCACTGCGACTCTGTTTCCTGGGATTTGGGCATTAGCTATTGATCGCTTTCTGTGGTTTTCTCTCTGTTTTTGTCTCCATGTTAAGCTTATTCACCTTAATAAATCTATCTTACTCTACGAAACTTCTGGGTTCACAGTGTTTAAAAGCAGAGCCAGAGGGAAAGGCAGCTCACGGCAGAGGCGTGGGACACTCCCAGGGCTCCCTCCCGCCGCCGCCTACTGCCTGCAGCTTCCTGCAGTCAGACAATGTATTGTCCTGCGGATTACACTGATTACCTCCAAGTCAGTTAGGTAACAGGGGCCCTTTCAATGGTGTCCTCGGATTCTGTCAGGTTGACTGTTCAAACACTGGTTTTTGGGACCCCCTCCAGCATTCCTTAATGTAATCCAGGCACGTTATTGCAGGTTTTATTTGAGAAGGGGCTACTTAGTTGTCACTTAGAATATTTTCAGTTTTAAGTCAAAACCTTCTTAGCCAAAAAAAAAAAAAAAAAAAAGAAAAAGAGAGAGAGAGAATATGGTGTAAAGTGGAAGTGGTTTGGGAGGAGACAGAAAAGAAAAGAACCAAATGCACTAGTGTATCAAATGGCAGATGTACATTAAGTGCACGTGTGCTATGGGGAATGAGGTTTCTGTTTTTGTTTTACGTAGGAACTTGTAATGATTTTGTGCTGTTCAGGGTTTTGCCTTTCCAAGGAACTACTAAGATCCAGTGAATTCAAAGGCAGGGTAATGTAGGCAAAAGTGTGCTGCCAGCCGGGCTGGGATCTGTGCTTCTGTGCGCCACCCCCTGCGGGAGGGACGGCTGCAGCCTACTGGTGCGGAGATACCCAGTTTATCACCTTCTGTGGTTGGACAGGATGCGACCACGGTAGGCACATTCCTGGTGCCAAGGCAGCGGCAGTGGCTCCAGATGAGTCAGACTGTTGTTGTTGCTGGAAAGACAAGACTCAGCAGCTCCTCGGAGGTGTTCAGACCTTGGCATGAAAGTAGAAGGAGGTGAGGTTTTAAACCACCAACCATTAGACAGTATCTTCTGAGTAAATAAAAATTGTTAAGTTTGTGTAGAATTTTTCTATGTGGAATCTCTTTAGATCCCGATTCTCATTCGGCACTTCTCCTAACCTGCCATCGAGAAGAGAGTAGGCAGAGAGCGTCCCAGCGGATGTTGTGTAGATCCTAATCAAGGACCTTTTCCACACTGACCCTTTCTCCTCTTCGGTTTTCCATTCATTTGAATCTCATTCTGCAGTGTTGTAAAGATACAGAGACCTAAGTTGCCCTTTAAAATATAGACTATAGATATAACATATCCCATAGTCACCTGTTGGCTAAATTTAATGGGAACTTCAGGCTTCATGGAAGTCCATTATGGCATTCTTATTTAGGATTTCTGGGATCTTTAATAATAGTACATCTCCTTACCCTGCCCAACCACATACATACACGACACACATTCACAAACGTGCTTGCAAACAGCCCTGAATATTCTGAATTTATTGTTTGGTTTTTATCGGATAATGCCTGATAGCTCAGAGTTATGTGGCCAAGATCAGCCTAGCTAGGGAGGCAACATGGTAAAATGAAAAGTGCAGGCAGAATAAAGTGTTCTTTTAAATTTAACTATCAGTTATGGCCTTGGGTAGTTGATATAAACTCTCCACAACCGAAGGCCCCCGATTAATTAAAAAGAAAAGAAAAGAAGGTTTTATAAAATTACCCACAGTATTATCTTAACATTTAAAGAGATTATGTGTGCGTGTATATATATATAAATGCAATGTATATGTTTAATAATATATATTTAATGTATATATTTAATATATTAAAATGTATACATATACATTTTTAATATGCATTTTAATGTGTCCATCTAGCCCAATTCCTAACATTTTTGCAAGTGTCCAATAAATGGGCTATCAATTTCTCTTTTCATATAGGTTAATGGGCTTCTTATAAGAATTGAGGCTCAAAATAAATCAATTTGTGAATATTTTGAAAACTGAAATACTTTGAAGAATGCATTTCTCCCCTCTATTTCTTTCCTTAGATAGCTAGTCTTCTTTGCATGTAAAAATGTCATGAGAACAATACATAGATACTGCCTTTGCTTTGTAGGGCTTAGGTAGCTCTGGTGAATTATTAGCTAACTCATAAGATTGTTGAAAAAAATGGAGACAGTGAGACACAAGAATATCTCTATATCTGTTAGTGCAAGTTACATATCCCTGCTTTTAAAATTGTGTCATTCATAGTGAATTCTCTCAAACAACCCTGAAGTAGATAATCCAACTCTAATGCTATTTATTGTGGCTTTTCATTCCCTAGGAGTCTGACTTTCCAGCAAATGCACTTAAAAATCATAATACTTCCTCAACACCATCATCAGGACTCCCTGTCAGTTAGATGCTTTCCATGTCCTTGTTTTTGTAATCCCTTCTGGGCTTCTCCCAGCTGTTGGAGCTGTCTCATGAGGCTGCCAACTTCTACACCCTCTGGAGAAACAGCCTCATCTCCAGGTCGGAATGGGGGTAGGTGGTTGGGGATGCGCAGTTATAATCCATCTGAGACAGAGGCAATGTGGGCCTACATCCACACCTATGTATTTTTTCCTCACAAATAGTTGTTGTTAATTGTGGTTTTGAAAGTCAGGTTGTAAAAGAAAGGGAGAAAAAAAGAAATGCTCTGGTAAAAGACTGTAGAAAAGGGAGCAAGAGTGGTTGCTATGAGCTTTGAAACACGCACATGTGCGTGCTCGCGTGCGTGCGCGCGCACACACAAGTACACGGACAAAGGATAAATTGAGAAAGAATGCAGCAACCCCTGCTTGGTTTAGCAGTCCAGTTAGCCCCACAGATGAGGAAGTGCTGCTTTGTTTTAAGCTAAAGCCTTGTTTTCTTGTGCATTGTCTTTCAGTGTAAAATCGGGGGAAATTCACCTGTCCAATGCACAGTTAAACTGCTGGCTTTAATGTGACTGCATGGGAACTTGGGTTTATTAATGAATACAACATACCCTCTTTGATTTGAAAGCTTTCACCCTGCTGAAAAGATTCAAAAGGCATCGCTTCCTGCACCAGCGGCATTCCTTTATCCGTCTCAGTGGTTCACCCCTACCCAGCTGCTATATCTCATTAACAAGCATTTGACCACTGCAGCCAGCCTGGGAGTGTTGACACTTGAAAGGCCCAGGCAGGCGTGGGCAGGCCATCAGCTATGGCAACAGGAAACTGCCCCGGAGACAACACTGAGAAAACAGCAGCTGCAAAAGCCAAAGTCAGAACAGACATAAAGGGTTGCCTCTATCCACGTCAGTCTGGGGTATCGGTGCATGCCTGTGGGTCTGAATTCACACATCTATTTTCTAAATTTATTGGATATCAGGGTTGCTATCAACATGTATCAGGCTCTGGACTGGTTGACAACACAGAATGACTTTTTGACTTATAGTGTTCTCAGATCCTTACATTTCAAAAACCTTATTCTCCTTATACTGTATGTTCTTGTTTATGTACATAAGGAATGTTCACTAAGCCTTAAACTTGCTACACACATTCGCTCTGGTGGAAATCATATGTACAATAACAATCTGTAGGCCTGAATCCTTACCATTTTTCATGCTACCACATTATTTTTTTTTAAATTAAGCCAATCTGTAAAATTGTCATATAAATGTGTAAGATTAGTGGGAGAGTCTTTTGCTTAGGAATCAAAGTGTGACAGTTTTATGTAGAATATTTAAGAATGAAACAGTCATTTTAATAGTATAAAAATAGCTCATAAAATTAAGTGGGATATTTCATATATATTACTATTGATTACAATAATGTTAAATACCTATTTTAATATAATTTACTTACTATCACTGAATTGTAGGCTATATAGGACCATACTCTTAACATACCCTTAAACCTACTTCTAAATGTTTTCGTTTTTATATTCAGTGTAACTCAAAGTATAGTACTCAGTAGACTGTCACATGCAGTGTTTGGAACAAATATTTCTCCAAATCTTATGTGCCTGTGTTCAAGCCTATAAGAGCATTTTCAGAGGACAGCAGTAGTTCAAAATCATAGTTTTTCATCCCTAAGAGAAATGACCTTTCCAAAATAGGAAAAAGAGGTCACTTCACATTAGGGGACAGAAAGAAAGCTAAATGGAACAGGACGCTAATGCAGTGTGTTGGGAGTGAAGATAGCCGACTGCCATTCAAGGAGTGGTAAACTGTTTTCCTACCATCGTCAGTACAATAAACGATTAGTAATTATTACATTGACATGTACTAATGCTTTTACTCTTTTTAATAATTTAGATTTACTTACATCTGTCTATCACACATCCTAAAAGCTATCCTAATTTAATCATGGCATAACTCTGATATGGCTAATTAGATAAGTGGCATGTGAATTTATTTAAAATCATCACCGATTAACTTTTTTTGGGGGGTCAGAAAATGTTTTTTGAGCATGGTGAATTTTCTAACCCTACCTTCATTTACCTGTTTGTTTGTTTTTTCTTTTACTTTTTATGCCCAGGGCAAGAGAAAAATATACCAATAATCACTTGGAAATGTATATTTTTGGCATCCTCCTGAGGGCCATTAAATACAAGGGGAGACCAAAAAAAAAAACACCCAAAGCCGGAATTATCTTCTGGAGGGTGGGCCCCTTGTAGTACAGGCTTCTACCAGTAAGTGAGGGTTCTAGGAACCCATCTGTATCAGTGTACCAGCTGGCATTGTTGTGAGAGGCTGCGTTCAGGTTCAGTGAATTTTCTTTTGAAGACTCTTTGAACACATTTGCCCATTCATGATGGGTGATTTACGAGTGCACTGGCCCATACCACGCGGAGCGTTCAGCAGTTCTTGACCAGAAACAGCATGACCCCATGCCCTGCCCTCCCCCTTTTCAACCTGATCTCGACCTGAGTGACTTTTTTGTTTCCCCAGATGAAAAAAGTCTTCAAAGAGAAACGCTTTGCTGATGTGGAAGAGGTGAAACAAAAAATGGCAGAATCTAAATTTAGTTTAGGTGAAATTAAAAGGCATCAGAATCGATGAGGACACAAACTGTTTTGAGCAGCAGAAAAATGTCTCAATCGGTGTATTGCCTCAAATGGAGAGTACTTTGAAGGTAATGGAAGTTTAAACATGTAAGAATAAAGACACAATGTTTTAGTAAATAAATTAGGTTTTTTTGCGGGCCCCTCCTTGTATTCCCATTTGACTTCAGATTTTCTATTAGTCGTGTTGGGTCACATTCGTGCGTGACAGGGAGGAAGATGGCCAGGCCCTGGAAGGAGGCTGGGAGAAACGCCCAGGTCTGCTACCTACCAGCCAGGCAAACCTTGAGTAACTTAAACTTTCTGTGTCTGGTCTGGACCCTTAGTCTGTCAAATGGGGGTAAGATTAATAGTACTTAATTCATAGGTTAGAGTAAGGACTCAACAGGTATATGCACACACATGTGTTTTGAACAGTATTTATCACATACTAAGCACTCAATAAATGTTAATTATTTCTATTAAAATCAACCCTTTCCCCACCATATCATACTATAGCTTATATTGTCATATGTGTGCATTGACTTTTTAATTTTATAATAAAACCCCTCCCCTGCCTTCCCACACTGTAAAATACATGATTGTAAGCTGTATGAATCATGGACATTATCTGTCTTCATTACAATTGATTTCTTTGAGACAAGTATAGCGTCGGTACATACTAATAGCTCAACAGATTTATTGAATGTTGAATTTATAAATGAACAAATTTGTATAGATTTAGGCTTAGAGGCAAATATAACCAATGATGACTTTTAATAAATTAATCCAGTAATGTGAAAATGCCTGATATATACAGTTCTAAGAAGAGGACAAATGCTATTTCAATAAATATCTATATTATAAAAATGACACCAGTACCCTGGTAAATACCTTGATGATGTTGCCACATCGATTCAAAGTTTCTGTCTTACTTAACTGCCATTCTGATCTCTTTCAAAGAACAAGTTGTTTTTGGAAAGGGCACCTTGGTTAGTCTTCTATAATGCACAGTATTCTTAATAAAAAGTGACATGATTTTTAAAGTGTTGTTTGGAATTTCTTAAGTTGAACTTTTGGTTTTGGTAAAAAAAGTATTTTCTTACAGTTAATCGGAGGATTTGGGGCTGCGGAAACCGTGGCTCCAAAATAAGGCCATGTAACATCCAACGAAGACGGACGTGGGTGCGCCATATTTTAAGACGATTTCTAGAAATAGCCGAGAACTTTAATCATAACTTTTTTTCGAGCTTCACATTTTGAAATTTCTAGAATTTTTGCATAATTGGGTTTTTAAAAAAATGTTTTTTCCCTCGTCTGTTCTTTGTTGCTTATACTTTTATTTTGGAGTAAGTGAGCAGCTTGTAACACTGTGTTCTGCCTCGGAGTTTACTTTGAAGACCGATGGGCTCAGGTAAGGTAAGTAGAGGTATCTATGAGGGAGGGAGGAAAAGCACCTGTACTCTAAGGACCCTGTGGATAAAGTAGGGGCTTCGGGAGCAATGTAGAAGCTATCACCGCACTGAGGCCTGAAGGTGCCATAATGAGGCTTGTGTGTGAAGAAATCAGTCTAGCATCAATGTGGTAAATGCATTTGGAGGTGCCTGTAACTGAAAGGAGGTGGAGCCTTCAAAGGCTATTAAGAATATAGGGTTCTGAAAATACAGAATGATGGTAACTGTGGTAAAGATGGTGATGAGAGACCAACACAACTTTTCAGGGGGAGAGTCGAGAAAGAAAGGCCCTCTGAAGAAGCAGTAGTTCATAGATCCTTAAAGAATAGATAGACTTCAACAGTAAAAATGGAGATGAGGCTCTTACGGCTGACGACACGATACAGATGAGACCGTACAGGTAAGAGACGATAGATTATTCTCAGAAATGGAATATGACCTGTCTTGTGGGTAGATAAATTCACCTGAAGCCCAGAATACCAGGTTGATTACTACTGAGATATAAGGAAAGCTATATAGAATCATAAAGTTCTAGAATGTTAGAGCTCAAAAAGATCTAACAAGTTGAGTTTAAGCTACAACATTCGAGGCCTTGAAAGACAGGCTAAGGAATTTAAGTTAATTTAGACATCCTTTGGAATCACTGCTAATTTTTGAGCGGTTATGAGTATTTGGTCATATTCCATGAGAGAGGAGATTAGGGCTAAAGATGCTTCTACTGGAAGGGAAAATAAAACATGGGTTTGGGACATCCTTCCCCAGAAGAATTTATAGGAAATGGCATATAATTCCATTGATGAGATGAATTTATAGTATTGAGCTTTATTGGCTTGCTTTAACAGAAATTAAAATGTCAGAGAGTAACTGGTCTGTCTGAGAAAGAGGGGCAGATAACTTTATTTATTATTTGTTGAGTCTACACTTCTAGGACTCTCCAATAGACATATGTAGCACTGACGTGGAACTGTCTGTCCAGAGCTTGGAAGGGAGCATAGGGCTAGAGGAGTATTTGGTAGGCATTTATACAGACCTGGTATTTTGATGCTGCAGAAATAGTAATTACAGATCTTACTGAAGGAGGAAGGGAAGAAAGCAAGATAGAGGGCAAGCACCTGATTTATCCTCCAAAACAGGGCACTTTGGAGACTGAAAGGCAGTGGTATTAATAATTATTGTCAAGACAACCGATTACACCATGATGTTCCCAAGACTACTGGGATGTGTGGACACCTTAGAGAGAGAAAAGGGCAGACTGTGGAGATCTGGAGTTGGTGATGGACAAGAGGAAACTTGGGAAGGGCTACGGAGAAAGATACTGGAGTAAGGAGGGGTTCCCTCTAGGGTCCATTCTCAACAGAAAGACCTGATTAGCCAGGAGGGGTCTACTGAACTATGTGAGGGACTGAGTCCTAATGAAAGCCAAATACTTAAAAGCTTCTACCCACCACGTAGTATCTGCTTTTGAGGGGTTAAGTCTGGTTGTTCCTCAACTTTTTGCCATGTAGATTTTCCCATGTTAGAAAATGCTTTCTGCTCTGCACCACCACCGGCCTCCTCTCCAGCCTGTCCCAGGACAGTTTTACAGCTCCAAATGGAATGCAGATGAAGAGCTGCCTGTTTGCATTTCATGCTTTGGATTTACAGGTGCAGGCTGTGTAGCTTCTGATTGTAACTGAAATTAGAAGACATTTGAAAAGCTTCCAGCATGTCAAGCACTGTGATTTTGGATAAAATTGGATTTTGCAGTCTGTTGTGTGCCTTTAATATTTCTGGTGCTGGGAAAATTATAATACTAAAGCAAAACAAAACACCTGTGCCACATGAAATATCTTCTGAGTTTCATCTGATAAAGTTTGAATTGGCAAGGCAAAATTGCTTGTTAAGTGTAAATTATCATAAAAATATGAATTCTCATTATTTTCCTATGATTTAGGGAGGTCGTGGTATATGTGGGCCCAGTGTTATGGGAGGTGCATTCTCCTCTTACATTTAGGTGGTAGCTTTTCCACCAGGGCTGCTTCTCAGAAAGGGCCAACTTGACTGTGGAGGGATCCTTTATGGCTGAAGTGGTAAACGTCCTTGACCCAGATGGCTCTGAAAGGCTGCAGGAAATTTTCTTTGAGGCCCCTGGGTGGCTCTGCTTCTTGCCACTTGTCCTGGTTGGGTAGTGAATCCCACTCACTCAGACAAAATGTGTCAAGCAGACAGAAAAATCATCTTCATTTTTCTCCCGTTCTTTGTTACTATAAAATAAGTTCATCTAATCTTTTTATGCTAGTTTATACCTATTATGAATCTGCCGAAACAAATTTGCAAAAGTGATAAATATGCTTGAATGTAAAACCTTTGTACACTGGCCAATGCAGGGTTGTGCGTGTGAAAATGTACATAGTAGTTTATGATGTTCACAGTGTATCATAGATTTGTTGGAGGGTGGGTTGCACTCAATTTTTTAAGAAACTTTTTTGCAACTAATATTCTCTAAGGTGTCTAATAACCAACAGAATTCCAAAGAAGCTTTTAGAGTAGACTGAAGCAAGTTACCATTATCCTGTTGGATCTTCCATATAATCACAGATGTTTTGAACTAGGTAAGGTCCTTAAAGCTCCTGTAATCACCTGTCTAGTGAGGAAGTGGAAGGCTAGAAAGAACGGAACTAACTCATGCCCACACATTCCTGGTGGCCAAGTCAGACCCAGAACCCGGTCATTAGCATCCTAGCTCCACACTTTTCCCATAGCGTGACCAGCATGACAGGTGTCCCCTGATCAGAAAACAAGAGCCCTTCCGAGAACCCTTCGTCTGACACCACGGTGATGTGTGAGCCAGCTGCAAGGCATATGCTTTGTGCTCCTTAGAGAGAGTTTCAGAAGTTCAGCTGCCTGTAGACGTAGGGCACATTTTTGGATGCATAGGTCACTCTGAAACAGCAAAGATGGGCTTCAGGGTCACAGACCTGGCTTCAACACCTGCAATTTGTGCAGGTGACAAGTGGATCTTTGATGAAAGGTGGACATTTATGGGAAAGGAAGAATGTAAATTGTTCACCATACAAATGTTTACTTGAATTGTCTTAGCAAGGGGAGTATTTTAAACAGGATTGCTAGCTTCTGTGGTGTGAATTCCCTTGTAGTCTCGTCAGTCTTGTCCTACTCCCTTCAAAATTCTGTGCAATTCCAGGATAGAGACAGAATCATATTGAACATATACTGCTCCCTTGCTGTGTGTGTCCTGTGGCCATGTGTTCAAACCTCAGATTGGAACGCACTGTCTGACCAGAAGGAATGTGCTGATGTGGTCTATGAAAAGGAGTATTTTAAACTACGCACTCCAGAAAGCGTCAGTGGATGATCATTTTGCCTAGGTGCTAAAGAGATGTTCATCTGAGACAAGACTTATGAGAAGACTTAAAAAAAAAGTAATGGACCCCAATTTTGCTTTCATTCACAAATAAAGATGATGCCCAAGGTACCCAGAAGAAACATCTATTGTGAGTATACAGTATTCCTAAGTTAAAAGGGCCATTTTAGCCATGACAATGCAAAAATTTTTAGTGTACAGTTCGCATACCAATTACACAGTTAAGTATAGGAACTACGGCAGCTCAAGTTCCAGTTGATTAAGGAATGGCATTGGAGAGGAGTTTAGTAGCTAATATGTGAAATAAATGACATTAATTAATCTTAAGCTCTCAAATAATATTTAGACTGATTCTCCTTCTTTGGTTTCCACCGGGTACACCAAAGTATATTGTCACGATACGTACAAAAATAGAAGGTCTTCTTTTTCCCTTTGTTCTATGGTTATGTGAGCTCCATGAAGGACATTTTTGATTTGTGATTTCTGGCAGGAGCGCTGTTCACTGTGGCACTATGCTGCACCACTTGACACAACATCAAAATGCACTAATAAGCCCCGGGTTGCTCTCCACAGGGGAGATCTTAAAGGCATCTTCCTTGGGATATGTTTCTAAGGGAAAATTCCTAACTGCACTCTGGAACTGAAGCAGTGATATACGCTATTTCATTGCAGGGCTTGGAGGATGACCCGAAGGTTGGCAATTTGGTGTCATAATTTTTCTTGAGGATTGCTCAGGCACATGGAAATGGACAAGGGCACTTCTGAAATATTTTTTTCTGGCTCCTCTCTTACTCCGTTCTTGATGGCAGTCCATTTCTAGAATCTAAGGCCTCCTTCCTACCTTTTCTATTTTATAGTCTATGAATGCAGGGTCATTAACAATTTGCCAAAGCAATTTAATATAATTGAATTAATTCTCGGAAGAGGACGGAAGCTGTAAGTGAAATCATACTGCTGAAACAAAAATAGCCTTTAATCTCATTGAAATGACAGTGTGCTCCCTGAGTTGAAATAGTTTGGTGGTTACGAGAAGATTATTTGGATTCCGTGTTATTACCTATTTGTCCTTAAGTGCACTGCGTAACCTTCTCACACCGCAACTCCCTGATCTATACTCTGGGGAATGACAAGATCTCTCTCCTAGGACAATCATCAGAATTAAATGAGACAGAATATTTAGTTCAAAGCACATTTTCATTATTGCCTGGGATTTGTAGGAGTTCCATTAATAGCAACTTTATTAGTATTATTAGTACTAGTGCTACTACCACTATAAAGTTATCTGCTGCACAGCTATTTATATAAACCATGGAAAGTGCCCTTCATTCTTTCAAAAGATGTCTATTACCAACACACTGTGTCAGGGGAAAGGCTAAAGAGACCAAAAATGAGAGACACACATATATTATATATACATACATATGTGTGTAATATAAAGATATATATGTATAATACACATATATACATACTGTATAAAATATATAAAATATACACATTAAGTATAAATACCATGCCTGACTCAAAAGGACTGGTATATCTGATATGTCCTTTATTTTTGTCACATAATAAAATAGGCTTCAGTTCTAGGGCATTACTGACACAAAGACGCTGATAGGGCCATGGCCAGGTGTCACAATTTACAAATTTAGTCCCGTGATCCCATATTTAGAATTTAAATAAGCTTCAAATCAATAAGATCATCATCAGCTAATGACATGTATTTTGACTTTATTGTTAGAACCTAACCAGGGAGGACAATGAAGAGAGTAAACCATTTGGTTTTGTTGCAGCTGGATTACTATCATCTAGGGGCCATTTAGCAAACAGACGATACGCACATGGCTTTATTTATAGCCGTCTGTAAGGAAAGAATGCAGTCGATTGCACCATCTCTTCCGCCGTAGTTTAGCTACAGAATTATCTCTATCAGGTGGAGGATGCATTAGGCAAACATGGGCTCATTCTGGAATGTAGGCAAATTGATCTCTAAATGGGTGGCACTGGTTAATTAGGCAATGCAGCTTCACCTGGGGAGTGACAGTTTTACAAGGGGAGGAAATTTAGTACACTTTTTAAAAATGTCTCGACACAAACATCACAATGAGTAACTACTACTTTTATCTAAAAATGCATTTTATATTATTCTGCCAACTCAGAACACTGGAGTTAAAATTATCCTAATGATTTATACCATTGATACTTCCGACCACGTGTGGGTCCTGCCCAACCTGTTTCAATTTCATTGCTCTGATGGGATTGCACTTATACCCTTCACTCTGAAATAAACATTCCCCAAAGCTCTCCAACAGATAGTGCTCAGAGCTTTCCCCTGGGTCCTCCTCTGAATTAAATCAATTAGGAGAAGGCCATATGTTCACCGTATGTATGTCAACTTGCCAGGGATTCTTAAAAAGAAAGGAGAAAAACATTTAAAAAAAATCACAAATCACTTGAAAACACACAAACTGACAAAGAATTAATCAACCCGTTAAATCTCTATTTATACAGTTCAAAAGTTGATTAAAATTAGACAAGATAATGTACCTCCTGATTATCATTATATATTGCACTTCCGTTGTTTTCCATTCTCATATGTAATTAATTTCTCAGGCAGTATAAGGAATCAATCACTCTTTATCAAGTTTTCTTCACCTGTTTGTTCACCTGGAGAAAGTAAAATGATTGCCAGGCCAGTGGTAGTGGATCTTAACAAAATTCTTCGGAGTTCGATGTCTATACACGGCTACATTTGGTGAATATTTTGGCTCTCCTTCCTCAACAGGATTGGGAGTCCAACTGGCTGGACCCTGATTATAGTATCATGACATGTTAGACTTGGGACATGTTGTCATTCGATTTTGAATCTCTCAGAAGGCCTTACATGGCGTCTGGCACAAAGCCAAAGTTCCATATATTAAAAAAAATCAAAACAATAGGGAAACTGAAGGTTTGAGAAATTAAGGGACATGAGCAGGGTTATCTAGTTAGTGAACAGCTTTTCTGACTCCTAGACTCTTTGCTTCTGTACTACGAATACTACCCAGCATTCGCTTCAGCGTGCGCCCACGCCCTCCTGCCTTGTCTCCCAGGTTAAGCACGGTGTTTTTGCCTTGGCCTTCATCCCATCTGCCCAGTCCCAGCTCCCTTTTCTCCTTTACATTGCTTAGATGTATTTATGTTCTGGTCCGTCTGTGCTCTGGTTGATCCTCATGATTCCCTCACTTTTTGGCTGCCTTTGCTTGAACTGTTGCTCCCTTTGCATTGATAACTTTTTCTACCCATCTCTACTTTTCAAAATCACAGCTGCCTCTTAGGAAGATGAGGGGTGATTTCAAGTAGAGGGTTAAAGACTGGGATCTCATCTGGCTTAAAAAAATGCAAATATCTAATGTGATTTGCAGAAGGGTCATAGACATATGTTCTTGAATTGTGCAGTGAGTTGTATTTTTAGTCCCTATTACAAGAGGTGAGGTGTGGAAAACAGAAAGATAAAAGGTCTGGTTAGAGCCAGCTCTAGAAAAATATTTAAACTATGCAGAAATTATTTCTAAGGCATCCCTATTCTTTTTTTTTCTCCATTTGGCTCTTTCCCCCGCCTTTTTTCCCATCCTGCAAATGCTGTTAAATTTCTCTTGAGTTCTATTGCTATTCCTAAGGAAGCTGGCTTTACAAAGGTCAACACAGAAGTAGTTCCTTCTTGCTTCTTAGTTCTGTTCAATAGTAACATAACAACAATGAATCCTCATGTGGTGCTTACTATGTGTCAAAAACTATTTTAGAATATGCACAGGTATGTAGTCTTTAGTTCTCATAATCAGTTTTATGGGTAAATGGTATTATTATTATCACTATTTTACAGATGAGGAAGCCGAGGCGTGGGGAGCAAAAGCAACTTGTCCAAGTTGCTCAGTTAGTAAATGGGAGATCCAGGATTTAAATGTAATCAGTCTGGGTTTAGTCCATGCTTTTGACAGCAACATATGTATACCCATCCTTTTTGTCCTCTAACACCTGGCCATTAGGGTGGTTGATGGTATATAACTAGTTCATTATATTTCTGATTGGATTCTCTCTTTGGATTTCTGAAGACAAAAACTTCTCTTTATGTCCTTTCTGACCCAAATATAGTCCCTTTTATGATAAACTTAGTTTTCAACTAATTAAAACAACAAATACTACTTTAAATTGCATCAATGATCATTTTTTTTCAGGTTCCTCTCTCATTTTAAGTTTTGTGAATTGTTCAGGTTATTGTCCACGGCTTTGATCTTGAATTTCCCATCTTTTTGTAGCTTCTTCAAAACTCTTTGGTTACCAAGAGTACTGGCAATTCTGCATAGCTCTACTTTTGGGCCACACTGACCCATGAAATCTACCTGAAAGTATCTTACTCTTCTCCAGGCTGGTGATTATCTTCCTTTTCAATATCTTCTTTCAGAGGTCCATGATTTTTTTGTATCGAAAATGTAATGCATGGATTTAATTGTTTTTAATTTATTGATTTTAGAGAGGGGTGAAGGGGGGGGAGGGAGAGGGAGATCAAATTGTTGTTCCATGTATTTATGCATTCATTGGCCGATTCTTGTATGTGTCCTGACCAAGGATTGAACCCACAATGTTGGCATATTGAGATGACACTCTAACCAACTGAGCTACCTAGCCAAGGGCCTAATTCATTGATTTTTATACAACATCTCCTAAATACCCAAGGTTTACCATTTACATCTTGAATGAGGCATTTTTGTCTCCTAAATTCTGTACACAGATGTGGAAGAGCCTTGGGAGAGAAGTACATAATAAGTTTATTTTCCTGCTTATATTGGGCCAAAACCCAATAGAGAACTATGTCCCAGATATTTATATTTTGGCAAAGATTGTTGAGTTAGAGATGAGAAAAACACTCAGCCACCATGAAAATTCTGGAAATGTTTATAGTAAACTAGAATGAGGACAATGACAGAAATCCCAGGCAAGGAAAGTATGATGACAGTTCAGATAAAGAATAAGGAACAGCTGTATGCAGGAGGATTTACAGTTAAGAAATGCTAAACCATTTTGGGAAGAAGAATCATATATTTTAGGGAGAGGAGCACTTATTTTTGAAGAGAACATAGATTCAAAGAAAAAATAATGAACAGAAGAGGAGTATTCCATTGCATCTTATTCTTGCTATAACAGAAAGTAAACAGATAAAATGAAATTAACCCCTGGGACTCAATGCCCTGGTGGGTTTCTTGGAACGTTGCTGAAAGGGTGGACCATATGGTAAGGACTGCCTCTGACAACACCAGCTCAGATGAAATTTCAAGGATTATAAATCCTCTTGTTTCATCTCATAATTTGAACACCAGCTGGCATTGGGAAGTATAACATTGCACAATTAAGTGCCTATGGGTTTTTTAATATCCCCCTCAGTAGCATCGGGGTTTGGGCCTTGGAAAGCAGAATGCAGCACTACTCCAGGACGATCATTAACCTGTCATAGTAGGGCAGTCTTCCCTCATGGAAGGCGGTCCCTCACGGTCTAGAGCAGTGAGCTGTCACACCATATGGGGGAAGACAAACAAGAGATGGAGCAGCAGAGGGGACACACATAACATGGAATCCTGGCAAAAATGGAAAAGGAGGAAGGAAGCATTACATATCATCTGTCCGCATAGCCGAACAGAGGTCAAGTAGTTAATTACATGCCCATTGTTGGTCTTAGAGTCTGTCATGCAGATATGAAGGGGAAAGAGAGAACCCTCAGGGAGATTAAATCAGTGTCTTTGGAGAGGTACCAAATTAAATATCCCTTCCGGGGTATCTTTGGGGCCAGTTGAATGTGAGAGAATGGGGTTCCTGCAGGGCCCTGCCATGCTAGGTACACGGTGCCTGTTCACGTGGGTTATACAGAGAAGCTCTCGTGGAGATAGGAGATAAAAGCTGTGGTGTGTTTCTGGAAGTTCTGTATTAGGAGTGGCTGATGGACACTGTGTTTGCTGTCCTGTTTTCACCTATCCTTTGTCCCCCCATGCTGGAACCATCCTGAGCTACTCATAGTTCACACATATCCACCGGCCAAGAGCTTGGGCCTGCCAGGAAGAGAAAGAGATGGATGGATGGTTGCATAGATAAATGGGTGGATTGATAAATGAATGAAGGAGTGAGTGAGTGAATGAATGAATGTTTGCACACAGCAACATTTTCCATAACTAGTCAGCTATTGAACACAAATGCTAGGGGTAGTTAGAGGGTTTCCCTCCTGGAAACAACATTGTAGAATGGCAGAGTAGAGCAGTAGCAGGTGAGGTGGTGAGAGTAGACAATATAGAAGAGAAAAAGAGATCCCACAGGAGAAATTGCGTGACTTTCTTATTTAAATTAGACCCTTTCCCATTTAACCTGCTTCCATGGTGCTCCAGTTATTAATATATGGTTTCCCATTAGCTTCGAGCATTTTAAAACAGCAACCAAAGGCACATTTTAATGCAATGTTCAGGCTTCATGGGCTAATAGATGTTAAGAAATGCAAACTGGGAAATCGTTACAACCCAGTGGAATAGTCAGTATTAGAGCAGGTATTCCCTCAATTTCTCAAGATAAAACTGGGCTAAAGTCAACCTAGTTGCCGCAAAGACAAAGGGTTTGGTGCCTGGGGGGAAAAAGGGAAAAACTACCTTCCTCTTTTCTTCTTTTTTTGAAACTTATCTTTCAGGGGAGGGAGCTCACTCAGCAGGTGGGATCCCAGGGCTCTGAAGAGAGAGCAGTTGCAGGGTGCACGGGGGAGGCGGGGGGCGACAGCAGGAAGTGAGTGCAAACAGGCTCTCGCCTCTACATAAACACACCCAGACTTAACCTGTGGCTGAACTTCTGCCCTTGAGTGCCCAGCACCATTAGGACACAGGTCAAAAGGTTGTAGGGTGACAGAAAAGGGAGGCTTATTGAACGAAAGAGAAAATGAAAAATTCTTTTGTTGGCTTTACTCTGGTCTGTATAGCTACTGTGATGCTAGAATGGAGTCCAGAGTGGGAAAAAGAAGTCCCTGATGGACCAGTCTAAGAAAGAAAGGCAGTTGGAAATTCAGTTACGGATTGAAAAATTAAAAAATGTGGAAGATCTAGATTTAAAAAATAAAAACAAAAGAGGGTCTCACTGCTCTTACGGGGAAGTGCAGACTTGATCAGTCTCTGGTGAGAATAAGGAGGTATGGAGAGCAACATCAGACAGTTTCTCTTTTTATGATGTGCTGGATGGAGGAAATACAGATGCAGGGGCACAGCTGGCTGACCCACTCTGTTCCCTCCCACTTCCCATGGTGGGCACCCCCATCTCAGCAGGTTAGGAAACACTTTTTGATGCTGAAAGTTGCATACTCTGGGAGCACATTCCACAACAACAAATGAATAAATACATATATTAATATATATTCATATGGATATATACATATCTATATATCTACAGCATATACAAAAAGACATGGCAACAATGAAGCTCACCTGGCACATTTTTTAATTTCATAGGCAAGTATAAGAACTAAAGGTTTCCTGCTGTGCTTGGCTATTGTCGCGCATTCAAACTCAGCACATTGGCAAGTTCTGGATGATTCTATTTCTTCCAGAATGTTTCTTCAGGGTAAAAAATTGGCCATTTAAATGAGAATGCAAAAGACTCGCCTGTGTTTCAACTCAGTCTGTCATTCTGTTGGTAAAGATAATATTAAAAAGGAAAGAAAAGAATTAGATTACATTGTTTTTCTGTGGTTGTTAAACGCCAAAGTGTCTGGTGTTATTTTAGAACCTCTTTCACTATGTGCCTTCTCCTAGGTTGAACTTTAGCTACATGATTTTTCCCCTGAACAAATAATGAACTACTTTTCAAAATGGGTTTTATACTAGAGATAATCGAGCAGTTTCCCACAGACTTTTTTTTTCTTTTTTTCAAATGCAGTTTTCAACAACTTGCCTTTGAGCGTTCACGATTTTTGTTTCTTAGGGTACCCCTATGTAAAACCATGACAAGACCACAGAAACGAGGCTTCAGCTCCTTGCAAATGCTGAGCAGACATGAACATCCTCCTGGGAGATTGATGAGTCCTATTAACTTTGTTGCGCGTAGATAGAAACTCAGAAACAAAGTGAGTGCGAGGATTAGGAGGAAGTCAATGTCAGCACCAGGATTAGAATTCACACTTGCCTGGTTTCTCGGCCCATGACCAGCCCCCCATGGATCCCAGCTTTGTCTCCTGCCCTGAAGTTTGGGGGGTGGGGGGGGGTGGGCAGGGTGTTTCCAAACGTTGAAAGAATTATCCTCAGGCCTTGGCATTGCATTGCGGGAAGGTCCTTCCTTTCGATAACTGACAGAGCTGGGAAGTAACTTTGAGATGATTTATGCCATTCTCCAAACTTTTTAAGTGGGAGCAAGGTCACAAAAAATGCTAGAAACAGAACAAGGATACTCATCTTTTGCAGTAATACAACAGGAAAGCAAACTGATCGGTGGAAGACACTGGATAGGAGTGGAAGCCCTGCATTTGAGGTTTGGCTCTGCCTCTCGTGGAGCCCATTTCTTGTCTGTAAAATGTAGGGAACAATCGCAACTTTAGTGTTTCATGAAGACTAAATATGGCAAGTACATGAGATGTGTTAGGCTCTTCTTGAAAACTTTGCCCATCCATATTTTCACCTTCTCTCCTGCTGTAGTTACGCACTTTCTGTACACGAGAAAAATAATACCTAACTGTGTTTACTTCAGCATCCAATCCCAAGTCAGTGGGACTTGGTGGGACTTCAATCTTGGAACTTGGTCAAGTTGAGCACCAGGAGTTAAGGCCCCAGTACAGTGCATGGCAGTTTAATGCATTGAGCTCAGTAGTGTTTTTCTCCATGGGAAGGATTTCAAGAGCCCCCATACATAGGGTCCAGGGGGCTGAGTGGAGAGGCCATTTGGGGGAGTAAAGACCTGGTCAAACGTCCATGTTCCGGAAGATGTGGCCTTGATGAATGAGCGCCAGTGCAGAGTCACACAGCCATGTGTCCTCTCCGGGCTGACAGGCAGTCCTGCTGTTCCCCATCTCACTTCTCCCTCCCTGATTTCCTTTTGCGCCCCTCGAAGAGAACACCCCCTTTCCCTAATTCAACAGCATGCTCTTCATCCTCTAAGTAATCAGTGAACATGCTTCACCTTATTTCCTCTGAGACTGGATTAGCCATTCATCTTCCTGAGTCTGAAAAGGAGCGGGGAAGAAATCCCCTTTTATTTTTTTCTTCAACTCTAAACTGGGAGTTTTAGACCAGAAGCCTTGAGTGGATGGTTGAGCAGGAGGGCATGGAATAGGGACTTCGGCCAGGTGAGAAGGGCCACTGGCATCTACCTCCCAAAGGAGGCTCTGCACTGCGTCTATTAAAACTACTTAAAACCAGAATATGCTCTGGGAGGAAGGATTTAAAGCAGGAAGGAGTCGGGGAATTTTTAAAAATAGTGTTCCCCATGTAAAAGGGTCATTATGATAAAACAATTATTGAACATCTACTAAAGCCCATGGATTCAGGACACCATCATCTCATGTGTAACATTTCTGTCGTCCTAAAACCTAGCATATATTGAGATTTTTATCTGCAAGAGTTAGATTAGGGACTTCCTGGAGCCAAAATACTGACGTCACTTCCTACTTCTCTAGAGGGGAGACCAAGCGAGATTCAAGACCACTCCCTTGGCCTGGCTATTATGTCGCTCCCGCGATCGCTTTACACGTGGATCATTGATGACATTGTAAAGAAGCCTGAGATGGTTTTGTTACTGATCGTGTCCAATCTAAGAGTTCCCCATAGTCTCCCCGAGTTTTCTAAAATAGGAATGGGCAGAGCCTTAAAAACTTCCATGAATGCAGAGCTGGCCTGTTGATGTGAGAGCAGGTTAAATGGCAGCAGCTCTAGACTCCGCCTTCTTCCTTCTCTGATGACTCTCCCCCGCCCCCCACCCCCGCAGGGTCGGGGACCTGGCCGGCAAACTGGAACTGACTGCTCCACGGAGAAGTGAGGTAAAAAATGACACGACAGTGTTTTCCCGCGTTGTCCACCTTTATTCACTCCATTTAATAAAAGGGCAGCTCTTTCTTTAGCCTCCTCCTGAAGCTGATGTATTTAAAATGTAAAGAATGTGAAGAATGCTTATTGAGACCTGTGAGAGTACCTTTTAGTCACAAATGCACTTCTCCTATTAACTTTCAGGCAAAGACATACTTATGGAAGGAAAGCAGGGAAGTTTGGGAAGGGGGTTGACCTGTAAATGTAATTTGTTCTCTTTTCCTCCTCAGAGAGGCTGCTGCAATTTTCTACCTTGGAAAGTAACTAAGTGGCACTTGGAATCAAACTCCCCAAGGGCAAGTGGTATGAATATTGAGAGTTTTAAGTAAAAGTTACTTTTCTGCCTTTCTGCATATTTAATTCTTATTTTTATCTTATTTCCTAACTACCATGCTTTAAAAACAATATTGGGTTTAAATAACCATGGTTAACAGCAGCAGAAAGATAGCTCTTTTTCTGACTAGAACAAGTGACTTTTCTGACGCAGAGCCTCAGCTGAGAAACTGAGAGGCTGTAAAAGTGGCGGCCCTGTCCTCTGTTGCTAGAAAGATAGTTTTCCTGAGGCCAAAAAGAAGCCAAGGCCACAACACTGAAGGGAGAATGTGTTCTTATTGTTGGTAAGGACTTAATTAACTTTACTGGGAAAATAATGAGCTTGGTTCTTTCTTTTACCCTCAGAGACAAGCTATACCTCCTACTCCTTTCTTCAGGGAGTCTATCCATCACATATACTGATGCCAAAGTGGGGAGAGTTAATTTTTTCACACCCCAGAAAACCAGATGGGAAGTATTTATTCTTTGCTGCTGCAAAACAAAAATAACTAGTATTTCTTGCTGGTGATAAGACATGGGAATGCTGGTCACATAGAAAGAATGTCCCAACTCTAGTCATACTTGGGGACTCTTCTCCATCTTAGAATGTCTTGTTGGTATTCCAAACAGGTGAAGCTGAACCTTGAGTTGGTCATAGCTATTTTTTTCTATTGTTTCCTACTGTCAGGTTTTCCCTGACCTATTTTTGTATCACTTAGTCCAAATTTATTCTTTTCTATTTCCTTACCTGGTTTTGGCACCATTCAGTTGACTGTAAGTACATGGCTTTATTTCTGGACTTTCAGTTACATTCCATGGATGTATGTCTGTCCTTGTGCCAATAACATGCTATCTTGATTACTATTGCTTTGCAGTAAGTTTTTTTTTTTTAACTTTACTTAATGATTTGAGAGAGAAAGGAGTAGGGAAGGTGGGAGAGAGAGAGACACACATATTGATTTGTTGTTCCACTTATTCATGCAAACATTGGTTGCTTCTTGTATGAGTTCTAACTGGAGATTGGACCCACAGCCTAGGTGCAACAGGATGACTCTCTAACCACCTGAGATACCTGGTCATGACGTGCAGTAAGTTTTGGCATTAGCCAGTGCATGTTCTACAACTTTATTTTAGTATTTCAAAACTGCTTCGGTTATCTGCATCCCTTGCTATTGCATACGTAATTTAGAATAAGCTTTTCAATTTCTACAGAAAATCTAGCTGGGGTTCTGACAGAGACTGCACTGAGTTTGCAGGTAAACTTGGGGAGTACTGCCATCTTGACTGTATTATGTCTTCTATCCATGAACATGGAGTGTTTTTCCATTTCTTTCAATCTTTTAAAATGTTTCAACAATATTTTATAGTTTTCAGAGTATAAGTTTTGAACTTCTCTTTCTAAGTATTTTATTCTTTTTGATATTATTGGAAAGGGAACTGTTTTTTAATTTCATTTGCAGATTGTTTATTGCTAGTGTGTAGAAATGTCCTGCAAACTTACTGACCTCAGTTGTTAGTTCTATTGTTTTTTAGAACTGGCTTCTTTAGAACTTGCTATGTATAAGATCATGCCACATACAAATACAGGTAGTTTTACTTCTTCTTTTCCAAAAATGGATATTTTAATTCTTTTCCTTGCTAAATTGCCCTGGCTAGAGCCCCAAGTACAAAGTTGAATAAAAGTGACCTCCTTGTCTTCGTCATGATACTAGGGAAGGCACCCAGTCTTGCACCATTAAGTGTTGCTGTTAACGCTGGGTTTTTTGTATAGACCTCTTACCAGACTGAGGCAGTTCCATTCTATTTCTAGCTTGTTGAATGTTTCTGTCTTGGAAGGATGTTGGCTTTTGTCAAATACTTTTTCTTTATCTATTGGAATGATTTAGGTAGTTTTTGTTTTTCATTCTATTAAAATTGTGTGTTACATTAATTGATTTTCAGATGTCGAACCAACCTTGCATTCCTGGTATAAATCCCATCAGATTATGGTCTGTAGTTCTTTTTATATGTTGCGGGATTTGTCTTGCTAGTATTTTGCTAAAGAGTTCTGTGTCCATATTCATAAAAGATATGTGTCTGTAGTGTTGTTGGTTTTTGTATCAGGGTAATTAATATGGGTCTCAAAAGATGAGTTGTAAAGTGTTTTCTCCTCTTCTATTGTTTTGGAAGAATTCTAAATAATCGATATTAGTTCTTTAAATGTATAATAGAATTAACTAGTGATGTCATCTATTCCTGGACTCTTTTTTGTGGGTGATATTATGATTACCAATCCAACCCCTCTGTTTGTTGTAGATCTATTCAGATTGTCTATTTCTTCTTGAGTCAGCTTTGGTAGTTCGGGTCTTTCTAGGAACTGGTCCACATGATCCAGTTTTTATTATTTATTTGTATACAGTTGTTCATAATATTCTCCTATAATCCTTTTCATTTCTGTAAGATCAATACCAGCATCTTTTTTTCATTTCTGATTCTAGTGATTTGAGTGTCATCTTATCTTGATCAATTTAGTTAAAAGTTTTAAAAATATATATATTTTATTGATTATGCTATTATAGTTGTCCCAATTTTTCCTCCTTTGCCCCCCTCTGCCTGGTACCCCCTTTCCCTCCAGCAATCCTCCCTTAGTTCATGTCCATGGGTCGTGCGTATAAATTCTTCATCTTCTCCACTTCCTATACTATTCTTAACATCCCCCTGTCTATTTTATGCCTACCAGTTATGCTTCTTAAAGCCTGCACCTTTCCTCCCATTTTCCCTCTTCCCCATCCCAACTGATCACCCTCCAGGTGATCTCCATACTTATGACCCCATTCCTATTCTGGTTTTTTGTACAGTTTGTTTTTTTAGATAGAGTTGCTGATAGTTGTGACTTTGTTGCCATTTTACTGTTCATAGTTTTGATCTTCTTTTTCTCAAGTAAGCCCCTTTAACAGTTCATGTAATAATGGCTTCACGACAATGAACTCCTTTAGCTTTACATTGTCTGGGAAGCGCTTTATCTGCCCTTCCATTCTAAATGGTAGCTTTGCTGGATAGAGGGATCTAGGTTGTAGGTCCTTGGTTTTCAGCACTTTGAATACTTCTCGCCAGTCCCTTCTTGCCTGCAAAGTTTCTTTTGAGAAATCAGCTAATAGTCCTATGGGAATTCCTTTGTAGGTATCTCTCTGCTTTTCTCTTACTGCTTTTAAGTTTCTCTCTTTATCCTTAACCTTTGGCATTTATTTAAAAGTTTCTTAATGTCATTGGCCTTTTCAAAGAAACAGGTTTTGATTTTAGTGATTTTTTTCTATTTTTATTCTGTTTCATTAATTTCCACTATAATCTTTATTATTTTCTCTCTTCTGCTTGCTTTGTTTTAGTTTGCTCTTTTATCTCCAGTGTCTTAAAATGAAAGTTTTAGTTAATTTATTTGAGGTCTTTCTTCTTTTTTAACCTAAGCATTTATGGGTATAAACTTCTGTCTAATAGCCAAATTAGTGACATCTCATAAGTTTTTAGTATGCTGTGTCTTTTAATTAATTTCAAAAGTCTTTTCTAAATTTTCTTGCTTTCTTCTTTGACGCTTTGCTTATTTAGGAATGCATTGTTTAACTTCCACATATGTGTGTTTTCCTAACTTCTTTTTGTTGTTGATCTCTAATTTCATGTTACTGTGATTAGAGAGCATACTTTGTATCATGTCTATTCTTTTAAATTTATTGAGGCTTGTTTATAGCCTATCATGATTTATCCTGGAGACTGTTCCATAGGAACTTGAGGAAAAGCTCTATAGATGTTTTACAGCTCAAAAGATGTCTATTAGGTTTAATTGTTTCATAATATGATCAAATCTTCTATTTCCATGTTGATCTGCCTAGTTGTTCCATTCATTACTACCCAGTAATGAGTTCTCCAAATAAGGAGGATTGTTTTTGAAATACACAGCTCCCAGGCTACTCACAGGATCGACTGTGTCCTTTGCCGAAACCATCCCAATTCAACTTCTCCTTCCCAAATCTACCTCCTCCTCTCCCTTATAGGTGTTATTTCCAAGGGCTTCCAATAAACTCCCTGAAAGAGATCTCTGCATCAGTGTCTACTTCTCAAAAAACCATGACTTAAAATAATCTTAGGAGCAAATTCTAAAGTGAGATTTTAGAGATGGGGTCATCGCTGGGGGGCTGGCTGGCAAGGAGGACCCCATCACAGGCAGTATTTGGAGCACTGATATACACTAACATGTGGCAGAGGCATAATTATTAAAACTTTCCCTTGCTGTGAACTCAGGGAAGATAGCAAAGGAAGGGAATACGCAATTAACTGGTGGATGTTATGTCTCGCACATATGAGAGGTTTGGGGAAAGAAGTAATTACAAAGATGATAGAATCAGATGGCTCTTGCCAGTTTCTATTCATGCATTGAAGAAAGATTAACCACACACTTAAGGTGAAGCCTAGAAGCCAGAGGGTCTCCTTGGCAGCTTATAAAGAAACTCTCATCTTTTGTAACTTAAGGTTTACAAAAAAAAAAATACAAAACCCAACAACAGCAAAACAAAACTAAGGATTAGTTCTAGGCCTTAATTAGGAGTAGTTCAGCTCTAGGGAAATTGAATTCTTACCTGGGCCAAGCGTGCTCTGCCAAGACCAGTGCTCTGCTTGGGAAGAAAGGAAGTCCTGATACCTGGGACAGGGAAGTCTGGGTGGGTGCCCTCAAAGACCCTTGATCCTAAGACTCCCCTGAGCCTTCTTGCATTAAAAACTGGTTCACTCCTGCCTGCTAAAGGCTAACACTCCCCTCATTGTTTGATTAAAAAAAAATGCAGAGGCTTCTGCCCTTTAAGATAGCATGCAACCTCCAGCACATCTTGGAACAATAACAGGAAAAGAATTGGGCCTGCTAATTAAAATCCAAGTGGGCCTAGATTCTGAGGGACATTGATGAAGAAGGGGAGTGGTCAGACGTAAAGATACATAAGGAAGAGTGTACCAACATAGGAGTATTCTTTCATCATATGGATTAAACATCCTAGCAAAGTCTTTGAGTGATGGTGCTAAATCACTAAAGGAATGGCTCTTGAAAGCCCTAAAAAAAGCAATGGCAACAAACCAAGTCAAGTAGAAATGCCAGAGCTGCCATCATGACCAGCAGTGGTTGAGAGGTGGATGTGCAAGAGTAGGTATACTATATAAGAACAGAAAATCCACCAGCTCATTATGGGAGTGGCCAGAGGACTCCCACAGGACACTGTAAAAAGGGACACAGGTATTGCAACGGTCAGGGATGACCATCCTCTATAAGCCGAGGCTGGTGGTAGGAGATGCTATTACAGGACAGGACTTTTTGAGAGTAATGGGGATAAATGGATCACAATATAATAAAAGCCAAGTGGCTGTGCTTGACTGTCATCAGTAAAGTTGATGCAGGCTTTCCACGGGCCTGGGATCCTCGGGGTCTGCCCCCTGCTGTGGGTTCCTGGCTTCATGCAGGAAAGAATTCAAATATGAGCTAGCATGGAGTTTAAAGTGAAAGTAATTTTATTAGTGAAGCAGTGAGACAGAGATTAGGCTACTCCATAGGCAGAACAGCCCCCTTTAGTGGAATATGCTTCCTTTATTGAGGTTCATTTAATCAGCAGGTAGGGTATTCAATAAGGGGAGAATATTCAGATTCTTTCCAGGAAAGGGGTGGAGAATTCTTGGAAGATCTCCATAGGCCATTTTGTGTTCTTATATGGGCTTTCTGCTCCTGATCATGGCATCAAGGGGGTGTGTCATTTAGCATGCTAATGTATTACAATAGGTATATAATGAGGTTAGGCATTTATCGTGAGGCGTAATTAGTTGCCATGTTGGATCGAGCTCATCTCTGCTGGTTTTAAGTCATAAATCTGGTGGGGTGTGGTCTTACTTCCTTGTTGATAGTTTCTGTAGCTTTTATAGATTGCAGTCATTTTCACCACGTACTGTATCTCAAAGTGCCTACAATTTTCAAAATGGGCATCAAGGTCAAAGTGGCACCAAGAGGCAGAGAGGTATGGAATCGATTAAAAGAACACTATTAAAAGCATTGTGTTCTTTTAAGCAATTCCATACTTCTCAGCCTCTTGGTGGGGGTGGTGGAAATTCATTCAATCAATAAAATTAAAAAAAAGAAAAAAGGTATGGGAGACCAGGGGGCTGAGAGCTGTTACCTCTAATAAAGTCAAGATCGTAATTTCCAGACTTGAGCCAGTTTTTATGCTCAGAACCATTGGCCAAAGAAGAGACTCAGTCCCAGCGAAAAGGACCTTGAACAACAAGGCAACTGTACATAGTGCTTTGATCTCAGCCCTTCACCGAAAGGACCTGCAGTCCTTTCACTTTTACACTCAGCTCCCCAATAAACTGAAGAGTGCTCAACCCTGCACTTATTCCAGGTTCCGCCACCCACCCACTGTACCTTAAGTACCATTCTGTGATAGGATAGCCCACCTCATTCTGGAAACTTTCTAGAGATGTAGGTTTAGGCACAGAAGTTACCCTGATGCTCATTTGGGGGTCTTCTTCTTCAGGCTGGATACTGCTTAGGCTTAAAGATGTCAGTATTAATAGTGTAGGGCCAAGTTCGTTGGAATAGACTAGGATCCGGGTAGATGAGATGATTGTATTTCCACCTGGAAATCAGTCAGACATCTTCCTTTTTGTGAGGAACTTGACTGCTACTTAAAGGCAATAAACATGGAGTAAAACATGTTGGTCTCCATCCCTCCTTTATTGTCCTTAGTGTCTCTCAAAGCAGAGTTTCCCACAACTTACCCAGCATCATGTAGTTGACATCAATGTGCCCACAATCACCACAGCTAGGCTCCTGAAAATTTACTCTTCAGATTGTTGTGTAGAGAGCACAGCCTTAGTTGATGTAAAAATACCTGGGCTAAACTTCAGAAAGTCTACGAGAATGTTCTCAAAGTTAAATAGTAGGTCTTCAGTTTAAGACTTACGAGCTCTGTGGATGTGCCTTTGAATCACAAGAGCACATTTCTTCATGTGGGTGAAGAAACAACCGGAGCGGTTGAGTAGCTGGCCACTATCTCAGAGATGGTGCGGGGCTTTGAACTCTGGGCTGCTTTACCCCAGAGCTCATATTCTGTTCATTATAGCATATTACTATCCATGAGGAGAAAGAAACAAAAACCAGCAAAAAAAACAGGAACATCTGTGGATTAACTTTAAGGAAGCTGGTGCAGTGCCCCAGTGATGGTGAAGAGACAAAATCCCTCTGCTTGTCCACAGACCCTTCTCAGAATGGACAAGCACAGAATTTCAAAATGTAAAAGGTGTCTCTGAAATGGGGCTTTGGCATTCTACGTGGGCTTCTCGAAGGTCATGCAGCCCAACACAAGATGGGGTTGCAATAGTTTCATATTTTCATTCCCCCCATGCTATTCATTTCTACTTTATCAGATACTTTATTTCCAGAATAAATATTTACATTTACTTATAAAAGAGGCCATGGAATCGAGCCTGTTTAAGCAAAGTGTGATGTGTGTGTGTTAAGTAGGAGCACATAAAAATAAAGATAAATAAAAGCTAAAAGAAATGTTGGAAAGCCAGGATAGAGAAATGCTATATTTTTCTCATGTTAGAAACATATAAATATAGCATTATATATAGTGAAATACACCAATAAATATATGATAGATAATTATATGTGGGACCTGTCCGGAAAAATTCCAGCCATTGTTAACATAATGAGAATGCTTTGTACAACATCGATGTAACCTGGCAGCCAAGAAGAGTGGACTGGAATGCACATGCATGAACAGTGATGACTTCGCTGTACTAGTCAGTGGGGGTAGCAGACACCATTGAGTAAGCATGTGTACTGTGTGACCGTCGCATTCAAAATGACTGAGTAGAGCAATGAATCTGCATCAAGTTTTGTGTTAAGCTTGAATATTCCTCTCCAGAAACTATTAGGATGATACAGAAGGCTGCAGCTGTGGGCAGCTGGTGATTGGCGGCTTCATCATGACAATGTGCCCCACTCATGCATCATGTCTCGTGCAGAGTTTTTGGTGAAACATCAAATCACCCAGGTGACTCAGCCCCTTTACAGCCCAGATCTGGTACCCTGCAACTTCTGGCTTTTCCCAAAACTAAAATCACCTTTGAAAGGGAAGAGATTTCAGATAGTTGATGAAATTCAGGAAAATATGATGGGGTAGCTGATGGCAGTTGGGAGAACTGTGTGAGGTCCCGAGGTCCCTGCTTTGAAAGGGACCGAGGTGTCATTGTCCTATGTACAATGTTTCTTGTATCTTGCATCTTCTTCTTCTTCAGTAAATGTCTCCATTTCTCATATTAGATGGCTGGAGACCTTTTGGACAGACTTCATACACACAGACACACACACACGAAAAATACCCTGTTAGAAAAAAAAAACACATAAAATACTAGCAGAATGCAAAGAAAAATGTAGTGCAAAGGTGCTGTCAGTGGTTTACACTGACTACATACAAATAAAGGATTTCATGATAAATTCGCACATATTCAGAGACTAAACAGTATTTTTATGAGGTAATTAGTAACCCCCTCTGTAATCCCTTCTTCATTTACTTTTGAAATTAAGTTTTTATGAAGGACTTTTAACTGATGGCCGTGAAAGGAAAGGCCTTCATTTGACCATCACTTCCCAAGAACAGATTCAGTGTGGAAACAGTGGCATTGAGCTCTGTCCCTATGGCCCCCTGCTGATGAGAGTGTTGTAGGGATCCCCTCATGGTGCAGGGGTAAAGATGTTACCTTGGTACCCTGGGTAGTCACCCAGGGCAGCCATCTGAACCACAGAGTTATGCAAAAATTGTTATTATTATTATTAATAATAAAAACAAAAAAACCCATAAAAGACAAATAAGTAAACTTATTGTTCTAAACCATTGGGATTCGTAGTTTATTTTTAAAGTGTTTTTATTGTGACCTAATCTAGATAACCTTGACTAATACAGATTCTCAATAATAACAGAATCCAAAGTAAAGATGAGAGCACAAAACTCTTTTCGTTTTTTCCTTGATAATTCCCCCTCAGCTTAAACAATGGATTGTTTCTGTTTTTATACAGTCCTAAAGTCTTGGATTCATCTTTCTCACATATTAATATATATTACAGTAGATGAGTTGGTATTTAAAAGAAGACCCTATTTTTATTATTTACTTAAACATCGGCCCATCACAAATTTCAACGGAAGAGTGACCAAATTAAAAACACAACAGGAAAAAGCAGATGACAAGGGCTGAAAGAGTGTCATGTCGTGTTTCCTCATTTTTTAAGCCGTGTTCATTTTTCTGTGTACGAATCTAGAGAAGTCTGAGCGTATACTCCCAAAAGGAGAAAAAAAAAATATCCAGACATCTCAACAAAGCAAAAATCCAAGAAATCAAAACACGTCTTTAGTCTTCTGATAAATGGGAAAAGGCTGGTCCCCACCGGAAGCAAGCTGGTGTGTGTGTGGGGGCGGGGTGGGGGTTAGACGTCAGGCTCTGACCCCATTCCCTGGGGCGTCACAGGTGATGAGCACAGCCCAAAGGCAGTTTGGATGAGATGCAGCCTGGGGCACTTTACAGAGGCTACATAGTAAATTTGTCCATTTATGGCCATCCTGCCCAGGCTCCCACCAGCTCTGTGGACCCAGTTAAAGCTGGAAGGAACCCAGCCTATCCCTGACAGCTCCGCTTACTGCCACGTTAATAAAGGGGAGCAATGAATACATGTGCCGTGTGCCGTTTCCTGCTCTGGGTGCTTTTCTGCCGTTAGGAGCAGAAGCGTGTGCACACACGTGCAGTAATGATGGCACAGCCTTGTGCACACAGAGTTCCCTGTTTTTTCCTTCCTTTCCCCACCCCACGTGATACTGTGACCGTCAGAGGTACCAGACCCCTGAGCGCTAGCTCGCAGCTCTCACAGGTCACTCTGTGATTAGGAGAGACCTCAGGCCTTTCCCCCCAGGAACATATTCAAAGCAGATGTTGCCCATTATTCTTTTTGTGCATTAAAGAGATGGAGCAGTGACATTTGGATTACCTTTCTATACCAACAGGTATTAGCTAAACAGGAAAAATTATTTATTCCTCATTAAAATCGGCTATCCAGAAACCCTAAATGTCATAATCATGACTTTGCACTACGCTAGGGAGACTTATGGCACTGTGTGGCACCAAATGACCTGAGTGACGAATTGTGTCTTCATTGGCCTAGGAAAAAAATCTCATGTTTTGGATTAGATGGTTTATTTTAGGTCAAAAAAGGGGGCAGGTGAATTACCCAAGGCATCAAGGGATTTGATGGCCCTTAATTAAATGGTCACTTTTGCAGAGCTTTTTATTTTGGAAAGACCTTTTTTTTTTTTTTTGCTCATAATTTAACACTGTAATTGCTGGGGGAAATGCTGCTATAGTTTAAGGTCGATCTCCTCTGCTGTCTAATGTCAGTTGTGAAACGCTGTTCTGGAAATTCAAGAAAGCTCCGTAAACAAAGCTGGACTAAAATACTCAGAAACTCTGGATGCAAAGAAAGCCTTTCCATAAAGGCTTTAAATCCCCTATCAATATTTCTGGAAATTAGAGGGTGTGGACTTAAAATTATAGAGGGAAAACAACAAAAGAGACAAATCGTATTTCTAGTCCAAGCAAATGCAGCTCATTTCCTTTTTATTTGGGAAAAATGTATCTCACCAAATTGTCTTGTTGGTGAAAGCGCTTGTTGGCAAAAGAAAAATAATTTGGGAAAATAGGAAAGGGTCCTTTTCAGCCCTTCCTCAAGGTGTCTAAGTGATATACACACATCCCGCAGCCATTCAAGGATGTTATTAACCCCATTTCACAGATGACAAAAATATTAAATATTAAATGAATCTTTTATGTTGTCAGAAGGATACTAGGATCTGCTTCTTTTGATCTCTAAGGCCTATATCACTAGGTTCTGTTCCTTTGCATGCCCTGGTTTGTAGAGTGATGTATTGGCTCTTAGCCTGCATCCTGGGACCTCATTTACTTGAGTCAATAGTTATATTGTGCTATGCTTTATTCTCATTGGTTAAAAAAACCATGATGGTAGAGTCATATTATATTACAGCTATTTAGAGGTACAATTAATATTTTCAAAGTGCTTTAATAGCTTTGGATAAAAGGAAATGCAATGGAAGGCAGAACATTGTTCTTTTTCATTTTTTACAGGTTTGAATAAAACCTGTTCATGAAAGGGTATTAGCAGCTAAGAGTGACAAGACATTTTCCTCAGGAATCTAGAGGACTTAAAACAGATTATATGGTATTAAATGCAGAAAAGAATGCTTTTTTGAAGTATAGTAAAAGGATGTTTCAGACAACACGGTGATTTCGTAAATATACTTCCTGTACAAAGAAAGGATAGGGCTCCCTGAGTCTTAGAGTTGAGTCTCCATATAGAAAATCAACCTCCCAAGTTTGGCTCTATGCACAGTCACTAACACATTCTCCTCACTTCTTCCTACAAATACATTCTTGCACCTTCCCCCATCACAACCCGCTCACCCGCTTCATTTTGTCCGTCTGTCCAACTCCATTGAGCTCAGGTTGTTACACCTGCCTATTGTTCTATTCTAGAGCTCTCATGTCCTCGGTAAGCTCTCCTTTTTGAAGCAATTATTTACCAGAGTCCTCTCTGCATCCTCATACATTTTGATTGTAATGTCCTTTTTTCCTCCGTTAGGTTTATCTCCCTAACGTCACCAGATTCTCATGGAGGCAAAGATCGTATTTCCTTCAGCTTTTAGTTCTATCATTGGACTATATTAATTTTTCATCATATAGAATAACAGATTTAGGTACTGATTACATTTTCTATATTCCCTACGATGGCGTAAAGAGAAAGAAAATGTCTCCCAATATCCTAACATGAAAAATTAGTCCCTCTTTCAATAAGGACAAATTGTTGCTATTTAGAGGAAGGGACCTGCCACTGGTTGATTTTGGGCTGATTTCCTTGAATTATGGCGGAGGATAGCAATCACTTTACTTGTGTCAAACTGGGCACTTGGCTGTGGAAGTAACCTAGGCAGCCCGCAACCCTGGAGATGAGGTTCTATGTGGCAGAGTCTAGTATGGCTTCCTTCCTTGAGTCTCCATTGAGAAGCACTGGGCTGCCTGGGAAAAAAGGATGATCAATAGCCACTGAATGGGCTGTAAACATCAAGAAACTGGAGAAATGACCATGGGAAGTGTTCGAGTCTCACTGTATCCACTGTAAGTAAAAGGGAGGTTAGTA